>CM043871.1:815000-1415000 GCA_023846275.1 Vanilla planifolia | reverse complement strand
ACAATATTTATTCTTTGTCCATCACAACTTGTTTGGAATTACTATGAATTTGAAAATTAATTCAACACAAATAATAAAAATATATTATCTAAAGATTAAGTGAACATATATTTACAATAAGGTGATATAAATTGAGAGAATGTAATCTAAAATAATCAAAGTGATGTAAAGGTCACATAAGAGGAAATTTTGATATTCATTGTAAAATATCAAAATCAAAGTAAAATATTTGAAAAAATGTGATAAACTATACGCGAAAGTGGCATTCGACGATATTAAGAATGAGCATAACTTTCATAATTTGACATAAAGAAAAATATATCATAAAAGAACAAAACTTTTAGAAAATAAAATACTTAAAAAGATAGAAATTAATATTTATTTATGTAGAGCTCATCGAGATGAGTTCAATAATTTTTATTTCATCTCAAGAGTTCTTTCCTTAAAATTATTGCAAATTATCAAAGTAAAATAGCAAAAATAATAATTAATTAGTTTTTTTCGATATTATGGAAATCTATGTTAAAAAAAAAAAAAAAGTGATAAATTGAAGTAATTTAAAACAAAATCAATTTGATACAAAGGTCACACTCTAATGGACTCAGAGCAACCTACTGATATAGCAAAGTAAAAGTGAAACGCTTTTATTAATGTGAGAAATAATATAGTAACTTTACATTTCAAGATGCTAAGGAGATCGAGAATAGTATTCTAAAAAGTAAAAAGTGGTATGAATCACAATGACTTGTACAACATGAGAAAATATATCAAAATCATATATGTTAAAAGGTTTAAAAAGATTATTTAATTGATAAACAATATCAAGTTAAGTACAATGATATTCGTTTGTTTTTCATTTTCTCCATAATGGGAATTAATATTAATTTCCAAAGAAAAGAAGCATAATTAATAATCATTTATACTTTTAATTTAAAGGTTTCTATATAAAATTTTAAAAAAATCATATGTGGAAGTATTACATTTGAAGGGACTAAAAAGATCTAGTGCAACAATCTTGATGATTAAATTTGGTAAGAATAATAATGTTTCATAAAGCATGCTAAAAAGCCTAGAAATTAAAATATTTTCAAATATACAAATAAATATTTAATTGATAAAGCTCATCATGATGAGTTCAATGATAATTATTTATTTTCAGTCAAACATCATTTGGAATTACTATTAGTATTCCAAATTTAATAAGCATAAACAATAAAAATAATTATTTTAATATTAATAAAAAAAATATATTACAACTAAAATAATAAAAATTGAAGCAAGACAACTAAGAAAATCAGAGAGATTGTAATATCATACCAAACGAGATTTACAATTACATACAAAAATAACCAAATCAAAGAAAAAAATTTGAAAAATTGAATAAATAAATTGTATGCAAAAGTGACATTACCAGATGCAAAGGAGATCATGTCTAACATCTGTGATCTTCAAATCAGATATAATCAAAATATAAATAATATTAGGAATATTTAATTACAAAGATCTGTTCGAGAAAAGTCCAACGACAATTTTTTCAAAATGATTAGATGTCATTTGTAGCAACTATGACATAACAAAATAAAAATTAAATAATAAAAATTTATTTTAATAATAAATAAATATGTATATTAAAACAAAAATGAGCTAAAGTGATGTAATGTAACATGACCAGATCAAGGTAATGCAAAAATTACTACTAAAGAGATTTAGTGGAAAAAAATAGTATGACTAAATTAATGAGAAAAACTTGATGAAATAAGATAGATTGTTAGACAAAGTTGTATTCCAAGATTATGAGGAGATTGAGTATGACGTCCTCGATCATCAAATCAAGTACAATTTTAAATGTCTCATAAATTGTGCTAAAACCATAGAAATTTAGATATTTGAAAAATATTAATATTTTATTAATAGAGCTTGCTAAGATATGTTAACTAATTATTACTTTGTCTTAATCAGTACTCATTTAAAATTACATTGAATTACTAAATTAAATCAACTTAAATAATAATAAATTAGTTTTTATATTTAATGAATTTGTTAGACTTTAAATAAGTAAAATTGATGGAATCTAATATATTCAAACTAAAATGACACAAATGCTAAACGATAAGAGACATTGAGTTACATAATAATTTTTTAAAATCAAAGTAAAAATTTTAGAAAAACGAGATAAGAGGTTATAGGAAAGTAGTAATCCAAGAAACTAAGAAGACAGTATTATTTTCATTGTTCACAAAACTTATCAAATGGAAAAAAATCTATAAAAAATATAAAAAATGAATATTTAATTGAAAAGATATCAACAAGATCTTTTTTTTTCTTCTTGATCTAAACTTATTTGGAGTTATGATAGATGTTTTTAAGTAAATAAACATAAATTATTCTTAATTATTGGCAAAAAATTATGTAGATATATATTAAAATGGAAATAAGATATTTTGAGGCCATGCAATATATCCAATTGAAAGACATGTAAATGTTAAATGAGAAGAGATAAAAAATAAACATGTATACATTGCATTGCATAAAAATGTTTTCCAAAGTATAATAAAACTATAGAAAAAAAATTTTAAAGTGAAAAGGTTGATATTTAGTTTCATAAAGCTCATTAAGTTTAATCTGATGATGATTATTTCATGATGATTATGCCATGTTTGGAACTACTATAAATTGCCAAAAGTAAAAAAGTTCAAATATTAATAAATTATTATTTTAAACTTCAGTAAATATATGTGAAATCGGAAATGAGATATGTTGTGGTAATTTAGCATAAATAAATCAAAGTGACATAAAGTTCACCAGTGAGAAAATTTAGAGTTACAAAGTAATTTGACCAAATAAAAAGTAAGAAGGATTATTGAACTAGATAACTTGTGCAATTTACGATCCATGATACAACTGACATTGAGCGCAACATTCTTGAATGTCAAATAATTTATGATCAAAAAGTCTGACAGGGTGTCTAAAACTACTAAAAAATAAACTTTTTCGAAATTTAAAAATTGAATTTCTATAAAACTCAATGATATCCATCCTTAAAGTTTATTTTATGTCAATTAGACCATATTTGGAATTTCAACAAATTTCCATAGTAAAAGGGCACAAATAACAACAAATTATTATTTTAATATTAAAAAAATAATATTAAAGACAAAATAAGATAAATTGAAGGAATGTAAGATAAAAAAATTAAAGTGAAGAAAATCTCACATAAGAGGATATTTAGAATTACATTTAATATAATAAAATCAAATAGAAAAATGTAAAAAAAATCAATTATGTTGTATAGGAAGGTTGCATACCAGGATGCGAAGTAGATCAACTCTGACATCCTTAATCATCAAATCAAACTTAATTAAAGTCTCTTATAAAATGTACATAAACCTAAAATATAAAATTTCAAAGAATATAAAAAATAAAAATTTATTTATATAGGTTAGTTTGCCTTGGGATTTACTATAAACTGTCAAACAAATTAAGCTTAAATAATAATAAATTATTTTTTTAATATTATGTTAACAATATTAAAATTCAAATGAGATAAATTAATGAAACATAACATAACTAAACACATGCAATGTAATGTTTACAAGAGATGAGATTTATTGTAGCATAGTAACATAACTAAACCAAAAAGAAAATATTGATGAAATGAGATAAATTATACTAGAAAGTTGAATTCTATGACACTAAGGAGATTGAGCATAATTTCCTCTATATTGAAAATAGGTGTAAATCTAAATTTCATATACTATTTATCCAAATCATAAAGAAATAATTAAAAATATACAAATTAATATTTAATTAGATGGAGCACATTAAGACAAGTCCAATAATATTTCTTTCTCTAAATTGAACGTTTTTTGCAAATTTATACAAAAAATTGAAGAAGATAAGCCAAAATAATATTACATTATTATTTTATTACACACTAAACATTTAATAAATTGGAAATAAAATAAATTGAAAAATTTAATTTATCGAAGAGAAAGGCATATGAATGTCATTTGAGAATACAATCCTAAAAAGAAAGATGATCAAGTGTGATATGCTTGATCATCCAATTAAGTAGAACTGTAGATTTTGTAAATCTTGCTAAAACCCACAAGAAGAAAAGGTAAATTATAAAAATGATTATTTAGTTTGATAGGGCTTGTCGTGATGACTGCAAATGACATCTTTTTCATCTCCAATAGACAATGTCTTGAATAATTGCAAATTCTCATAGTAATTATCCATAAATAAGGATAAATATTTATTTTAATATTTGGCAACTTTATATTAAGCTAAAATGTGATAAACTCAATCAACATAATATCTCGTTTCTAAAAATTTATTATTTAACTCTAGATCTGCTCTATTGTGACCATTTCATCACTTTTATCATGCACACTAAGGTATTTTACTTTCTTGCATTTCGAATTTAATATATATTCACTAAATATTAAATTTATAATTTATTATTATTCAAGGTTAATTTCTTTTGTAATGTACAATAATTTGAAATTTGTTCAAAATAATAGAACACAAAATTCATTAGAATTGTCTTGATGAGCTCTTTCATATTAAATATAAATTTTTGAAAATTAAAAATTTTAATTTTTATTGTTTATCCTTTATGAAATATATTTCTCATTTTTTAAATTTTTTTTGTTTTGATTTTTCCTTGTTATTATGCAATTGTAAATGTCCCCTCATGTGATTGTTACATTAGTTTGATTTTCTTATATTACATTTCTTCAACATCTCTCACTTGAGCTTTACTAAATATTTACATAATATTAAAACAATGCGTATTATTCTTTCCTCTTATTTTCTTTTGCATTTCACAATAATTAAAATAAAGGATTGATAAAGATGAAACGATTATCATTTACTCATATAGAAAAGTTCTATCGAATTAAATATTGATTTGTATATTTTTTAATAAATTCATTTCTATTTTTTAGCATGCTTTGTAAGAAATTTGTTTCACACCATATTCAATGACTAAGGATTTTATTTTCAATCTCCTTAATCTCTTAAAAAGCAACTTTGTTGTTAAATTTATCTTTTTTTATAAATGTTTCTTCTTGATTTGGTTATATTTGATTTTGTTATATTATATTTTCACAATTTAATTGATTTTAGTTTAATATATATTTACTTAACATTAAATGAACATTTTGTTATAATTTGTTTCTTTTTATTTTGTGATTCATAATATTCTCAATAAGGTCTAATTGTGGCAAAAAAAATGTTGGACTCATCTCGACAAGATATGTGCAATTCAATATTCATTTTTATATTTTTAAATATTTTAATATCTTAGTTTTCATATTCTTGACAAGATGTTTTGACTTGTACAAGTTTTGAGTATCGAACATATAAAAGAATCTCCTTTGTCTGATGGAATGTAACCTTTTTTAAGATTTATGTCATTTTCTAAACTTTCTCAATTTTTTTTAATTATATTACATCCAAATACTAAATCTGTTATCGTGTGTCCTTATCAAAACTTTTGTTTGGTTATATTATAATGAATAGATTTATCTAATTTAAGCTTTAGTATAAATAAATAAAAATATAAATAAATAAATAAATAAAAATATAAAAGTATTCTAAATGACATGAAAACCCAAAAAAATGTAATATTTTAAGAAAATAAGAATCCACATTTAATTGGAACTTGCTCATCGAGTAGATTACAAATAAGTTTCTTCCATTTTAATTGAAACTCATTTATAGTTATTATGAAAAGAAAAAGTAAGTAAGCAAAAATAGTAAAAAAATAATATAAACAAAATAAATATTTTAGTATATAAATGTACAATTGAATATAACTAAGTAAAAAAGATGCAAAGTTTAAAGAAGAGGAGAATCAGTGCTTTTTAGTAACATCACAAAATTAGGATGAAACATTTGAGAAAAAGAGTTAAATGGAGCAAGAATGTTGCATTCGAACATAGTACGGAAGTCGAGTGTAAGATTCTCAATCATGAAATTAGTTAAGAATTGAATTATCTCACAAAATGTGTCAAAAAATTAAAGAATATAATATCTAGAAAAACAAATAAAATAAGCATGAATAAAAATCAAAATTTTATTTTAATATTAATAAGTTTTACCACAAATCTAAAATAAGATAAAAAGAAATAATATAATAAAAGTAAACTATTGTAATGCAAAAATCACATGAGAATACATTTAGAATAATAAAGTAACAATCCAAATAAATAAGAAAAAGTTTAGGAAATGGGACAAATTATATGGGAAAAATACATTTCAAAATATTTAAGCTATCAATTGTTGCATCCTTAGTTGGTAGAAAATGTTGTAATAAAATTGTTTGGAAAATAAATCTTTTAGAGATATATAATTTAATTTTCTTTTCGATAAAACATGCAGATAGGTGTCCAATGATGTTTATGTTTTCCCAGTCGAACCTTATTTTGAATTTTTATGATTTATGAAATTAAACAAGCATAGAAAAGAATAAATTCATAATTTAATTTTCATTAAATATATATCAAAGCTGAAATGAGACCAATTGATCCAATGTAATTAACAAAACCAATGTAATATAAAGACCACAAGTGGCAATAATTTTTGTATTATATTAATAAAACTAAATAAAAGACAAAAATGTTGAAAAGTTAAATAAATTGTACTAAAAAATTTCACTCTATGATAGTAGAGAGATTGAATGTGACATACTCATTTGTCAAATTAATCGCAACCAAATAACTCATTAAGGCAAGTCAAGTGCCCACTTTTTTTGTCTCTAAAAGCTTTTTTCTTGAGTTACATTGAATTATAATATTAAATAAGAACAATTAATAATAAATATATTTTTTAATTTATGAAAATATAGATGTTATATTTAAAATAAGATAGATTGAAGCAATTTAATATAACAAAACTAATGTGATGAATGGGTTACATCAGAGGAGAATTAGAGTTTCATAATAATACAACAAACTTTAAGCAAAAAATTTAAAGAAGTGAGACAAATTGTAAGGGAAAGTAGAGTTAAAAGATACTAAAAGAATTGGGTGTAATATCCTCAATCATAAAATAAGTTATGAATCAAATATCTTTTAATGTGTGAAAAAAACAAAGAAAAGAAAATGATTTCAATGGCATTCACTTAGTCTTGATCAGAACTCCTTTGGAATTTCTATGAATGACCAAACTAAATAAGCATAAATAATTTATTTCAACTTGCAAAGAGTTATAAATAATTCTTATGGAAAACTTTTAATAAATGAATTAAATTTTGTGTGAAACATTAATTCATAGATACGTAGGAGAACGAGTATACATCTGAATGGTCAAATAAGGTACAAATCTAAATATCACATAATGCATGAAAACCACATAAATAAAATTAAAATAATCGAAATAAATTTTATAATTTTATATTGATCATTGAGACCATTATTATGACATTTGTTTGTTCTCCATTAAAATCTACTAGAAAGGTACAATTCTAAACACCTTTGAGATTGTGTATAACATCTTTTATCGTTAAATTTTGTAAGAACTGAAATTTCTCATAAAACATGCAAAAACCTTAAAAAGCAAAATATTTAGAAATGTAGATATCAATATGTAAAATGATAGAACACATTATGTTAAGTGTAAAAATGTTTTTTCTTCTCAAATATGTAGAAACAACAAAATCAAAATAATACAAAGTAATAAATTAACTAAGTACAATTAGTATTAATTTATTATTTTATATTAATTTAATATATATTGAGATTGAAATGAGTTAAATTAAAGCAAAAAAGCCATCCATATTAATAAGGTATACAGGTCAAGTAAGAGGAAAATTATAGTTTCATGTAAATATAACAAAATCAGTAAAAAAATGTTATAAAAAATAGATGAATTATAGTGGAAAGCTACATAAAAAAACTAAAAAGATCAAGTGTAACAACTTCGATAGCTAAATTAGTAATAAATCAAAACTTCTCACACAACATTGCAAAAGAAAGATATATAAATATATAAAAAATGATTTAATCATATAGTGCTTGTCAAGATGAGTTGAACAATGCTTATTTCACCTTGATCACAGCTTATCTTGAGTTATTATGAATTTATAAATTAAAAAAAATAAAAAAATAAAAGTTTTAAATTTAAATAAATATATATTAAAGCTAAAAAAAGATAAATTAAAACAATGTAATATAATTTTATAGTAACAAAAACTTTGAAAAAATGAAATAAACATTAACAAAAAGTTTTATTCTAAGATATTATGTATATATAGTGTAACATCATGATTTAAAAAATTATTAGAAATGAAGATGTCTCTTATAATGCAAAAAAATTTTATAACATAAAAGACAAGAACATATAAAAAATATTTAATTGGATAGATACCAAAATATATAAAACCAGCTTTGTCACCTCACTAACATTCAATCTTTAATTAGCATGAATAATAAAAATAAAATTAAATAATAATAAGCTATTATTCTAGTATTTATTAAATATATATTAAAGAGAAAAATAGATAAATTGTGTTGAAAAGTTACATTATACGATACTTAAGACGTCCATCATATCATCTGTGATAATCTTTGCAAAAACGATTTCAAAGTTGTAAAAAATATTTTAAAATATTAAAATAGATGTTTTATATGTTAAATCTCGTTTAGAACTGTCCAACAATATATCTTTCTTCTCGATCAGTCATCGTCAAGAATTTCTTTGAATTGCCAAAATAATTAAACATAATCATATAAATTAAAGAAATGCATTGTAAGATATGGGAGTGAAGTAAAGGATGCACTACAGATGAAATTTAGAGTTTCATAGTAACATACAAAAATTGAAGTGAATAAAATAATTGTATGGGAAAATTGCATTCTAAGATACTAAAACTAGGAAGGAATCAACATGTTTTGTAAAGAATCCTAAATCATTGAAAATAAATTACGAAAAAAATATAGAAATGAACATTTAATTGTGTATTATTCATCGAAACAAGTACAACTATTTTTGTTTCATCATAGTTGGACATTCCCTTAATTTACTAGAAATTAAAAAATTAAATATTCATAAATAATAATAAAACATTATTGATATATAAAGAACAGAAAGAATAAAGCTTAAATGAGAAAATTTAGGGCAATACAAGGAAATCAAAGCAATGTATAGTTCACAAGAGAATGGCATTAGCACTTCATAATACTCTAAGCAAATCTAAATGAAAAATCTAAAGAAATGAGATAATCTTTATGGAAAAATTGAGCATGAAGTTACTAACAAGATTGAGTGTAATATCATCAAATGTCAAATCATGTAAAAAATTGAAATGTTTATAAAAAAATTTAAAAAAATTATTTAAATAATAAAAAAAAAATTTTAATTTGCTTTTTCTTGTTAGAAGAGTCTAACGACATTTGTTTCATGTTATTCAAAATGTGTTTGGTAAAATTAGGAATTACAAAAGACATTGCATTATAACCAGACCAAAGTAGAAATTTTTTTGAAATGAGATAAATTATGCAGGAAAGTTGAATTACAAGATAGTAAGGAGATGAAGTGTGACTTCCTAAATCAAGAAATTAAGTTTGAAACAAAGTATGATGCAAAGCATGCCAAAACCCTAAATTTATAATTTACAAATATGAAAAATAATTTTTAATTGGATAGAAAACGATAATTGAAACTCGTTTGGCGTAACTATAAATTACAAAAAATAAGAAGCTTATATAATGAAGAATTTTATTTTAAAATTAAATAAATTATATGGCAACAAAAATTAATTAACGTGAAGCAATAAAATACAGCAAAATAAGTGTGATGTGATGGTCACACGTGGATAATTAGAGTTTCATGCTAACACAATCAAATTAAGGGAAAACTTTTGAGTAAATCAAGAAAAGTTTATGAGAATGTTGCCTTGAAGGTTATTAAGGAGATCAAGTGCAACATCGTTCAATGTGAAAATAGATGTTAAGCAAAATTCCTCGACAATGATGCCAATACCAAAGAAAATAATGTTAAAGAATATTAAAATTATTATTTAAGTTCATAAATTTTTCGGGATAAGACCAATGAAAATTGTTTCTTTTCCATCAAAACTTTTTTTAATTACTACAAATTAGCATAGAAAATTATTATTTTTATAAAACATATATGTATAATAAAGCTAAAAAAGGGTAATTAGAGAAAGATAATATAACTAAATGATAGTGATGTAAAGACTACATCTATGGAGATATAGAGTTAGGTTGTAACATAATAAAATTAAAATTAAAATTTTTAAAATTTAGATAAATTATATAAGAAACTTGCTTTCCAAGATAATGTAGTGATCATTTGTAACATGTATGACCCTCAAATTAGCTACGAGTTGAAATGTCTCATTAGGCTTATAAAAGATCGAAAATAAATTATTTAAAAATATGGAAACAAATATTTAATTAAATATTGGTCATCAAGGTGAGTCCAATAGTATTTTCTTAGTCTTGACTAGAGCATATTTCTAATTATCATGTATTACCAAAGTAAATAAGCATAAATAATAATAAACTATTGTTTTAGTATTATGTTTATATATAATAAAACTATAATGATCGAAATGAAAAAAATGTAATACTTCTAAATGGAAAGGATGTAATGGATAAAGGTGACATGAACTACAATTGGTTTTAAATATATCAAAATCATAGCAAAATATTTGAAAAAAATAAGAGAAATTATAATAGATAACTGTGTTCTATGATATTGAGAAGATTGAGTCAAACATTCTTAATTATCAAATCAGGTATTAATTAAAATATCCCATAAAAAATTAAAAAAATAATAGAAAATAAAATACTTAAAACATAAAAAATTAGATATTTAAATGGATAGAGTTCAATGAAATGATTCAAATGATGTTTTTTGCTTGATAAAGTCTTATTTTTTATCACTACAAATTACAAAAAAAATATAAGCATAAATAATAATAAATTTTATTTTAGTATTTATTAATTTTTCAATAGAGGTGAAACGAGAAAAATTGAAACAATATAATAATACCAAATCAAAGTGATATAAATGTCACATAGTAGGACATTTAATATTAATTAAAAATTTTAAAAAATAAAAGTGAAAACATTTTGCAAATGAGATCAAATTTATTCGAGAATTGCATTCAAATATATTTAAGAGATCAAGTATAACAATTTTAATAATAAAATTATGTATGAGTTGAAAGTTCTTTTAATGCAAGCAAAAATCCTAGAAAACAAAATATTAAGATATATTAATAGGAATACTTAAACTCATAGTGGCAACCAAGATGAGCGTAGCAACATTTATTTTATCTCAACTGGATCTTTTTTCAAATAGCTATGAATTAACAATGAGAATGAGCATAAAAAACAATGAGTTTTTATTTTAATATTATTGAATATATATTAAAGCTAAAATAAGACAAATTGAAGAAATATAACATAAAAAAATAAAATTGATGTATAGGTAACATGATAGCAGAATTAGAATTAAATAGTACTATTATAAATTCAAAACAAGAAATTAAAAAAAGGAGAAAAATTTTAAATGGAAGTTACATTCCAAGATTCTAAAGACATCTACTATAATATCCAAGATTTTGGCATGAAGTATAATTCAAAATGACTTGCCAATATTACCAAAACATTAGAAAATGAAATATTTAGAAATATATCAATAAAATGTTGAATTGGATAGAGGTCATCAAATGGAGTCTAACAACATTTTTTTGAATTATTATAAATTAAAAAGTTAGAAAAGTTTAATGTTAGTATATTATTATTTTTTATTAAGTAAATAGATCTTAAAAGGGAAATGAGATAAATTGATGCAGTACAACCAAAACAATGCAATATGTTTATCAGAATATTGGTGATTTATACTTACATAGTAATATAACAAAATAAATGAAAATAATTTTGAAAAATGAGATAAATTATAAAGGAATTTTTTTGCAAAATATATTAAGTATGTTGAATGTTAATATTCTTGATAGCCAAATATGGAATAAGCAAAATATCTCATAATGTGTGCCAAAATAATATAAAATATAATATTTTAGTCATAGAAATTAACTTTTAATAAGGTAGATATCTTTATAATGAGTCCAACAACAATTGTTTTGTCTCCATTATAGTTAATTTGGAAACACTATAAATTAGAAAAAATAAATATACATAAATAATTAAAAAAATTAATTGAACATAATGAAATAATATATTATTATAGAAATAAAATAAATTAAAGAATTATAATATGTCTAATTAAAAGTGATGTTAGATTCATATGGGAAGAAAATGAAAGTTTTATAATAATATAGTGAAATCAATACCAAAAAAAAAATTGAGGAAATGACTTAAAAGAAACGAGAATGTTGCATTCCAAAATAACAAGGAGGTTGAGTGTAACATCCCCCATCAAAACTTATATATAATTGAAGATGTATCATAAAGCATGTAAAAGTCTTGGAAAATAAAAAGTTTACCAATATAAAAATGAATATTTCATTGGATAAAACTCAATGAGATGAGTACAACGATATTTGTTTTTTTCGATCAAACGTCATTTTTAATTTCTTTTATTTAAAAAATTAAATATGTTTAAATTAAAAAAATAATTATATATATATATATATATATATATATATATATATATATATATATATATATATATATATATATATATATATATATATATTAAAGCTAAAAAGAGATAAAATGAAGTTATGTAAAGTGATAATTCTAAGAAAATGAGATAAAGTTTATAAGAAAATTACACTCCAAATATTAAGGAGATGAACTATAGCATCATTAATTGTTGAGTCATATATATATTAAAATACCTTATGAAGCATGCAAAAAAATTAGAAAATGAAGCACTTTAAAGTAGAAAAATTAACTTTAAATTGAATAGAGCATAAAAAGATGAGCCAAATGATGTTTGTTTTATTTTCATCAAACCTAGTTTAGAGTAAATTTTATGAGAAAGTTACATTCCAAGATATTAAGGAGATGGACTATACAGTCATTAGTTATTGAATGATTCATATTTCAAAATGCTTAATGAAGTATGCTAAAAATTTAGAAAACTATGTATTTAAAAATATAAAAATTAATTTTTAATTGAATAGAGATTGTTAAGGTGAGCTAAATGATGTTTGTTTCATCTTGATGAAACATAACTCAGAATAGCAATTATTTATAAATTTAAAAAGGATAAATAATTAAGAGTAATAATGTAACTAAATAAAAGTTAAAATTTAGAGATAAAAGAAAAATTTTATGTGAAGGTAGCATCCTAGGATACCTAGGAGATTTAGAATATTGTTCAGGATCACGAAATCAGGTAAAAAAAATATCTAATCATTGCTCCCAAAACTACACAAAAAATATTTAAACATATAGAAATTCATATTTAATTTGATAGACCACCTTGAGGCATGGCGAATAGTTTTATTTTGTCAAATTTTTTGCCTAATTTTCAATTACTACAAATTACCAAAGCAAATAAGAATAAATAATAAAAAAAGATTATTTTAATGTCAACTAAATTTATATTAAAGAAAAAATGAAGTAAATAAGAGGATGGTAATATAACCAAATCAATGTGATGTGAAAATCACATGGGTGGAGATTTAGAGTTATGTAGTAACATAACCAAATAATAAAAAAAATTTAAACAAAGGACAAAAATTATATGGGAAAGTTGCATTCCATGATGCCATGAAGTTCAAG
The DNA here is from genome assembly GCA_023846275.1 of Vanilla planifolia. Lineage (NCBI taxonomy): Eukaryota > Viridiplantae > Streptophyta > Magnoliopsida > Asparagales > Orchidaceae > Vanilla > Vanilla planifolia. The sequence continues at coordinate 1,401,264 of CM043871.1, read as the reverse complement.
TGCAACAACTTCAATTGTCAATTGAAGCACAAATAAAAATGTCTCATAACATGACAAATAAAAGAAAAAAGTACGTAATGCATATAAACTAATATTTGCTTAGATAGAACACATCAATGCATGTTGAACAACATTGGTTTCAATATAATAAAATAACATATCTAATTGCTAAATATTACAATAATTAAAAAGTGTCATAAATATTGGAAAATTATTTTAATATTAAAAAATTATATAAAGGAACTAAAATGTGATAACTTGAACAAATTTGATATAATGAAATGAAAATTATGTAAAGGTTAAATGCAATGACAATTAAAACATCATATTAATATAATCATATAAAGGAGAAACATTTGAGAATGTAAGATAAATTGTAAGAGAAACATAATATTAATATAGCATTCTTAGTCATTAAATTCGATACAAATTAAAATATCAAGCAAATTATACCAAAAAATAGAAAAAAATATTTAAAAATAGAAAAAATAATTTAATTTGATAGAGCTCATCTAAATAAGTCAAAAGTCCCTTTTTGTCCTAATAAAAGGTCATTTTAAATTAATATGAATTATGAAATTAAATAAGCATAAATAAAAACTTATTGTTTTATTACTTATTAAATTCATAAAAGAAATTAAGTGGGATAAATCGAAGAAATCTAATAGGAAAAAAGTGATGTAAATATCACATAAGAGCTCAATTAGAGGTACATAATAATATAATAAAATTAAAGTGATAAATTTAAGAAATAATATAACTTCATTAAAAAGTTAAATTCTAAGAAATTAATTTATCGACTATGACATCCCCAATCAACATATCTATTATAAATAAAAATGTCATGCAAGGAATGCAAAAGCCTCGAAAAATAAAATATTTAAAAAATATGAATAAGAATTTTCAAATGGATGGTGCTCAGATAGATGAGCCTAACAAAGCTCGTTTCATCTTGATTAGGCTTTGTTTAGAATAATTATAAATTATTAAAGTAAATAAGCATAAATAATAATAAATTTTTATTTTAATGTTAGGTAAATATTTAATACTTCTTAAATTAGATAAATTTGAGCAATATAAAATGACATTATCAAAGTAACTTAAATATCATGTAAAAGGAGGGTTTTAATTTCATAGTAATATAACAAAATCAAAGTAAAAAATTGAAAAATGAGATAAATTTTAGTGACATTTACACTATTGGACAATAAAGAAACTCAGCATAACGTCCTCAATCATAATATCAAATCAAAATAAAAATGTCTCATTAATAATGGCAAACACCTAAGGAAAAAAAATATTAAAAAACATTCTACTAATACATATAATTGGGTAAACCTTGTCGAGACAACTTGGGTGATGTTTTCTGCCACAATCAGACCACTTTAGGAATTATTATAAATCAAAAAAGTAGAAATAATGATAATTATTATTATTTTAATAGTTAGCAAATATACATTAATTATGAAATTTGGTCAATTTAAGAAATGCAGCATAACAAAATTAAAGTGATGTTGAAGTCACATGACAGAAGGCTCAGTGTTATATCATAATATAACAAATTCAATGCAAAAGATTTGAAGAAATGAGGAAACATTTTTTGGAAAATTTAATTTGGTGATGCCAAAGAGATCGAGTGCTGTATGCTTAACCATGAAATCAGGTATGACACAAAATGAGCCATAATGTATGCCAATATCATAAAAAATTAAATATTTTCTTTCCCTAGATTTAACCTTATTTGAAATTACTATTAATTTGTAAATCAGAAAGGCATAAATATAAATAATTTATTATTTCAATATTAAGTGAATATATACTAAAGTTAAAATGAGTTAAATTGAAGTAGTGTACTATATCTCAATCAAAGTGATGTAAAGGTTGCATATAAGGAGATTTGGAGATAAATAGCAATACAACAAAATCAATGTATAGCATTTTGGACATGAAATAAGCAGTATTGGAAAGTTGCATTCCAAGACATTAAAAAGATGGGCATAAAATGCTTGACTTTTAAATGAGGTATAAATTAAAATATCTTATAAAGGGTTCCAATGAAAGAAAAAAATACTAAAAAATATAGAACTAAAAAATTTAATTAGATAAGCTTATTATCATAAGTCTAGCAATAAAATTTCCTCTCGATCATACCACATTTGTAATTAATGTGAATTACAAAGATATTTAAGAATATATAATAATTAATTTTTATCTTAATATTAAGTAAATATATACTAAAGTAGAAATGAAAGTGATGTCAGGGTCACATGAGAGAAAAATTAGTATTTCATAATAAGAAATAACATGAACTACATGAAGGATGCATTCCAAAAAACTAAGCAGATTTATTATAACATTCTCATACAATTAATCAAGTACAAAAAAAATATCTCATAAGTGATTGGGAAACCAAAGAAAAAAAAATTTAAAAAAATAAAAAATAAATACCTATTTTTATAGAATTTGTCACGATGAGTTCAACAATATTTGTTTCATCTTGACTAGGCATCATGTAATATTACAATAAATGACCAAAATTTTAAAAAATAATCATTATAATATATCCAATTCAAAATGATGTAAAATTTATAAGAGCAAGAAATTAGAGCTCCATAAAACATGATAGAAGAGGAGAATTAGAGTTTCAAAATAATACAAAAATTCAAAGAGAAAATTTTGAAGAAATTAAAGAAATAACTCTTCAAATTTGCATTACTAGATCCAAAGGAGTTTGACTGTAAAAACATCCACGATCAAATCTGGTACAAATCAAAAAGCTTCAAAAAAAACTCCAAAAACTTAGAAAATAAAATATTTAGAATATAAAAATGAAAATTTAAGCAGATTGAACTCACTAGAAAGAGCACCTAATTATTATTTCTTGAATGATCAATCCTCATTTGAAATTTCCATAAAATACCAGAGAAAATAAGAATAAAAATGATAAATTATTATTTTAATTTTAATTAAATATATAATAAAGATGAAATGAGATAAATTAAATTAATGCACTATAGATAAATTTAACCGATGTAAAGGTCACATACAAGATAAATTGTTTGTTCCATAGTATGATGTCAAAATAAACACTAAAAAACATAAGAAAATGGGGTAATTAGATAAGTATAAAAATATCTCATAAAAAAAGCCAAAACTATTGAAAAAAAATTTTAATTACTTGGTGCTAATTAGATAAGTCCAAATTTTTATCGCAATAGAACTTTCTTAAGAGTTATTATGCATAACCATGATAAATAAGCCTAAATAATCATAAATAATTATTTTAGTGCTAAGACAAAATGTATCGATATAGAAATTTGATAAATTAGAATAAAGTAGTATAAAAAATAGAAGATGCAATGGTCACATGATTAGAGATATATATTTACATTGCTTTATAACCAAATTAAAAAATTTTGATGAGATGAGAAAAAATGTATTAGAAACATGTATTTCATGATATTAAATTGATAAAGTGTAACATTCTTATTCACAAAATATGGTACCAATCAAAATGTAACAAAAAAACACAACTATTCTAAAAACTAGATTACTGAAACTATTAAAAAATTATTTTTTGGAAAAAGATAGTCAAGACAAGTCTAATGATGTTTGTTTCACCATCATCGAACCACTTTTTGCGTTAATAAAAATTACAAAATCTAAAAATTATCAATAACAAAAAATTACTTTTTTAATAAAATATAAATATATATATATATATATATATTAAAGTTGAATTAAGATAAATTGATTCAATAGAATATAACAAAATAATAAAAAAGTGTAGCTAATATGAGAGCATAATTAGAGTATCATTATAATAAAAAAGAATAAAAGCAAAATGTTTAAGGAAATGATAAAAATTACATAGGAAAGGCGTACTTTAATATGCTATGGGGATCATGTATAACATCCTTAATTATGAAACAAATTATAAATCAAAATATCTATCAAATAATTTTATAACTCTACTTAATAAAATATTTAAAAATAAAAAATAAATATTTAATTAGATGATGTCGAGATAAGTTAAAAAAAGTCTGTCTTTTCCCGGTTGGGCCACATTTAAAATAACATGAATTACTACACTAAATAAGTATAAATAATAATAAATTATTATTTTAATATCAATTAAAATATATTAATGTTTACTTATAGTTAACTAAAGGAATTTAATATAACCAAATCATTGCAATGTAAATGTCACATGAGAGGAGATTTAGTGTTATTAAGTAACATAACAAATTTAAAATTAAAAAATTTGAAGAAATGAGATAATTATACTCTAATATTTTTGTCCAAAATACTAAAAAAATTGCATGTAACCTCCATGATCATTAAATAAACTACAAATTACAAATAACTTGTAAAGCATGCAAAAACCATAGAAAATAATATTTTAAAATTAAAGAAATTGGATTGAGCTACTCAAGATAACTTAGTGACACTTGTTTCATTCCTATTGGACATTATTTTTAATTAATAAATACAATAAAAGTAAATAAGCATAAGTAATAACAAATTATAACAAAATAAATATTAAAGCTAAAATTAAATAACTTGAACTAATGTAATATAACAAAAACATGGCAAAATAAAGATCACAAAAGAGTAGGTTATCTTTTCAAAAAATAAATCCATGGAAAAATTAAAAATTTGACAAAATAATAATCTTTTGCTGGAATATTGCAATTTAATATATTACAACAATCAAGTAAAACTTCCTCAGTCATCAATAATATAGATTAGTCCCATGACCTTTGTCTCATCTCCAACTCACCTCATTTAGAATTATCATGAATTACTAAATGAAATAAGCACAAATAATAATAAAATATTATTTTAATATTTAGAAATCTACGTTATTTTGCGAAACGTGATAAATCTAAGCAATATAATATAACAAAATTAAAGCAAGTCATTGGTCAAATGAGAAGAGATATATAGTTAACAACTAATATAACCAAATAAAAGGAAAACATTTTAAAAAATTATACAAATTGTATCTGAAAGTTTTCCTGCAAGACACTAAACTAGTTGACTGAGAATTCCCTGATTATAATATGTCATATAGATAAAAAGTTTTTATAAATCTTGCTAAATTTATCCAATGAAGTTCATTTTCACTACATTGAATGTTGCTTGGGATTACTTTGAATTACAAAACTAAATAAACATAAATAGTAACAAATTACTTATTTAATATTAAGTAAATATATAACAATATTGAAATGAGGTAAATTTTTTCGATTTAATGTTCTAAAAGTGTTTTAAAAGTTAATCAAAGAAGAATTAGAGTTTCATTATGATAAAATGAAATCAAAGAAAAAATTTAACAAAATATGTTAAATTATACAAGAAAATTATATTCTAAGATAATTAGGACCTCAAGTATGATTCATTGATCATAAAATCTAGCATGAATGAAAATATCTTAGAAAAAAGAAAAAATAAGGAAATTAAATATTTAGAAATTAAAAAAATATATATTTAGATATATCTTATAAAATGGAATTTCAATCTAACCATAATTACAACTATTTTGAATTGTGAAAGCGAATAAGTATAAATAATAATAAATTTTAATTTCAAAATTATGTGAAATAGAATTAAAACTGAAATGAGAAAAATTTAAGAGATCTGATATGGCCAAATCAATAACAAGGGTCGCATGACAAGAGATTTAGAGTTTCATAGTAACATAACAAAATAAAATAAAAATGGTTTCGAAAACTAGATCATATATATGGCAAAGTTGCACTCCAATACACTAAGGAGATCATGTGTAACAACCCCAATAATCAAATTAGATATGAATCAAAATGGTTAGAAAAGAATGCCAAAAAATCATATATAATATTAAAAAAAATAAAAATGAATGTTTAGTTGGATAATACTCATCAAGATGAATGCAAAAACATTTATTTCATTTATATCAAATGTTATTTGGAAATATGATGAATTACCAATGTAAATAAGCATAAATATTACTTTAACATTAAAAAAATATATATTAAAGATAAAATTAATTTTATAAAAGCATTATATTGTATCCAAATCAATGACATGTACATATCACAAGGTAGGAGATTTGGAATTTGATTGTAATATATTCAAATATAAGTAAAGAATTTTAAGAAATGAGCTAAATGTTATAAGAAACATGCATGCTAAGATACTAAAGATATAATATAAAATACACTTGATAATCAAATAAGTTAAAAATAATTTTGATTTATAAGGTGCAATAAAATTAAAAAAAATATTCAAAATATAAATATTTCTTTGGATAAATGTCATTACGATATCTCAAACAAGTTTAATTTTGTCTTTATCGGTCCTCACTTAAAATAACTACAAATTATGAATTAACTAAGCATAAATAAACAAAAATTCTACATTAGTATAAATCAAATATTTATTAAAACTAAAATTAGATAACATGAAGATATGTGATATAACAAAATCAAGCAGTTGTCAAAGTTATATAAGAAGAAATTTTGAGTTACACATTTATATAAAAAATTAAAGGAAAAATCTTGAACAAATGGGATAACTAATATAAGAAAGATTAATTCAAAGCTTTTAAGAATATAAAGTGTAAAAAGATTAATAGACAAATTAAGTACAAATTAAAATGACTTGTAAAATATAATAAAACATAAGAGAATAAAATATTTAAAAATATAAAATAATATATTTAAAAACATGAACTCGTCAAGATGAGTGCAACAAGATTTGTTTTGTATACAACCATACTCATTTGGAATTACTATGTGTTATAAAAAAAAATAAGCATTAATAATTAAAAAATTATGTTATTTTAATATTAAATAAATATATATATCAAACTCGAAATAAGATTAATTAAAAGAATATCATATAATTGAATCAACGTAATGTAAATGACATATATGAAGTGAATATTGATTTCACTTCAAAAAAACTAATATAAGAAAATTTGAAGAATTGAGATAAATTTTGTAGGACTTTTTCATTCGAAGAAACTATGGAGATCAACAATGACATTCTCTGTCATCAAATTTGGAACAAGTCGATAACTTTCATAAAGCATAACAAAATCTTAAAAAAGAATTTAAATAATATAAAATAAAAATTTAATTTGATTGAGCTTGTGAAGATGAGTCCAACGATTATTGTTTCAACAAAGTTGACCCCATTCGGAATTACTATGAATTACCAATGTGGTCAAGGAAAAATAATAACAAAGTTTTATCTTAATCTTAAGTAAATATATATTAAAATAGAAAGAAAAAAAGCAATCTAATATAACAAAATCATTGTGATCTGTAGATCACATGAGTGGAATTTTAGAATTTCATAGTAATGTCACCAAATGAAGGCAAAAAGATTTAAAGAATAAAGTAAATTCTATAACAACGTTACATTCTAAGATATTAAGGAGTTCAAGTGTAATGCCATCAATTCTAAGCTTTAGAGTATAACAACATATGTTATAATGCCTACCAAAACTCTAAAAAAAAATTTTAAACAAAAAAAATAATAATTAATGTTTAATTTGATGGACCACATTTAGATTAGCCAAATGATCTTTTTTCATCTTGATCAGAGTTCATATGTAATAAATATGAACTACTTTGTTAAAAAAGCACAAATAATCCAGAACTATTTCTTAATATTAAGTAAAAATATATCGAAATTGAAAAGACAAAAATTAAAGTTACCTAATATAACAAAATCAAAGTGATGTAAGTGTTGCACAAGAAGAGAATTTAATTTATTTTGTAATATAAAAAATCCTCCATGAATTTTTTTAAGAAATGAGATAAATTATATAGAAAAGTTTCTTTCTAAGATAATAAGATGATCAAGTGTAATATTCCTAATCATTAAATAATGCATAAATCTAAATATTTCACTAAGCATACAAAAAAAAGAGAAAATCGTGTGTAACATCTTTAATGGTGAAATAAGACAAAATTCAAAATTCCCTAAGAAATGTGCCAAAACTCTAGATGAGTCCAACATCTTTTGTATCATCTCGATTGGGTATCATTTTAGATTACCATAAATTACAAAAATAATTAACACAAATAATAAAAAATTATCATTTAATATTAAGTAAATATATACTAAAGAAAAATGTTCTGAAATGGAAGGAATGTAATATAAAAAAATCAAAATTAACTAAATCATACATTAGAGGAGATTTAAAGTTACCATGTAATACAACAAAATGAAAGTGTAAACCTCAAAAAAAAAAAAAGATAAATTGTTATACAAAATTTTTTTCCTATATACTAGAGAGATCTTATCCAACTTATTTTATCATCCAATAAGGTAGAACATAAAATATGACATGACCAGAGCAATAATGTCTTATGGTATTATAACAAAATCAAAGGGAAATGTTTTGGGAAATTTGATAAATTATATATGAGTGATTCACTCAAAGGAATGAATAGGATCAAGTATAAGATCATTAATTATCAAATTATGTATTAATGAAAACATCTCATAAAATATTCTCAAGTACTACAAAATAAAATCCTTAAGAATATAAAAAAAAAATATTTAATTGAATAGAGCTTATTGTGATGAGACCATTGACATTTATTTTGTCTCAATAAATCATTTTTAGAATTACTTTAAACTAAAAATTTAAATAAGTAGAAATATTTAAAAAATCTTTATTTTAATTTTAGTAAATATATATTAAATTTTGAATAAGAGAAATTCGACCAATCGAACATAACAAAATAGAAGTAATGCAAATGACATATAAGTTGAGATTTGTTGTTATACAATAATATAACTAAAAAAAATTAATAAATCATAATGGAAAGTTCCATTCACTAATACTATGGAGTTAATTACAACATACTTGATCTCCAAATGAGGTAAGAAATGAATTCTATCTTAAAGCACTAAAAAACCCTAAAAATTTAAAATATAAAAAAGAACATTTTATTGGATATATCTCATTGAGTTGAGTGGAATGACATTTGCTTCACCTAAGAATAACTATGATTAACAATAGCAAATATGCATAAATAATAATAAAATATGATCTTAAATTATGTAAAAATACATTAAAGTTGTAATGAGATGAATTAAAATTATTTAATATATCCAAATTGAACAGATGCAAATCATCATAATAATATAACGCAATCAATGTGAAACATTTCAAGAAATTAAAAAAATCTAAGATAATAAAGAGATTTTGTATCACACCCTTGATCCTCAAATGAGGTAAATGAATTGACTTCGTCAAAATGATTTAAATGACATTAGACCCATCTTGATCAAAATGCTTTTGTTTTTTACACAAATTAAATAAGTAAATAAGCGTAAATAATACAATATTAATTATTTGATAATTATTAAATATATAATGAAGTTGAATAGTGATAAGTTGAAGCATCTAACTTCACGAAATAAAAGTGAAATAAAAGTCATGCAAAGGGGTAGCTATAGTTATATAGTAATACAAAAAAGTCAAAGAAAAAACTTTCAAAAAAAGAAATAAATTGAAAGAGAATGTGGGATTCCTAGATACTAAGATCGTGTGCAAAATCATTCATTGTGAAATCAAGTATGAATCAAAATGAGAAGTAAAGTGCATTAAAACCGTAAAAAATATCTTAAAGTGATTATTTAATTAGATATACCTTATCTAGATAAGTCCAACAATATTTATTTTATCTTGATCATACCATATTTAGAGTTACATAGAATTTCAAATTTAAATGGCAATAAATATTAAGAGATTATTTTTTTAAAATTAATTAAATATATATAAGAGATGAAATAAGAAAAATTTAAGTATTGTAAAATAACAAAAATGAAGTGATGATGGTCAAATGCAATGTGATTTAGAGTTGCTGCATAATATAAGAAAATAAAAAAAGTTGAAGAAATGACATAAATTATGTGGGCAAGATGCATTAAAAGTTACTTTGAAGATCAAGTATAATATAATTAATCATAAAATCAAGAACAAATTGAAATGACTTCTAAATCATAAAAAAAATCATAAGGAATAAAATGTCTTAAGATATTGAAATGAATATTTAATTATGTAGAGCTCATTGTGTTAAGACCAATGATCATCGTTTCATCTTGAAATGTCCTCATTTGGAATTAGAACAAATTTATGAAATAAATAAGTACAAATAAAAATAAATTATTATTTTAATAATAAGTATATATTCAACCGAAAATAAGTTATATTAAAATAATATAATATGCAAAAATAAAAGTGAAATATAGATCACATGATACTAGATTTAGTGTTACATAAAACTATAATGAAAATAAAAAAAGTCTTTGAAAAATGTGGTAAGTTACAAGGGAAAGTTACATTAATAAACACTAAAGAGATCGATTGTAATGTTGACGATCATCAAATCAAGTAAGAAATTAAATGACTCATAAAGCAAGCAAAGACATAAGAAAAAAAGATATCTATAACATAGAATACTACATATTTAATTTAGTAAAGCTCACCAAGATGAGTCTAATGATTTGTAACCTTGATCTGAGCATGCCTAAGATTGAAGTGAATTACTAATGTGCATAATTATAAATAATAATAAATTAATAATTCAATATTTAGTAAAATTCAAGTTATCTAAAATAAATAAATTAAAGAATTTTAATACAAAAAATCAAATAGATTCATTGGCCACATGATAAGAGATTTAATGATTCATAGTAATATAACACAATCAAATTGAAACGATTGAAGAAATGAAAGAATTATGTAGAAAAGTGGTATTCTGAGATATTAATGTGATTTTCTGTAACATCCTCAATAGTAAGTTAAGGTACAAATGAAATCTCCAATAAAACATGCCCAAACTATAAAGGCTAAAATATTAAAAAAAATTTAAATGATTAATTTGTTCGATGGAACTAGTCCATAAGAATGACAAAAATTATAAACATAAATAATAAATAATAAAAAATAGTTATTTTTAATATAAAGAAAACATATATTAATGTTTAAGAAAATAAATGGATGTAGTATGTTATAACAAAATAAAAACGATGTAAATGTTACATGAGAGATGATTTAGATTTACAGAGTAATATAACCAAATAAAAAAAAATAATTTGATGAAATGAGTTAAATTTTATGAGAATGCTTAATTCTAAGATACTTAGAACACCAAGTGTAATCACTTGATCATTAAAAACATTTACAAAAATAATATCTCATAAAATTTGCCAAAACCCAAGAAAATAAAATATTTAAAATAATGAAAATAAATATTTTTTCGATAGAGGTGTCAAGATAAGTCAAATGACCTTTGTTTAAATGGATATGTTTGGTATTTCTAAAAAGTTCCAATGTAAATAACCATAAGTAATACTTAATTATTATTTTTAATAAAAGTAAGTGTATATTAAACCTTAAATAAGATTATTTAAGGAAATAAAATATAACTAAATCAAAGTCATTAAAAGGTCACATGAGAAGAGAATTGATGTTTCATAGTAATGTAACTAAATAAATGAAAACAATTTAGAGAAATGAGATAATTCATAAAGGAAAGTTGCATTCAAAGAATTTAAAGTAATCAGGCATAACAGGCTCGATCATCAAATTAGCTAGTAATCTTAATGTCCTATAAACCATACAAAAGCTCTAAAAGCTAAAATATTTCAAGAAAAACATAATTATTTTTTTATATAATGCTCATCAAGATCTAATTATGTTGATTATTAATAATAATACATCATTTTAAATAATTATAAATCATGAAATTAAATAATTATAATAAAGGAAAGGAATAATAAATTATTATTTTAATGTCAAGTCATTATATATTAAAGATGAAATAAGATTAATTTGAACTATATAATATAACCAAATCAAGGTGATGTAATTTCCACATAATAGGAGATTTGGAGTTACAAAGTAATATTAAAAACATTTCTAGAAATTAAATAAATTATAAGAGAAGGTTACATTCATTGATACGACGGAGATCAAGTGTCGCATTCTCTATTATCAAATGTGGTACAATTCCAAATGTATTTCAGAACATGAAGAAACTCTAAAAAATAAAAATATTTTAAAAAATATAAAAAATGAATATTTAATTTCATAGAGCTTATTAAGATGAGTGGAAATACATTTTTTGTTTTTTATTTATCTCAATAAGAAATATTGTGACCCTTCAAAGAAAATAAAAATTTATAATAATAATTTATTTATTAATAAGTAAATAGTATTGTTAAAAAAGAGCTAAATTGAAACAATTTAATATGACAAAATAAAAAAAAAATAAACATCACATGAGGGGAGAATTAGAATTCCTTAGTAATGCAATGAATTCACTACAAAACATTTAATAAAATGAGCTAAAACAAAAGGGAAAGCTACTTCCCAAGGTATTAAGAAGATCGAGTTTAACATCATCAGTCCTCAAATCCATTACAAATTGAAACGTCTCATGAAGCTTTTTTAAACTTCAAAAAGACTTTTGAAAACATAAAAATTTGCATTTAATTGGATAGAGCTTTTTGTTGAGTTCAATATGCTTATTTTGTCTAGATGATACCTCATTTTGAAATACTGTAATTTACAAAAACTAAATAAGCTTAAATAAAAATAAATTATTATTTTTAGCAGTAAGTTTATAGATACCAATGATGATTGTGACAAGTTCAACAATTGTAATATGAGCACTAAGAGAAGAGAATAACAATTTCTCCATCATATAACAAAATCAAAATGAAAAATATAAGAAATTTTTTAAAGTTCTCAAGAAACTTGCTTTCCAATAAACTAAGATCTAATATAACATTCTCAATCATCAAATCAGTAATTAATGAAAATATGTCCTAAAACATGCTATAAAACTTGAAAAAATATTTCAATATATATAATTAAATATTTAATAGCATGAAGCTCATCGATGTTAGTGGAAGGTGTTTTCCTTTGTTTGAGGCATTGTTTATAATTATTACAAATCAAAAAACTAAATAGACATGAAGGATATTTAACAAAATATAAATGCAAGAAATATTAAGATATATTTAAGTAATATAATAAAACAAAACAAAAGTATTGTAAAAGTTACACTAGATGAGATTTAGAATTTCATAGTACTATAAGAAAATTAAAGAGAAAAATTAGAGGCAATGACATAAAATTATAAGCGAAACTTGCATTCTATGATACTTAGTAGATCAAGTGTGAAATCTACGTTCATCAAATGTGGTGTGCACAAGAATAACTTATAAAATGAGCAAAGATGTTAGAAAAAAATTATAAAATTATTAAAAAAATATTTAATTATATAGAGGTTAACAAGATGACTAAAACAACTTTTGTTTTACCTCAATTAAAACACATTTGGAACTACTAAAATCATAAAAGAAAATAAGCATAGACAATAATAAGTTGTTTTTAATAATAAATAAATATGTTGTAAAGTTGAAATGAGATGAATTTAAACAATATAATGTAACCAAATTTAATTGATCAAAATGTTGTAAAAGAGGGGAACGAAATGCTCTCTCTAATATACTATAATCAAAGAAAGAAGTTTGAAGAGATGAGTTCGATCGTGTGGGAAAGTTTCATGCCATGACACTAATGAGATCAAGTGTAATACCATCGATGATAAAAGCAAGTATGGATAAAATATTTCTAAAGATATGGCAAAACCCTTAAAAATAATGTGTTTCTTAACTAAGAAATTAAATATTTAATTTGATAGAGATTATCATGATTAGACCAACGATGTTTGTTTCAATTTGATGGTATCTCATTTTGAATTTGTACAAATCACCAGAGTAAATATCCATTAATGATACTAAATTTTTATTATAACATTATGTAAATCTATTTTAAATCATGAATAAAAATGATTGAAGTAATAAAATATAAGCAAGTTGAGTGGATGCAAAGGTCACACAAGTGGATAGTTTGAACTACATATTAGTTTAAAAAAATAAAAGTAAAATTTTTGAAAAAATGAGATAAATTGTATGAGAAAAATTCCATGATGATAAGTAGATTGAGTGAAATACCCTCCATCATCAAATATATTACAAATTAAAAATGCCTCGAAGAGCAGGTTAATACCTTATAAAATAAAATTTTTGAAAATATATAAATAATACTTAATTAAATAAAGCTCATTAGGATAACTCCATCAGCATTTGTTTTGTCTTTATGGAACCCCATTTGGAATTAATATTAGTTACCAAATTAAATAAGCATAAAAAATAAATTATTATTTTAATTTATGTGAAAATATATTAAAGTTAAATAAAGAAAATTGATGCAATGTTATCTAACAAAATCAAGGAGATATGAAGGTCACTTGAGACGAGCATTGCTGTTTAATAGCAATATGTTAAATGAATGCAAATAATTTTAATAAATGAGATAAATTTTATGGGAAAGTTACATTCTAAGATAACATGTTAATATCTTAATATTAAGTAAATTTATACTAATCCAATAATGAGATAACTTGAACAAAAGTAATATGACATAAAAAATGTGATGTTAATGCCATAAGAGAGGAGAATTAAATTTTGATAGTGATATTAGAATAGCAAAAGAAAAAACTTTGAACAAATGAGTTCAACCAAATGAGAAACTTTGAAGCTAATAAAATATTAATATTGACAGTAAGATCATTGAACATGATATCAAGTATGAATCATTAATATTATGTGAACTATGCAATAATCGAAGAAAATGAAATATTTTAAATATACAAAAATAGTTAATTGAATATATCTCACTAAACAAGTTTAATGATTTTTTTCCTCTAAATTAAACATTATTTGGAATTAATACGGTTCAGAAAAGTAAATAAGCATAAATAATTATAAATAATCATAAATAATTATTTTAATATAAAGAAAACATATACTAGAATTCAAAATGAGAAAATTTTAAAAAAAAATATAAAGTAACTCAATCAAAGAAATGTAAAGGTTACAATAGAGGAGAATTATAGTTTCTTTTTGTTATTAACAAATGAAAGAAAAGCATTTAACAAAACATCATAAATTTCTTAAAAAAAGATGCATTTTAAGATACTAAGGTGATGTATTGTGTCACTCTCAAAAGTTAAATCAAGAATGAATCTAAATGTCTCGTAAAGCATGATAAACCCCTAATAAAAGAATTTATAGCTATGTAATTAAATAACTTATGAAAATGAGCTCATTGCGATGAGTGCAATTATATTAGTTTCATCTTAATTAGACTAAAAAATTATCATTTATTAAAACTTTAATTAAGTTGAAATAATATCAAATTGTCTTTTTAATTTAAAGTAAATATGCATTAAAGATGATATGAAATAAATTCATTAAATAAAATATAACTTAATCAAAGAAAACTGAAGGTCATACACAAGGACACATAAAGTTACTTAGCACTATAAAAACTATAAAAAAAATTAATATTTGAAAAAATGAAATAATTTTTCTATGGAAGTTGTGCCTGAATAAACTAAAGAGGTCAAGTGCAACGTTCATGACCATGAAATGAAGTATTAATCAAAAGTACTCATAAATCATGCAAAAATCATAGAACATAAGTTCTTAAAAAAGTAATGAAGGATATTTAACATGATGAAGCTTTTCTAGACAATTGAAATGACATTTACTTCATGTTGAATTGACTAATTTTGAATTATTTGTAATCACTAATTAAATAAGCTTCAATAATAACAAGTTATTATTTTAATGTCGTGCATGCATAATTAAACCTAAAATGAGAAATATTAAATAATCTAAGTGACAGAAAGACAGCGGAATAATTATATAGCAAAGCTTCAAGCCGAGATACTTAAGGGATCAAGTGCAATATCTTAAATCATCAAGTCAGGTATGAACTAAAATGTTTCATGAAGAATGTAAGAACCCCACGAAATTAAAATATTTTAAAAAGTAGGCATTTACTTTAATATTGTTTGTTGAGAAGAGTCTAATGACATTATCCTTGTCTTAATTGAACCTCATTTTGGAAAACTACAAATCACAAAAGTAAGTTAAAATAATTATAAATTATTATTTTAATATTAGGTAAACGTATTTTAAACATAGAATCACATAAATGAAAAATTATAACAAAACTAAGTCAAAGCCATCTAAAGGTTACAACTGAGAAGGATTATGCTTACTTAGTAGGATATCAAAATCATAATAAAAATTTTCACGAAATTATTGAAATTAAGTATAATATCGTTAATCCTTGAATCAAGTATCAATAGAATTGCATCATAAGGCATGAGAAAAATCTAAAATAATAAAATATTTAAAAAAATAATAGTGAACAACTAATTTATTAAAGCTTGCTCAAACGAGTTCAGTTATTTTGTTTCATCTCGAATGAACCCTATTAGGCATTTCGTGAATTACTAAAGTTGAAAAACATAAATAATATTATATTATGAATTCAATAACAAGTTAGTATATATTAAAGTTTGATTGTGATTAATTAATGCAATGTAATATAAAAAATTAAAAGCAATGTGTAAGACACACGAGATGAGATTTAGTGCTGATTATTAATATAAAAATATCAAAGAAAAAACTAAGGAAATAACATAAATTATCAAGGAAATTTTTCATTCTATGATACAAAGGAGATCAAGTATGACATTAATGATCATAAAAAGAGCACAAATAAAAATGACTCGTAAAAATAAGAATGAATTTAAATGAAAAATAAATAAAATATTTAATAAATATATAGTAATGCTAAAAACAGTTAAATTGAAACAATGTAATATAAATAAGACAAAGCAATATAAAGGTCACCTAATAGGAAAATTAAAGTTTGATAGCAACATGACAATCAATTAATAAAATTTAAAAAATGAGACAAATTTTTTAGGAATGTTGCATGTAAAAATATGGAGGAGATTAAGTGTATCATTCTCAGTTATACAAGTTAAGAATTGAGATATCACACAAAGCCGACAAAACTCTAAGAAAAAGTATTTAAAAAAATAGACATGAATTTTTCATTTGATTGGGCATGAAAAAATAATACCAATGACATTTATTTTATTTCAATTGACCTATTTAGTGTTCTATGAAATAAAAATTTAAATATGCATAAATAATATTAAATTATTTTTTAATAACATGCAAATATATAGTTCATGTAAATTGTGATAAATTTAAGTATTGTAATATAACTAAATCAAGGTGATGTAAGGGTTAAGAAGAAGAAGAATAATAATAAGTATTTCATAATAATATAAAAATATCAAAGTGGAAAATTTTAAAAAATGAGTAATTGTATGTGAAAGTTGCATTCAAAACAACTAAGTTGATCAAGTCTAATAACCCATGATCATGTAGTAATGTATGAATTGAAATGTTCACCAAAGTGTTCCTAAACCTAAAAAATTAAACTATTTAAAAATTTAAGAATTATTGTTTAATGTGATAGAGCTCCTCTACTAATGTCTGATGGCATTTTTTTCAACTTGATTAGACTACATTTGGAATTACTAAAGATTAGCAAAATAAATAAACATAAATAATAATAAATTATTTCAATTATGTTAAGTAAATAAATTTTAAAATTAAGAGATAATACCAAATGTAATGATCACAAAGACTTCAATTTGATTAATATAATAATACAAAAAAATTAATGTGAAATATTTATAAAATTAGATAAATTATACTATAAAGTAGGATTCTAAGTCATTAAATCATGCTTAAATTAAAATATCTCACAAAGAATATCAAAATCTTAAAAGGCAAAATATTATAAAATACATAAAAAATTTTAAATAAGATAGAGCTCACTAAAACAAATGAATAAACTTTAGTTTCATTTTGATTAGACATCATTTCGAATTGTTGTAAATTATGAAAATGAATAAGCAAAAACAGTAATAAATTATTATTTTTAATTTTAAGTATATATGTATTAATGATGAAATGGGATAAATTAAATAGACATAGAATAACAAAAAAAAGGTAATATAGAAGTGATATTAGGGTAGATTTAGTGTTAAATATTCAAATAAGTTAACCAAAAAAAATAAATAGAAAAAAATTAATTAAATTGCGTGGCAAAGTTATATTCCAAGATGCTAATGTCATCAAGTGTAACACCTCTACCATCAAATAACATAAGATTGAAATGTCTTATAACTTATGCCAAAATACTACAAAATAAAATATTAAAATATATTGAATTAGATATTTAAATTGATAGAGCTTGTCGAAACTAGTACTATTTCGTTTGCCTGATCTCTGCATGACCTCAATTGGAAATACTATAAGCTATGTAAAAAATAAAGATCAATAATAATAGATAATTATTTTATAACTAAAAAAATATATATTAAAGCTAAAATGAGAAAAATTGAAGAAATGTAAAATAATAGAATGAAAGCCATTAAAAAATCACAGAATAGGAGATTTACAACTAAATGGTGATATAAAAAAATTAAAACAAAATATCTCAAACAAAAAAGATAAATTATTCAAGAATGTTATTTAGCAAGATGTTGAGGAAACTGAGTGCAACAACCTCAATCATCAATTGATGTATGAATTGAAACATCTCGTAAAACCTACTAAACCCTAAGAAATTAAAGAGTTTATGAATATATAAATGATTATTTAATTGCATATAGCCTGGTGAGATGAGAATCTTCCATCTTAAATTATCTTAGTTGTTTGGAATATGATGAATTGAGAAACTAAATAAGCATAAATATTATCCAATTATTTTTTAATAATAAGTAATGTTTAGTTCTAATTGTAATGAAATAAATTTGAAGTAACAAAATATAACTATTTCAAAATGATGTTTTTTTCACATGAGAGGAGAATTAGAGTTTCATAATAAAATTACCAAATCAAAGCAAAATATTCGAAGAACTGATAGAAATTGTACGATAAACTTGCATTCCAAGATATTAAAGATATTGATTGTAAAATCCATAATCTTCAAATCATGTGTGAATAAAATTTCTTATAAAGTTTGTCAAAAAACTGGAAAAAAAGTATTTCATATTACAAAAATAAAAATTTTATTAGATAGAACTCTAACATAAGTCCAACAATGTTCATTTCCTCCAAAAAAAATTAGAATTATTTTTTAATTTACCCAAATAAAGAATAATAAATATTATTTTAATAATAAGAAAATATATATATTGAAGCCAATATTTGTTAAATTGAAATTATTTATTGTAACCAAAAAAAGCAATTTAAATGTCACATGAGTAGAGATTTAGAGCCACATAATAATATAGCCAAATCAAAAAAAATAGATTGAAGAAATTAGATATATTTTGATGGAAAGTTGCATTTTAAGACACCATGGAGTTCTACTAGAACATTCTCTATCATAAAATCAGGCATGGATTGATACGTCTCATAATCATACAAAAAGACGAAAAAATGAAAATAAATTAGAAAAAAAATATTTTATTAGATAAAATTTGTTCACACGAGTCCAATGATTTTTACTTTATCTCAACCTAACCTTGTTTTAAATTATTAAGAGCAAAAAATTTTAATAAGCATAAATAAAAGAAAATTATTATTTTAATTTTAAGCAAATATTTATCAAAGTTAAACTAAGTTAAATTGAAGTAATGTAATACAAAAAAATGTTGAAAAGTTCATAAGAGAAGAGAATTAAAGTTTTTTTAGTTGTATAACTAAATCAATACAAAACGTTTTGAAAAATGGAATACATTTTGTGGCAAGGATGCATTGTAGGGCACTGGAAATTTAGATCATAATGCTAGATTGTTAAATGAGTTATGGATTGAAATTTCTCAAAAACCTTCAAAAATCTTAAAAACTGTATTAAAACAGCAAAAAATATTTAATTTGATAAATCTTATCAAGATGAGTCCAATAATTTTTTTTGACTTGTTGATCAAAACTTGTTTAGGACAACTATAAGCTACACAAGTAAAAAAACAACTCTAATAATAAATTTTTATTGCAATACTAAGTAAATATAAATTAAAGCTAAAATGAGATAAATTGAACAAATGTAAGAAAATGTAATGAAAGCAAAGAAAAAGTTATGTTAGAATAGGTTCTGAGCTACATAGTAATATAATGAAATAAAATAAATTAGTTTGAGGAAATGAGAAAATTGTGAAAAAAAGTTGCACTCCATGATAGAAAAATGATTGAGAATGTTATCATTAATCATCAAATTAGGTACAAATTAAAATATCTCATAAAATATGTTAAAGTATAGAAAATAAAATATTTAAAAAATATAAAAAGGAATATCTAATTGGTAAGAGCTCATTTAAGAAAGTTAAAAATATTTGTTTCATCTCCATCAAACTATTTTGAGAATTGATGTCATGTATCAATATAATATAACCTAATCAAAGCAATGTAACAGTCATGTGAGGTAATATTTATTGTTACATAGTAGTATAAATAAATCAAATGAAAATATGAAAAAATAAGATAAATTATATGAGAAAGTTATATTCCAAACTACTAGAGAAATCTAGTATAACATCCCTAATTGTCAAATTATGTAACAATTAAAATCACCAGGAAAGTTTGTCAAACACTAGAAAATAAAATATTTAAAAATATAAAAATCAAGATTTAAATGTAAAGAGGTTGATGAGAAAAATTTAATGTCATTTTCTTCATAATGATTGGACCATTTTTGAATGACTACAAATTAATAAAATAAATATGCAAAAATAATAATAATTTTTTTTTGAATAATAAGTAAATTAATATATCAAAGCTGAACTAAGATGACTTGAAGAAGCAATATAATAAAACCAAATCAAGGAGATCTTAAAGTCAGACAAAAGAAGTACTGTTGTTTTATGGTAATATAAAATGTTAAATGAATAAATTTCCAATACGTGAGATAAATTGTGTGAGAATATTGCTGTCGAAGATACCGAGAACATCATGTGGACAATTCTCAATCATCTAATAAGGCACCAGTCAATTTGACCCATAAAGTCTACCAAAACCTTCAAAAGTAAAATATTTTAAAAAAATAAAAATTGTTATTTAATTTCATATAGCTTGTTGCTTTAAGCCAACAATGTTTATCATTGAACATAGTTTTGAAATACTTTAATTGGCCAAAGTACTTAAGCATAAATAATCAAATATTTTGTAGTAGTTTTAAGTATATTTTGTAGTAGTTTTGGTTACATTGCTTTGTAAGTCTAAATGTAATCTCATGTGAATTTTAGATCATTTTGATTTGGTAACATTACATTGCAATAATTTATCTCAGTTTAGGTTTAATATATATATATATTTTAAAGCTGAAGTGAGATAAATTATAGCAATGTAATGTTACCTAATCAAAATAATCTAAAATTCACATTAGATTAGATTTTGACTTACAAAGCAATGTTACCAAATAAAAAAAAATTGAAAAAACAAGACCTGAGATAAATTATACGACAACTTGAAATCTGACATTCTAAGATGATATAGTGTGTCATTTCGACTGTCAAATCCCATTGGAATCAAAATGGAAAATAAAACGTTCTAAAATTATAGAAAATTTAATAATTAAAATTATTAAAAAAAAATTAATTGTATTGAGCTTATTGAAATAAGTGCAGTGAAGTACATTTCATCTCAATCACTCCACCTTTTGAGTTATTACATATAACTAAAATTAGAAGAATAAAAAATAAAATTTTTTTTTATAATATTAAGCAAATATTTACTAAATCTAAAATGACATAAATGGATGCAATTTAATATGACAAAATGAAAGCAATGTAAATGTCACACAAGATGAGATTTAAGGTTACATATAAATATAACATAATAACAAAAAAATACTTTTTGAAATAAGAAAACTTGTGTAGAAAAGTTTTGCTCGAAAATACACAAGAGTTTAAATGCAACATCTATTATAGTTAAATTTGGAAAAAATTAAAAAAAATTATAAAACTTGACATAAAAAAGAAAATAAATATCAATGATAAATAAATGAATAATTAAAGGATATAGCTTGTTTGGTTGAGTTTAGTGACATTCGTTTCATCGTGATTACACCAATTTGGAATTCTAATGAATTAATTTAAGAAGTATAAGTAATATGAGGTTATTATAGGAATAACAAGGAAAAAATATAGTAAATCTAAATTAAGATAAATTGAAACATTGTAATACAACCAAATTGATGCTTTTTGAAGATCACAAGAGACAAGAATTAGAGTTTCATAGTAATGTAATCAATTATAAGAAACAATTTGCTAAAATATGATAAAGTTTATAAGAAAGTTTAATTTAGAGATCCTAATGTGATCTAATGTAACATCCTCGATCAATAGATTAGATTCAAATTGAAATATCTCAAAAAGTATGCTAAACCATCAAAAGAAAAATATTTAAAAAAAAATGAATATGAAACTAATTAAGCACATCGAGATGAGTCTAATGAAATTTTTTATCTTAATCAAATTTTGCTTGAAATTACTAAAAATTGTCTAATTGTTAATAAAATTAAATTATTATTTTTTTTAATAAAATTGTAATAAATATGAAATGAGATTAATTTAACTAGTTAAAATAACAAAAATAAAAAAGATGAGAAGGCGCATGTTTGGAGAAATTGAATTACATAGTAATATTACCAAATCAAGGAAAATAAATTAACCAAAACTATATAAATTGTATTAAAAAGTTACATGGCACGATACAAAGAAGATTTTGTGTCACATTCTCAATCATTAATTGATGTACAAATGCAAAATGTCATACAAAGTGTCTAAGGCCCATTAAAAATTAAATATTTTAAAAAATGAATACTTATTTTTGTAGAGGGTGTCAAGATGAGTTGAGCGACATTTGTTTCAACTCTTCCACCCTTTAATTAGAATTATTATGAATCATCAACTAAAATAAAAAAAAGTAATAATAAATTATTACCTTTGCATAAAGAAAATACATAATAAAAATAAAATAACATATATTGAAGTAGTGTAATATAACAACTTTAATGCTATCTAAATGTCACATGAGAAGGGAATTAGACTTTCCTTGTAATATAACAAAATGAAAACAAAACTTCTTAGAAAAAGTTAGATTGCAAAAGTAAATATCATTTCAAGGCACTAAATAGATAGAAATTAAGATCCTCGATTGTCAAATCAAGTATGATTTAAAATGACACATAAAGATTACCAATAACTTTATAATCATATTTAAAATTAAAAAAGTGAACTTCTAACTATATGAAGCTCATGAAGACAAGTTCAAAGATGTTTGTTTTATTGTAGTTGAACCTCATTTAGAATTCTTTTGAATCACAAAAGTAAATTAGTATAATTAATTATAAACTAATATTTAATTATTAAGAAAAAATTTACTTTAGAAAAAATGACATAAATTAAAAACTTTCACAAGAACAAAATCAAAGACATGAAGAAGTCATAAGAGAAAAAAATATATTTTCTTCAAAATATTAAAATTTCAAAGGGAATATGCTTAAAAAATTAATTAAATTTTTTGAAAAAGTTGCCTTCCAAAACACAAAAACATTTCGATGTAACACTATTGATAGTAAAATTTGGTGCAAAACAAAATATCTTATGAACAACATAAAAAGTTGCAATAAAAAATTTAAAAATTTAGAAATCAATATTTAATTTGATAATGAGTCAAAAGAAGTTTGCATGATCTCAAAAAAACCTTGTTTTGAATTACTATTAGTTACCAATGTAAATGAGCTAAAATATAAAATATTAATATTTTAGTATTAAGTGAATATTTTTTAAATTAGAATTAAGATAAATTGTAGTAATTCAAAATTAATAAATTTAAATGATGAAATGGTTAGACAAGAGGGAAATTATAATTTTATAGCGTTATAACCTAATCAAAGAAAAACAATTTGAAGAAATGAGACAAATTATATGCGAAAGGTGCAATTCGAGATAATAAGGAGTTAGACTGTGAGATCCTTGAAGGTAAAATCAGGTATTTATTAAAATGACTCCAAAAATATGGAAAAATCCTTAAAATTGAAGTATCAAAAAATCATAAAAATAATTATTTAATTGGATATATCTTTCAAAGGTGGGCCCAATGGTGTTGTCTCATCTTGATTAAAACTTATTTGGAAATACTACATATTTTGAATCCAAATAACCATACATAATCATTAATTATCACTTTAATATTGAGTAAATATATAATAAAGTTGAAATAAGATAAATTAAAACAATGTAATATAACCAAATCAAAGGGGAAGCAAAATCATATGATTGGAGATTTAGAGTTTTATAGTAATATAAAACAATCAAAGCAAATCATTTGAAGAAATACAAGAAATTGAAGAAGAATGTTACATTATAAGATACTAAAGTGATCGAGTGCAACATCCTTCATCTTTAAATCAAAAGAATGTCTTATATAACATGCCAAAACTATAAAAAATGATATATTTCAAAATATAAAAATATAAGTTAGTTGGATGGAGCTCATCAAATGGGTCCAACAAAAAACTTTTTGTCCCGATCCTCCCTCATTTTGAAATACTGTGAATTGCAAAAATTACAAACATAACTAATAATAAATTATTACTTTTATTCTAAGTAAATATATATTAAACCAACAATGACATAAATGAAAGTAATCTCTTATAACAAAATAAAAGCATTATAAAGGTCACACGAGAGAAGACTAAGTTTTACAAAATAATATAAACAAACCAAAGACAAAAAGTTAAGAAAATGAGATAAATTACTTGGTTAAGTTTCACTCAACGATGTTGAAATGATTATGTACAGCATCATTGAACATAAATTAGGTATGAATCAAAATGACTACTAAACTATTCCAAAATTGTTCAAGATAAAATATTTAACGATATAAATGTTATTATTTAAGTTCATAGAGCCCATTTAGACAAGTCCAAAGACAATTGTTTCGACATAATTAGTGCTCTTTAAAAATTGTTATGGATTACAAATTTAAATAATAGTAAATAAAAAAAGATTTCTAAGACACAAAAGATATTGATTGTAACATCATTGATTATCAATTTTGGTAGAAATAAAAATGTCTTTGAAACTATGACAAAATAATAGAAAATAAAATATTTATAAAAAATAATTTTTTAAATTTTATAAAACACATTGAAAGTAGTACAATTATACTTTTTCGTTTAATTTGAATGACATATGGAATTATTATAATTAAAAAAGTAAAATAGCATAAGTAATAAAATATTATTTTTTTAACAATAGCAAATATATATTAAATTTGAAATATAGTAAATGAAAGTAAGATATTATAATAAAATTAGTGTGATGTAAAGGTCACATTAGTGGAGATTTTGAGTTACATTGTAATATAACCAAATCAAGCTAAACTTTCAAAGAAATAAGATAAATTATGTAAGAAAGATGCATTTGAAGTCATTATGAAGATGAAGTATAAAACCTTCCACCATCAAATTAGTTTGGAATTGAATTATTCGACAAACCATGTCAAATTGGAAAATATTAATTATGAAAAAAAATTAAAAAATTTTATAGAGCTTCTCAAGATGAGTCGATGTTTACTTGGTCACTATTGAACCATATTTAGAATTCTATAAATTAAAAATTTAAATTAAAATAATTATGAAAAAATTATTATTTTAACATTAATTTAAAATTTGTTAAAGCTAGAATAATATAAGTTCAACACAAATAATAATACAAAATCAAAGTAATATAAAGGTCACACAAGAGGAGAAACAAAATTTTATTATAATTTAACAAAATAAAATCAACAATTTAGAAGAAATAAGAAATTTTACTAGTAAGTTATATTCCACAACACTAAGAAGATGAAGCATAACATCGTTGATCATCAAATAAGAAAAAAATAAAAATTTCTCAAATAGCATGCCAAAATCTTAGAAAAACATTTATTATATATATATATATATATTTAATTAGATTTAGCTTGACTAAAGGAGCTTAATGACATACGAACTCTATTGGAGATCATTTCAAATTACAACTAATTACATAGAATAAATGAGCATAAATGATAGCAAATTATTATTTTAATAATTAATATATATGTATATTATAGATAATCTCTTGCAATTTAATATAATCAAGTCAAAAATATATAAAGATAACAAGAGAAGAGATTGAGCATAACATTCATAGTAATATAACTTGATAAAAAAACGTTACTAGAAATGAGAAACTTTGTAAGGAAATTTTAATCCCAGGGTAATAAACAGATTGAGTCTAACATCCATAATCTACAAAATCAGGTATCAAAAGAAATACCACTTGAAGTATTTTGAAATAATAGAAAAAAAATATTAAAATATATATTTATTTATATAGGTCGTGTCAAGAAAGGTCCAATGATGTTTTTTCATCTCCATCGAACGTCACCTAGATTTTCAATGAATTAGAAAAATAAATAAATTTAAATAATATAAATTATTATTTTAAATTTAAGAAAAATTTTATTAAAAAAATAATATAATGCAAAGGTCATATGAGAGTAGAATTACAACCTTTATAATAACATAATAGAATTAATGCATAAAAGTTAAAACATTCTATAAATTTTTAGTGATTGTTGCATTCATAATACTAACAACATCAAGTGCAACATCTTTGATTGTCAAATTTTAGATACAAATAAATTATTCTCATAAAACATCTTTATCCATCTCAATCAGATGTCATATGAAATTATAAGAATTTAAAAGGTGAAATACCATAAGTAAAAATATACTATTATTTTAAGGTTTAGAAAATATATGTTAAATTTGAAATATAATAAATTAAGGTAAAGGATTTTAGCCAAATCAGTGTGATGTAAAGGTCACGTTAGTGATGGTTTAGAGTTATGTTGTAAAATTACCAAATCAACAAACAATTTTTAAGAAATAAGATAAATTTTATGGAAAAAATGTATTTCTAAGCATTATGTGGTCAAGTATAAAACCCTCCATCATAAAATAAGTTTTGAACTAAATTGTCCCATAAACCATGTCAAAAAATAAAATAATGATTTTTAAAAATTATAACAAAATTGATAAACCTCATCAAGATCAGTCTAATAGTGCCTATTTTGTCTTTATTGAACCTTGTTTGGAATTTGATGGATTAAAATTTTTAATTAAAAAATTATTAATAATTTTTATTTTAATATTAAATAGAATTTTGTTAAATCTAAAATAACATATCTATTGCTGAAATAATATAACCAAATCAATGTAAGACAATGGTCACTTAAGAAGAGAATTAGAATTTTGCTGTAATATAATGAAATCAGTGCAAACAATTGGATGAAATGACAAATTTTACTATAAAGCTTTATTCCATGATGCTAACAAGATGAAGCATAACATCCTTCATCATCAAATAAGGTAAGAATAAAAATTTTGTCATAAAGTATACCAATCCTTTTATGAAAAATTATTAATATATATATAGATAAATTTTTAATTAGATTAAGCTAATCTAAATGAGCTTAACGACATTTTTAAGAACTCTATGTGGCCTCATTTTTAAGTACTACTATTTAAATAGAATAAATTAGCATAAATAATAATATTTTTATTTTAATAATCATTATAGATATATATATAAATTCAATTGAGATAAACATAGTAAATGTAATATTACCAAATCAATAAGATATAAGGATCACAAGAGAGGCGGTTGAGTATAGTATTCATAGCAATAAAAATAAATAAAAGTAAAACATTACTAAAAATAAAAATTTCCTAAGGGAAAGTTGCATTCCATGGTGCTAAATAGAATTAGTGTAACATCCACAATTGATAAATCATGTAAAGAAAGAGAAATCTCATGAAGTGCTTTAAAGCCATATAAAATATAAAATTTAAATAAATTAAAATTAATATTTAATTAAATAGATCTCATTCAGGCAAGTCTAATGATGTTTTTTCTACTCTATTGAACCTCATTTGACATTGTAATTAATTGCAAAATTAAAAAAACTCAAATAATAGAAATTATTATTTTAACATTAAGTTCAAATATGTTATTAAAGTAAAAGAATGTAATGGCTTGATAAGCAGAGAACTATAATTTTTTTAATGATATAATGAAATCAAAAAAAAAATAATTTAAAATATTAGGTAAATGCTTTTGGGAATGTTGCATTCTACAACAAAAAGAATATCAAGTGTAACATCCTTGGCTATCAAATCACAAACAAATAAATTATTCTCATAAAACATCCTAAACAAAAACTAAATAAACTATCTAAATAACAAAATAATTAATATCTATTAAATCATCATAATGAGTCCATTGTTGTTAGTTTCAATCTAATCAGGCATTGCTTTTCATTAGTGTGAATTAGCAAAGTAAACACAAACTATAAAAACATAATTTACTAATATTAAGTAAATAATCATTAAAATTAAAATGAACGATAAGGAAGGAATGTTAATCGAATATATAGATTTCAAGGAACTAAGGTGATCATGGATATCAATCTCAAATACCAAGCAACATAAGAATAAAAAAAAATTTATAAAGCATGCCAAATTCTTTGAAAATAAAATACTTTAAAAATAAATAATTAGATGGATAGCGGTTGTTGTGACAAGTCTAAAAAGTTTGTTTCATCCTAATTAGACCTCAATTGGAATTGAAACAAAAAACAGAAGTAAATAGGAATAAAGAAAAAAAAATTATTTAAATTATATATTTTATATTTTTAAATATTTTTACCAAGAGCTTTAGTACATTTTATGAGATATTTTATTTTATACTAGAATTGATGATTGAGGATGTTATAATTTGTCTCCCTAGTATTTTGAAATGCATCTTTCCATAAATATATTTCATTTTCTTAATCTTTTTTTCATTCAATTTGTCAAATTATAATGTAACTCAAAAATTTTTCTCATTTAACCTTTAAATCACTTGGACTTGGTCATATTATATTACTTCAATTTAGATATTTTTATCTATAATATATTTTTTCTTAATTTTCATATAATATTTTAATATTTTTGGCTTATTTCATTTGGTGATTCTTAATAGTTTCAAATCATGTTTTATTGAGATGTAAGTCAAATCATTAAAATATTCTCAACAAGTAAGATCAAATTAAATTTTTTATTTTATATTTTTAAAAAATCTCTTTTTAGAGCTTTGACATTCTTTTACATGATAGTTCAACTTGTACCATTTTCTACTGTCAAGGAGTTGCACTTGAAAAAATTACTAACATGTGATACAACTTTGACTTGCAGTTTATAAATTTGCTCTAATTTTTTGCTTTAATTTCGTCAACAAAATATGGGACACTTGTTGCCTAACCTTTCTTGGCCAAATTCTAATTTTTTTCTTAATATGATCTTCCTTATTGGTGCTTTTTTTCACTTAACTAAGCAACATTATGGGCTAACCATATCTCAATTTAGCTACAATTGAATCCTCATTTAGTGATTTATCTTATTATATTCTCATGCATAATCACGCTTAGCAAATCTCAATAGTGTGGCCAACATGGCCACTAGCCACCTTATAGTAATAATATGTTAATTTTGTCATTTGTAGAGCTCACTAGCCACCACACTATGGTAATATCTCAATCTTGTGGTACATATGGCAACAAGCCACTTCGTGATAGTAATATTTCAATAACTTGCTTCGAAAAGTTATCCTTCCTATTGATGTCCAATCAAGTTGAAACAAATGACATTTGACATTTCTTGATAAGCTCTATATAATTAAGCATTGATTAGACACATGCCAATTAGCTATACAAATTTAAAAATTAATTTAAATATCATTAATTTTTTTCATGACCTTTTCACACATTTTGAGTAATTTTGATTAGTAAATAATTTATCGATTAAGGATGTTATGCTCAATCTACTTAGTATCTTAGAATGTAAATTTCTCAAAAATTTTATTTCATTAATGCAAATTTTTTACTTCAATTTTTTATGTAATTCTAATGCTCTAAATATCCTTTCATGTGGCCTTTACATTGTTTTGATTTGGTTATTTCATATTACTTCAATTAATCTCATTTGAGCATTAATGTATATTTTGTTAATATTAAAATAACAACTTGTTATTATTTTATTCCTATTTACTTTCGAAAGTAGTAGTAACTCAAAATAAGTTTTGATGGAAACTAAATATACATGGCTGGACTTGACACGATGAGCTCTATTATATTGATTATTTATGTTTATAAAAAAAAATGTTTTCCTTTCTAATGTTTTGGTAAACTTTAAAGGCTTGTCAATTTCTACATAATTTATCGATAAAGAAAGTTACAATTGATAACTTTTACATCTTTGGATATAATTTACTAATAAAAATTATATTTTCTTTACCATTTTTTCAGTTAATTATTTTACAATAAACTCAAATTCTCCTCCAATAGTTATATAGCTTTTATTTTGATAGATTAAATTTGTTTCAAATAATCCAACCTTACTATAAAAATTATAGCTTGTTATTAAAATAAAAATTTATTACTATTAATGCTTATTTAAATTTTTAATACAAAGTAATTCTAAAAATTGTTTGGTCAAGATGAAACAAATATCATTAGACTCATCTTAAGTAGCTCTAAGATTTGGTATGTTTTTAGAGAAAAAGTTTTTGTAAATGATTTAAAGATTGAGGATAATACAAATGATCTCTTCAGTATTTCAGAAATCAACTCCCTTATCCAATTTATCTCATTTCTTTAAAGTTTTTGCTTTTAGGTGTTTATATTACTATGAAACTTTGTTCTCTTCTTATGTAGCAAATATCTATTTAATTTGGTAAGATTACATTATTTTAATTTATCTTCTTTTAGATTTAAATTTTTTTACTTAGTATTTAAATAATATTTTAATATTATTTATGTTTATTTAACTTGGTAATTCGTAGACATTCCAAAGAAGGTCTGATAAAACAAAAAGAAATATAGTCAATTTTATCAAATATTTTATTTCATAAGGTTTTTACATGCTTAATGAGACATTTTTCATTTGTACTTGATTTGATGATTGAAGATGTTAAAATCCATCTCTTTAGCACATTGAAAGCAATTTTCTTATAAAATTGATCTTATTTCTTTAAATTTTTTTTCTTTCATTTTGTTTTGTTACTATTAAAGTCTGAATCTCTTCTTGTGTGATAGTTATATTATATTTGTTTAGCTATATTATTATACATTAATTTATATTTTTTTTGGTTATAATATTTATTTAACTAATTGTAAAAAATAATTCATTATTTTTTATTCTTATTTACTTTTGTAATTTACAAAAACTTATAATAAGGTCTGATAAAGACACAAAAATGACTTTACACTTATCTCAATGGGTTTCCTTAAGTTACAGAACAATTTTTAATTTTTTCCAAATTTTTTTACATAAAATTTTTGCTACGTTATGAGAAATTTTTATTTTTATTATTTCCTTATCTGATGATCAAGAATATTACATTATATCACCATAGTAACTTGGAATGCAATTTTTCAACACACTTTATCCCATTTCTTCAAAATTATCATATTGAATTGGTTTTCTTACAATATAACTCTAATTCATCTCCCATATGACCAACAAATCACATTAGCTTCTTTATATTACATTGTCTTAATTTATCTTCTGTCAACTTTTATATGTACATTTTAAGTATTAAAATAATATAATTTTTTAATTTTTTTCTATTTAATATTGAAATTTTTAATAAGTTCAAAAAATGTATGATCGAGATGTAAGAGACATCATTGAACTATATCCAATTTGCTAAATCCCATTAAATTTTCAATTTTTATATTTTTTTAGTTTTTATTTTTTAGAATTTTTGCATGCTTTACATGGAATTTTCACGTGTATATTGTTTTACAAATAAAGTGGTTGCACTTAAACTTCTTAAATCATTTGTTTTGTTTTCCTTATGTTAGCAACAAATTCTGATTTTCCTTAGGAAGGCCTTTGCATTGAATTATTTTGTTTTGTCACATTCAATAAATTTATCATATCGTAGTATTCATATATACTTCATTTCTTTAAAAAAAATTTTATTATAATTTTTTTCATTTGGAAATTAAAATTTTTATTATTTCAAATATTCTTATTTTCAAGTATTTTTTAACATATTACATGGCCTTTTAATTCATACCTCATTTACAATCAAGGAAGTCGCAATCGATCCACATAGCATGTTGCTATGCAACTTTCCTATGAAATTGATTGCATTTGTTTAATTTTTTCACTTAGATTTCCATATGTTATAATGAAACTCTAATTTGGAACTCATTTGACCTTTACATCATAAAGGTTTAATTGTATTATGATGCAACATTTTATCTCATATTAGCTTTGTTATTTTTTTTACTTCATATCAAATTATAAGTTTTATTTTATTTATGTCTATTTATCTTGGTGAATTGTTATTATTCCGAATAAGGTGTGATCATAATGAAATAACATCGTTAGACTTGTCTTAATCAGCTCTATCAAATTAAATCTTAAATGGTATATCATTACAAATTTTATTTTCTATGATTTTGGCATGTTATACTAATTTTTTTTATTTGTACTTTATTTCATGATCAATGAAGAAAGACATGTTCTCGTTAGAATTGTCTAATACAACTTTCCCAAATAATTATTCTTTTTTCTTCCAAATTTTCATTTGACTTTTTTGTATTACTATGTAACTCTAAATCTTCTATCATGAGACCTTTAGATCACTATGATTTGCTTTGACTATATTACATTAATTTTTCTTATTTCACCCTTAATAGATAGTTGTTTGATTGTCAAAAAATATTTTTTTATTATTTATGCTTATTTACATTGTGAATTCGTGGTTATTCTAGTTGAGATATGATTAAGATGCAACAAAGTTTGTTAATCTCATCTTAAGAAGCTCGAGCCAATTAAATATTTTATGATATATTTTATATATTTTATATATTTTAGTTTCATGGAATTTAGCATGCATTTTGAGACATTTTAATTTGTAGCTAATTTAATAAGATGGATGGCAGATAAAATTCCCTTAGTATCTCCAGAATAACTTTCCTCATATAATTTAACTCATTTTTTAAATATTTCATCTTAATTTAGTTAGCTTACTATGACACTCTAAATCTAGTCTCATTTGATCAATACATAATATTAATTTTGCTATATTTCATTTGTTAAATTTACCTTATTTTAACTACAATACATAATTACCTAACATTAAAATTATAATATGCTGTTTTTTATTCTTTTTCATTTATTAATTTGTAGAAATTACAAACAAGTTTCAATGGATGTAAAAAAAACATCGTTGGACAAACCCAATGACAACCACAAAATTAAATATTCACTTAATAATTTTAAATAATTTTTTGTACTATTTTGGCATGTTTTACCATACATTTTAACTTGTACCTTATATGTTGATTAAAGAAGTCAAAGTAGATTGCTTTACTACTTCACAAGGAGACCTTCTGAAACAATTTATCTCATTTTCTTAATGTTTTCATTTTAATTTTACTACTTTAATATTATACTCTTAATCTCCTCTCACATGATTTATATATTAGTTTGATTTTATTATTCTAAATTTTTTCATTTATCTTATTTTGTCTTTAATACTTATAGTGTAAATATTAAACAAATAATTTTTATTATTTATGCTTATTTACTTTGGTAACTAATAGAAATTTCAAATGTGTTTGATAGAGATGAAAAAACAAGATTAGATTTATCTTGATGGATTTTTTCAAATTAAATAATCATATTTACATTTTTAAATATTTTTAACTAGATGTTTAGCACACTTTATAATAAATTTTGATTCCTACTTAGTTTGAGGATTTAAGATTTTATGTTATATCTTTTCTATATCAAGAAATTTAAGTTTCTTGAGTAATTTTATCTCATTTTATCAACTTTTTTTACAAGTTATATTACAATGTAGCATTTCATCTCCACTTAAGAGCCCTTTAAATCACATCGACATAGTCTTATTTCATTGCTTGAATTTTTCCTTTTTTTGAATTAATATATATTTTTTAGTATTCAAAATATTATTCTATTATTTTTTTTTTATTTAGTTTAGTAATTCTAAGTAATTTCAAACAAGGTTCAATCAAGGTAACAAATTTTGTTGAACAAGTCTTGACGAGCACAACACAATTAAATGTTGAATTATCCATTCTTATAAATTTTATTTTCTTGTCTTTTGGCACTCCTTATGTCGCATTTTGGCTATTATGTTATTTTGCGATTAAGAATGTCCCACTCGAACTTCTTAGAATCCTACAACACAACTTTTATGTAGAACATTTGACATTTCTTCAAATTGTTTGCTTTGGTTTGGTTATGTTACTTTTAAATTTTAATTCCTTTGTCATGTGACCTCTACAATTAACTTTTTTGTTATGTTATGTTTTTTCAGTTCTTCATATTGTAGAACTGATATATTTATTTCTTATCAATCAAATAATATTTTGTTGCTTTTATTATGTTTTTTGGTACTAATTTCAAATTTTATTATTTAAAATATTTTATTTCCAAATATTTTGTAAGCTTTACATGGCATTTTAATTTAGTCCTCATTTATTAATAGATAACAGTACACTAAATCTTGTTAGTTTGATGAAGTCCAACATTCCTACACAATTCATATCATTTCTTCAAATATTTTTCATTGACTTTTGTAAGCTATTATGAAATTCTAATTCTCCACTAATTTGATATTTAAATTGTATTGATTTGTTAATATTATGTTGCTACAATTTATCTCATACTAGTTTATTATATTTTTACTTCATTTAAAAATAAAATTTATTATTATTTAAGTTTATTTATTTTTGAAATTTATTATAATATCAAACAAGCAACTATCACGTGAAATAAATGTTATTAGACTCATCCTACATACCTGTACTAATTAAATCTTTATTTTTATTTTATTAAGTATTTTATTATCTAGAGTTTTGGCTTACTTTACTATTCATTTAGGTTTGTGCCTATTTTGATGATTTACATTAATGAAACCATTATCCTTAGTATTTTTGAATGCAACTTGCTCTTGTAATTTACCTCTTTTCTTCAAAATTTTCACTTCAATTTGGTCATATTATAATTTAACTTTAATTATACTTTTGTGAGCCCTTTATATCACCTTGATTTGGTTTTCATTACATTATTTCAAATCATATTATTTTAACTTTGAAATATATGTGCTTTTCTGGAAAAAAATATATTTTTTTTTTATATAACCTTATTTATTTTGGTAATTTAATAATTTGAAATGAGATCTAATTAAGATGAAAAAATAATATCTGAACTCATCTCAAAGAGCCTTAGTAAAAAAAGATATATCATATCATTTTTAAATATTTTAATTTCTAATGTTTTAGCCAATTTATTAGACAATTTTATTTTTAAATAGTTTAGCAAATGAAGATGTTACATATGACACCCTTAGTATCTTTGAAAAAAATTTTATCATGCAGTTTATTTACTTTTTTTAGATACTTTGACATTATTTGGTTAGATTACTCCAAAATGCTAGTTCTACTCTCAGTTCATCTTCGCTCTACTTTAATTAGAATACTTAACTTTATGACATTTTAAATTTAACATATATTTAATTTGTATTAAAATAATAATTTATTATTTTTCATATTTATTCAATATTTTAATTTGAAAAAACTCAAAATTGGAACATATGGATACAAAAAAGTATCATTAAACTTATCTCAACGAGCTCTATAAAATTAAATATTCATGTTTAAATTTTCAAATATTTTGGTTCCTATGCTTTTAGCATACTTTATGAGATATTTTGATTTATACCTGATTTGGTGATTAAGGATGTTTAATTCTCTCATTTTAGTATCTTGGAATGCAACATTCTTTTATAACTCATCTTTTTTCATTAATGTTTTTGACATTGATTTCATTATATTACTACGAAACTCATTGTCTCCTTTTATGTGGCATTGACATCATATTATTTTCTCTTTATTACATTGTTAAAATTTATAAATTTATTTTTAATACATTTTTCTTTATGTTGAACTAATAATTTATTATTAGTTATGCTTATTTACTTTATTAATTTTTAAAATTTGTTATTAAGCACCAATGGAGATGAAAAAGCTGTTGAACTCAACTCGACATGTTTAATCAAATTAATTATACATTTTTATATTTTTAAATAATTTTATCTAGAGCTTTATTATATTTTATGAGATACTTTATTTTATACTAGACTTTATGATCGAAAATGTTACACTCTATCTCCTTGGTAAATCGAAATTCAACTTTTTATAAATTTATTTTATTTCCTTAAAATGTTTTCTATTAAATTCATCATATTACAATGTAACTCTAATTTCCTCTAATATAACCTTCAAATCACTTTGACTTGGTCATATTATATTACTTCAATTTACATATTTTTATCTTTAATATATATTTTCTTAATATTAATATAATAATTTTTTATTTTTTTCTCATTTAATTTTGTAATTCTTAGTAGTTTCAATTGATTTTTGTTGAGACATAACTCACGTCATTAAAATAGTTCAATGAGTAAGTTCAAATTAAATTTTTTATTTTCATTTTTTGAAAATCTCTTTTTTAGAGTTTTGACTTTCTTTTACATGATAGTTCAAATTGTACCATTTTTTGTAGTCAAGGATGTTGCAATGGAACATATTACTAACATGTAATGCAACTTTGTTGTATATTTTATCAAATTTCCTCTAATTGTTTGCATTGATTTGGTCAACATACCATCAAACACTAGTTTCCCTATCATGTCCTTAACATGCATTGATAAGCTCTAATCTAATTACTATAATTTATTTTATTTCTCCTTTATGCTGTAGCTTCTTAGCTTTAGAATAATGTTTTATTATATTTGTTAATGTTTTTAATTTTAAGATTCTCATTAATTTTAAACTAGGTCTAATTGAGAAGAAACAAATATTACTGCACTCATCTTGATGACCTTAATCAAATTAGATGATCAATTTTATTATTTTAAATATTTTATTTTTTAGTATTTTGGAATGTTTTATGCTGCAATTTAATTTGAACTTGATTTAATGATCAAGAATGTTACATTCGATCTTTTTACTATATTGGAATCCAACTTTTTTTATTTGATTTATTTAATTTGTTTAAATGTTTTCCTTAATCTTCGGTATGTTGCTATTAAACTCTAATTATCCCTTCATGTGACTGATACATCATAACGATTTGCTTCTACACTTTGCTTCAATTTGTATCATATCCACTTTAATATTATTTTTCTTAATATTAAATTAATAATTTATTACTATATATGCTTAGTTTCTATTACTATTCTTAGTAATTTGAAATGTGGTATGGCAAAGATGAAACTTACATGAATGACTTCAATATAAAGTGCTCTATCTAACTAAATAATAATTTTTATATTACTAAATATTTTAATTTCTAAGGTTTTGGCAAGCTTTACTAGTCAGTTTGATTTGTAACTATTTGATGTCAAAGGATTTTAGATTCAATCACTTTAGAATTTTACAATGACACTTTTCCACATTATTTACCTCATCTATTCAAAATTTCCACTTTGATTTTATTATATTACTATTTAACTCTAATTGTCGTCTCTTGAGACCATTGCAACACTTTCATTTGCTAAGATTATATTACTTCAATTTATCTCATCTTAGCATTATTTATATTTACTAGATTTTAAAAAAAACATTTTTTTTAATTTACCCTTACATACTATAGAAATATGTTGTAATTTAATATTAAATCCCATCAAGATGAAATAAACTTAATTGCACTCATTTGAGGGGCTTAATCAAATTAATATTTAATTTTATATTTTTCTAATTTTATTTTCCTTAGTTTAAATATGTTTTACCAGATGTTGTTATTTGTAGCTAATTTAACTATTGAGATTGTTACACATGAACTTCTTTGCTTCCTAAAAAACATGTTCTCTATAAATTTTATCCTATTCTTCTCTAATGTTTTTTTATTATTTTATTTTATTACTTCAAAATGCTAATTCTCTTCTAATTTAAACTTTATATCACTTTAATTTGATAATATTATATTGTTTAAATTTATCTTATTTTTGTTTTAATATTTATTTCTTGACATTAAAATAATAATTTAATATCATTTATGCTTACTTAATTTATTAAAAAGTAAAAATTACAAATGAGGTGTGATGGAGGCCTAAATAAGGACAATGGAGTTCGTACAGAACAGCTCAATCAAATTAAACATTGATCTCTAAATTTTGAAGTATTTTATTTTCTATGTTTTTGGGATTCTTTATGAGACATTTTGATTTCTACTTGATTTAAAGGATGCTAAACTCCCTCTCTTTAATATATTGGAGATGAACTTCCTCATAAACCTTATCTTGACTTTTTATTTTTTTGGCCATACTTTTGTTACATTATAGTGAAACTGAAAAACTCTTCTTGTGTCACCTTTGTTTTTCTTTAATTTTATTACAATATATAGCTTTAAGTTGTCTCATTTTTTTGTGCTATTTTTTTACTTAATATTGAAAAAATAATTTTTTATTATTTATACATATCAACATTTGTAATGAGTATAAATTCCAAATGAGGTTTATTACAATAAGAACATCTTTTAGACTTACTTAAAAGAGCTCAACCCAACTAAATATTGATTTATATATTTTTTTAAAATTTTATTTCCTTAAGCTTTGGCATTTGTTATGAGAAATTTTGATTCTTTTCTGATCCAGAAATTGAAAAATTTTCACATAATCTCGATAGTGTCATAGAATTAAGCTTTCATATATAATAAATCTGATTTGTTAAAATGTTTTACTTTGATTTGGTTATATTACTATGAAACTCTTATGCTTCCCATTTGTGTCCATTGCAAATCTTTAATTTGCATTTGTTATATTACATGAATTTATCTAACTTTAATTTTAATATATTTTTCTTAATATTAAAATTAATATTTCTTTTTAATAATGATATTTTACTATAATAATTCAACGAAATTTCAAATGAGTTGCAAAAAATACATAAAAACATTATTAGACTCATTTTTTATGAGTTCTATCAAATTAAAATATCATTTTTATATTTTTAAAATAATGTGT
This sequence comes from Vanilla planifolia, assembly GCA_023846275.1. NCBI lineage: Eukaryota > Viridiplantae > Streptophyta > Magnoliopsida > Asparagales > Orchidaceae > Vanilla > Vanilla planifolia. The sequence continues at coordinate 1,362,151 of CM043871.1, read as the reverse complement.
ATGAAGGTTTAACATACTTTAAATGATATTTTGGTTTGTACCTAACTTGATGGTATAGTTGTTATTCTCTAACCCCTTGAAATCGTTGGATAAACCTTTCTTATACAATTTTCCATATTTCTTCAAATGTTTTACATTGAGTCGGTTATATTACTTTGTACTCTTAAATTGTAAAGATAACCTTTAAATTGCTTTCCTTTGATAATGTTAAACTTCTTTCATTCATCATTTATTAGCATTTTTATATATTTTCTCAATATCAAAATAGTATTTTAATTTTTTTTCAAATTTGTTTTGGTAATTCTCAGTAACTTTAAAGTGGCTTCGATTGACATGAAACAATGAACATTGAACAAATCACGATTAATACAATTAAATTAAATTTTCGTTTTTAATTTTTTTAAATATGTTTTTGTGTTTCTGTGGGCCTTAAGTGGCATTTCATTTCTTACTTTGTTTTAACATTAAAGTTGTTAGACTTGAAGTTCTTAGAATGTTTGATATTTACTTTCTTCTACAAATCTAGGAAAAGTTTGGAACAAATCTAAAGCATACTTGCTAAAGGTTTGCCACAAACTTTATCAAGCTCAATTCTTCGTACACATGTTTCTAGAACACACTTCTCCCACAAAAGAGAGACTTCAACACATCATTAATGTTTCCTTTGTGCATCAAACAAGCATCTTCTCCACTGTCAAGGAAACTTGATGATTCGATCAATGAGATATTGTTTGAAGTAGTTTATTAATTTTCCTTAATCCCTTTAACAAACATCATCAATTAGACTATCAATATCAAGCATGATCAAAACCCCATGGTGATTATAGTTGGTCCATTGCATAGATGATGTTTATCCCATGAATCCTCAATGAAGGAGAATGCATCAAAATGGCAATGAGCCAAAGAATTCTATCATCCATTATTTATACTCAATATCAAGATCAAATATTAGACATAGTGATTCTTGCACAAGTAGTATCTTTTTTTATGAACCTGTTATTAAGACTTGACACTATCTAATTGAACTTTCTCAACATTTGTGGTGATCCTTATGAAAGTTTTAACCAACAGAACATTCCTCTATTAACACACATTTTTGTGGGGGTGCATGGGCTGTGATAAGCCATTTAGAGAATGAAAGTCCTCAATATGTCCCCACTCTAGACGAAGGATATAATCTTCTAATTAATGGTGTTTTAGATTTTTTCAAAATGCATTTATGATACATTGCATTGATGGGGAGGAGGCCAAGATCTAATTGTTGGAAACAAGTTGTCTAACAAGCAACAGAGTTCTAACATCCCATGAAGAGATTCTATCCCTAACCATTTTAGTGACTTGGCTAAATTCTATAGCAATAAACTCACAAAAAAAGTAGAATCCCCATGTATCTAAAAAGTGGAGAAGCTCTAACATCCCATGAAGAGATTTTATCCCTAACCGTCATAGTGATTTGATTATATTAAATTATTTGAATATATCACATTTAACCTTTGTTATATATTTTCTTAACATTAAAATGAAACTTTATTATTATTTATTCTAATTTAAGTTTGTAATTGGAAGTAATACTAAATAAGATCTGATCTAGAAAAAACATAGTTAGACTCATTTTGACGAGTTCTATTTTATTAAATATTATTCTTTATATTTCAAAATATTTTTATTTTAATATGTTTTAACTTTTTTAGGTATTTTGATCTGTACGTAATTTGATGGTTAATGATGTTGTAATAAATCTGTTTAATCATGGAATGCAACATTCCTACAAAATTTTAATCATCTATTCAAGTTTTTCACTTTTATTTGGCTTTTTTACTACATAAACTTATCATCTATGCAACATTCCTCTCATGTGACTTTTTTGTCAATTAAATTTAGTTATATTTTATTACTTCAGTTTATTTTATTTTAATGTTATAGTAAAATTATGATCTTTAAATGCTATAAGTTATTTATTTTGCAACTATTAGTGATTCAAAATAAGACGCAATAATGATGAAACAAATGTCATTATAGTTGACTTAAAGAGCTCTATCTAAATAAATATTTATTTTTATATTAAAAATGTTTTCATTGAGTTTTTAATACTTTAAAAGATTTTTTAAATCATGTGTGTTTTGAAGATCAAGTTTGTTTAGACTTGATGTCACTAGAAACTTGGAATGCAACTTCCATATAAAAATTTTATCATTTTCACAAATTCTAAACTTTTATTTGGATATATTACTATGTAATTCTAACCCTTCCTTAATGTGACATTTATAGCAGTTTCGATTTGTCCAATCACATTGCTTCAATTTATCTTTTTTTAGATTTATTATATATTCACTCGGAATGAAAATATAAATTTTGCAATATTTATGCTCATTAACTTTTCCAATTTCTAGTAGTCTAAAAATGGAATGATTAAGATAAAACAATGGTTATTTAACTTTTCTAACGAGCTCTATCTATTGAAATAATCATTTATATATTTTAAAATACTCAATTAGATGAAGGTTTTGACATAGTTTATGAGACATTTCAATTCCTACCTAAATTGTCAATGGAGAATATTAGGGTCGATCTCTTAAGAATATTAGAATGCAACATTTCTATATAATTTCTCCATTTGTTCAAAATGTTTTCTTTGATTTGGATATATTATAATAATGGTCTAATTCTCGTTTTGTGTAACTTCAATTTTATTTTGTTAAACTACATAGCTTCAATTATCTAATCTTAGGTTTATTATTCATTATAACTCCTAACAATGTCTCATCTATAAGAAACAAATGTCGTTAAACTCATCTCGATGAGCTCTATGAAATTAACAATTTTTTTTATATTTTTAAAATTTATTTTGAAGGCTTTGGTTAAAGAAATATTTTTACTCATACTAAATTTGACAATGTGCGAGTCTTCGCTTGATCTCTTTTACATCTTATTGTAATTTCTTGTTTAATTATTCCTATTTGTTTAATTTTTTCTTGATTTTGTTATATTACTATGGAACTTTAGTTCTAGTCTTATGCTGACTTTATGTCACTTGGATTTGGTTATATTATATTATTCAAATTTTTATTATTTCAACTTTAACATATATTTACTTAATATTAAGAAAATAATTTATTATTATTTAATTTTATTACTTTGGTAATTAATAGCAAAACCAAAAATGTATAATCATAACAAAATAAACGTCATTAGACTAGTCATAATAAGCTCTTTTTTATTATATAGTTATTTTATATTTCTAAAGAATTTTATTTTGTAGATTTTAAGAGATTTTATTAGTCATTTTGATTCATACATGATTAGATGATCGTGAATGTCATACTCAATCTCATTACTATCATAAAATGTAGCATTCAAATATAATTTGTCCTAATTTATCAAACTTTTCACTTTGATTATGCTATATTGCTATGCAATTGTAAATCATCTCTTATGAATTGTTATATTACATTACTTCAATTTACATTATTTTACTTTATATATATATATATATATATATATATATATATATATATATATATATATATATATTAATATATATATTTGCCAAAAATTAAAATAATAATTTATGATTATTGATGGTTACATATTTTAATATTTCTTAGTCATTCCAATATAGATGCACTTGACATCAAATATTGTTTGTTAGACTCTTATCTATAAACTCTATCCAATAAATGTTAATTTATATTATTTTATTAATTTTTCATGATTTTTTATTTATTTTTTGGCATATAAAGAATTTCACCTATTTTGATCATCAAGGATGCCATGCTTCCCATTTGTGTCCATTGCAAATCTTTAATTTGCATTTGTTATATTGCATAAATTTATCTAACTTTAATTTTAATAATTTTTTCTTAATTTTAAAATTAATATTTCTTTTTAATAATGATATTTTACTATAATAATTCAACGAAATTTCAAATGAGTTGCAAAAAAGACATAAAAACATTATTAGACTCATTTTTGATGAGTTCTATCAAATTAAAATATCATTTTTATATTTTTAAAATAATGTGTATGAAGGTTTAACAAACTTTAAATGATATTTTGGTTTGTACCTAACTTGATGGTATAATTGTTATTCTCTAACCCCTTGAAATCGTTGGATAAACCTTTCTTATACAATTTTAAATATTTCTTCAAATGTTTTACATTGAGTCGGTTATATTACTTTGTACTCTTAAATTGTAAAGATAACCTTTAAATTGCTTTCCTTTGATCATGTTAAACTTCTTTCATTCATCATTTATTAGCATTTTTATATATTTTCTCAATATCAAATAGTATTTTAATTTTTTTTCAAATTTGCTTTGGTAATTCTCAGTAACTTTAAAGTGGCTTCGATTGACATGAAACAATGAACATTGAACAAATCACGATGAATACAATTAAATTAAATTTTCATTTTTAATTTTTTTAAATATGTTTTTGTGTTTCTGTGGGCCTTAAGTGGCATTTCATTTCTTACTTTGTTTTAACATTAAAGTTGTAAGACTTGAAGTTCTTAGAATGGCTGATATTTACTTTCTTGTACAATTTATGACCTTTCATTAATTCATTAGTTTTGTTTAGCTATTTTATTTCTAAAATCTAATTTCCTCTTGAGTGATTTTTTCATAGCATTCATTTGGTCATTTTATATTGCTTCAATTCATCTTATTTTAATATTAATATATGTCTACTTTGGTAATTCTCAATAATTTCAAATGAGGTGCGATCAAAATCAAATAAACATCATTGGACCCATCTGGATGACTTGAATCCCAAATGCTCAATTTTGTTTTTTAACTACTATTATTTTCTAACGTTTTTGATTATTTGTTTGATATTTTTATACCTAATTTCATAATCAAAGAGATCCTTTCGATCTCCTTAGTTCCTTGGATTGCAACATTCCGAAATAATTTAATTCATTTGTTCAAAATTTTTACTTAGATTTTGGAACTAACTATCAAATTCTATTACCCAACTCATGCAGCATTTATATCACATTCATTAAATTTGTTATGTTGCCTCAAGTTATCTCATCTTAGCTTTATTATATTTTTTCATAAATAAAATATATTATTTTTTTTATTTATGTTTATTTAAATTTGTAATTCATAGAAATTCAAAGTGAGGTTCTATTGAGACAGAACAAATGCCGTTGAACTCATCTTCAAAAACTCTACAAAATAAAATATTATTCTTATTTTATTTAATACTTTTTTTCAAGGGATTTAACATTTGTTATGAGTCATTTTTGTTCGTACCTAGTGTGACGATCAACAATATTATGCTATATATCATTAGAATATTAGAATATAACTTTTCAATATATTTTATCTAATTACTGAAAATTTTCACTTTTATTTTGTTATATTATAATATAATTCTAAAGGTCTTCCCATGATGCCTTTAAATCACTTTTAATTGCTTTTATTATATTATGTTAATTTGTCTCAATTAAAACTTAATATATATTTGCTTGATATTAAAATAATAATTTTGTTTTTAACTTATTTTTTTTTTGTTGTTCGTTGTAACTCCAAACAAAATCCAATTGAGACCAAACAAATGTAGTTGTTATCATCTTAAGGAGATCTATCCAATTAATAGTTCATTTTCAAATTTTAAATCTTTGATTTTCTTATGTTTTGGTATCATTTATGAGCCATTTTGATTACTAACATATTTGTGGATTAAGGACGCTTTGCATAATCTTGTTAGTATCTTGGAAATTTAATTTGCCAAAAAATTTATTTTATTTTTCCAAATTATTTTGCCTTTATTTTGTAATATTACTATTAAACTCTAGTTCTCTTTATATTTTACATTTACACAATTTTTATTTGAATAATAAATTATTTCAAATATTTCTCATTTTAGCTTTAATATATTTTCAATTAATATTAAAATAATAATTTAGTTCTCTTTATACTAATTTATATTAGTAATTCACAAAAATTTTTAACAAGATTGTTAGAGATAAAAAATATTCCTAAAATTTTCTTGAACTATGTCAAATTAAATAGTGAGTATCCCAACTTTCACCAAAATCTAATATATTTAATCTCAACATATTTGATAAATATAAAAATGTGCCAACTTTTTCTAATCTATCAATAATTACCCACATAGCGTCATATCTTTGAACAATTTTTTGCATCCCAACTACAAAATCCATTGATATTTTTTTCAATTTCCAAATTGCAATAGATAGAATTTATATTAGCCAACTTAGTCTCCATTTCCCCTTTCATTTTTTAATATATCATACATTTGCTTATATAATCATAGACACTTTTCTTCATATAATATTGCCCAAATCTCTTTTTCAACTCATGATACATTTTTATAATTCTTAGATGTATTGTGTATTTTTTTCTTGTGTTTCTTTCAATAAATTTTTTTTCCATGAATTTGTTGTAGAAAAATGTATTCTATTTTTATTAAAAAAAATTCTTTATTTAAATTAAATTTTTTTTTATTTTTCTTTAGTAATCTCCATCATGATTTGTTAGATTTTTTCATCCATATCTTGAGGATACCAATATGTTGAAATAACTAATTGAGGAAAGTTCTTTCTAATAGCTATTGATATTGCATTTAATTTGAGAAAATTTGTTTTAGCTATTACTTGTGCTTCTTTTGAGCATCATATGACGCTATGGACACTAACCTTTTGAGTTAAAGAATTAGCAGCAACATTACTTTACTTGTGTAATAAACAATGTCATGACATAATCTTTAAGTATTTTCAACCATATTCATTGTCCTACATTTAATTTCTTTTCTGTTAAAATATACTTCAAACTTTGATGACAAATAAATTGATAACTTTCTATAGAAAGTATTGGCAGATTCTTGGGGTAAACTTAATTATACCAAACCAGAGATCATGTACAGAATAATTTCTTTCATGATTTTGTGGTTTCTTAAAACCTATGCTATAACTCTACCATTTTTGCACAAATACAAACCCAAGTTCTTGTGATAATGCATTACTATATGCCTAAAAATAAATTTTCCCTTCAAGTAATGCAAAAATTGGTGTATAAGTTAGCTTGTCTTTAAAAATTTGAAAGACTTCTTACTTTGTTTAGATTCCATCCAAACATCACTATCTTCTAAGTAAATCTTATTAATGATATCACAATCTAAGAACATGTTTTACAATTTCTTTACAATAACAAACAAAACAAAAAAAACTTCACATTCAGTTATATTGCTCGGCCTAGGCCATTCGATGTATTAGACAACCAAAAATTGAATTTTAAAAATATTGCATGAAATTGGTGCTCTGATAGCCTCAATAACACTAGATGCAGTTATCTTTTATGTTCTAATTTATCTATGGAATAGTCATGAATAATAATAATAACAAAATGATCTAACTACCTCTTGAACACTATATTCAACAAATTCTTGAAAGTTGTTAGCAGATTCTTTAAACCAAAAATCTAACATAAGAAATTAAAAATAATTCCATGATATTCTAAAAGATATTTTTGGAATGCCTTCTCTTCTAATGCTTAGTTAATGGTAACAAGTTGTTAAGTCGAATTATAAAAACACTTTATCTCCTTATAATTAATCAAATATTCATATATTTTACCTATTAAATAATACTTGTTTTTTATGGTGATCATGTTTAATTCTCTATAATCAATACATATTCTTAAGCTTCCGTCTTTTTCTCGAGAAATAACATAGATACACTCCAAAGGGATATACAAGGTTTCATAAAACGTTTGCTAATAAGATTTAGTAATTATGTTTTAAGTTTTGATAATTCAAGTGACACCATTTTATAGGGTGCTTCTGAGTTTGGTCTTCTAGAATGAAATCAATCATAAATTCAATCTCTCTTCATGTGGCATTCGAGGTAATCCAATATGAAACACATCTTGATATTCACAAGCAAATAGAACATCTTACAATTAGAGTTATTTCTTTTCTAGTTCCTATGTTGACAACAGATAATGCCCATATCCTTTTCTGATCAGTCTTTAAGTCTTTAGAGCAAATATTATAGGTACCTTCTGGCCTTTACCAAAAAAATAAATTCAGTAACATCTATTATATGAATCTTGAATTCTTCTACCAATAATTAAAAATTATTCAATGGAATATTAGCATAACTATCCAAAGAATATCTTTAAATTTCGAATGTTTTATAATAAAAAATAATAATTTAAAATGTGTCCCATTAATTTTCATATGTTATTCAATATATTTTTCTACATTCACCTCCTCTCTTGCAGGAAATTTTATTAAAAGAGAAGTTTTTGAAATATACATCTCAATTTCCAATTATGAAATCAGCTAAGCTAATATAGAAGAATGGGATGCACCATAATCAAATAAAACTAGTATAAATATATTTTATGTTATAAGAGTACATATGATAACATTAGGTGATACAAGAGCCCTTGTTTGTGTGAAGATATAAATGTGGTGTTATGTTGTATGATATTCAAGCATCATTTCATTTAAACATCAGCACTCTAGGGTTTCAACAACTCTGATATAAATATTGTGATAGTCGACTTTTTCATTTTTCCAAATTTTAACTTGATGCACTTTCCCATTAAATTATGCCCTAACTTTTTTTCTAATTATGTAATCTATTATATCACAAATGTGGCATCACTAATTTTCCTTTTTATATGTTTAATTAATTTTCCAAAATTTAGGATTCAAATGGTCAGAAGCTTTCCTAAATTGTTTTTATTTACACGTACAACAATACAATAGTTACAACTATAATATCACAACCAAGTAGTTTATATCCACAACTCTTGCAAAAAACTTTGCAATTTCAATTCTCTATATTTTATCAGCTACTCTTTTAGCCAGTCCTCTTTTTCAAAGGTTTCCAGTATATCAAAAATATTAGTACCAAATAAAATAATAAGCCAATCATCACTAGATTAATAGGCTATTTCTAATAGTAAAATAAATATATAAAATATTAAATTATTAATAATTTGAGATGATCAAATGTATGGTCTAATCACAACCTCAATTTAGCTTGTAAACAAGCGAGTCAACATGAATGTAAAGGGGAAATATTTTATGCTATCAAAGAAAAACATGTTATGATCTCTAATTAAATTACAACCATATGGAGTTTTTTATTCTACTTTTAATTCTCTTTTCTTAATTTGATCATCCTTATCGGTGCATTTCTCCACTTAATTAAGCAACCTTATGTGCTAACCATATTTCAATTAAATTATAATTGAAACCTCATTTATTAATTTATCTTTTTATATTCATATAGTGATAATATCTTAATCGTGTGATCCGTAGAGGCCACTAACCAACACCCCCTGGTATTATCTCAATACTGTGGTACACAAGGCAACAAGCCACTTCACGATAGTAATATCTCAATATTATGATGCATGTAGTCATTAGCCACCTCACAGTGATAATCTCTTGTGTCTTCCATGGCCATTAACAATAAGTAAGAACACATACATTCATGTAATTTAATATATCTCATCAAGTATTAGTCCTTTAATTTCTTCTCACATATAAAGTCAACGTTTTTCAAAGTATTTATGTGTTTGTTCCTAAAATATCATTCTTATTCAATTAATCATGCTAAATAATTTCACACAACCAGCTATTAAAAATAAAAAGACATACATCTAGCGGTAAGTACATATTTTAATATTGATACACATAATGGATTGTCATAGGTAGAATAAAAGCACATGCTTGAAATAAAATTCACATGCGAGGTCTTATTTTCAACAAAGCAACACAACACCAAATATGCACATGTGTTACTTGCGCAAGAGAATCAACTCATGGAAAGTCTTAATTTTACAAAATTAGCATTTCATTAATATTGCAAAAAAATATAGAAACTAAAAATTAACAAACTATTAATGTAGAATTGCATGACTCACTTGTAAATTGCAAAAATTACTTCTAAAACTCAAGACACTCAACACACTATAAAACCAATGGCAAAAAAGGATTAAAATAGAACAAAAAATTCGCTTGTGTTGCCAAATGTTGAGGAAGCTATAAGCAAATATATGCATAATTGGTAGGTTAAGGAACTCATGGATCATAACCATTACTTGTTTTTTCCATAAATCTTCCTATAACATCATAAAACTTTAATTTGGTTCTCATATAATAGCTTTGAATCTCTTGAATCCTAAGTTGAATATTGCAAAAATAAAAAAAAAACATATTAGGATATGGCATTTTTTGCCTCATAAAAGGTTATTTTAATGGTGTAATAAACCTCAAATCCTTTATTCTATCCAAAAGATGATGGAAATCAAAGTCTTGATAGTTAGCAAAGTGGCTCTCCAATAATAGTTTGACTTATTGAATGAAATTCCTCTCTTAACAGTTCATTGGGCTTTGGGTTTGAGAGAGAAAATCTAGTTTTTGAAAAACAACAAAAAGTTTAAGATACATATATATATATATATATATATATTTGTGCTTACAAACGTTGATAACTCACATTAATCCTAAATAAAGTTTGATTGAGATTAAACGAGTTCCATGGCACTCGACTCAACGAGCTCTATCTAATTTTATATTTATTTCTATATTTGTAATAGTTTATTTATTAGTATTTTTGTGACTTTTATGAGACATGTTCATTCATAGATGATTTAATGTTCGAGGACGTCACAAATTATCTCATTTCCTCAAATGTCTTTTGCTTTTATTTCATTATATTAATATGAAACTCTAATTGTGCTCCTGTGTGAACATCACATTGCTTAATTTTGCTTAATTAAAATTTTTTTGTGTATATGATTTTAGTTTTAATACATACTTACAAAAAATTAAAAAATAATAAATTATAATTATTTGTGCCTATTTACTTTGGTAATTATTAGAAGTTTCAAATGAGGTGTCATGGTGATAAAATAAACTTCATTGGACACATCTTGAAGAGTTTTGTCAAATTAAATGTTTGTTTTAATATATCTAGATATTTTATGTCCATGTGTTTTCTATATGTTACACCATATTTTGATTTGTAGCTAATTTAATGATTATAGATGTTACACCAAATTTCGATAGTATTTTGGAATTAACCTTTAAACTATAATTTATATGGTGTTTCAAATTTGTCACTTTGAATTGGTCATGTTATTACGTAAGTTTAAATTTCCTTTCGCATGGCCCAATTTACTTGGATTTAGTCAAATTTCAAAACAAAAATTTAACCTATTTCAACTTTAATAATTTGTTAATTTTTAAAAATGGTATTATGTCTTGCTTATTTACATAAAACTTTCTTAGTAATTTCAAATGAAATCAAGTCGAGATGAAGCAAGCATCATTGAACTAGTGTCGACATGTAAATGATATTTAAATATTTATTTTTATATTTTGAAATTTTTTATTTTAGGTACATATTCCTTTTATGTGGTATTTTGATACATTCCATATTTTATAATAAAATAAGTTACATACAAGCTTCTTTGTCTTTGGAATTCAACATTCCTTTATAATTCATCATTTTTCTTGAAATTCTTTGAGATAATTTTTTTTATTTACCATGAAACATTAACTCTACTCTAGTGTGACCATTACAATATGTAGATTTTGTCAAATTATATTTCTTTAATTTATCATCTTCTTACTTTAACATATATTGTCTTGATATTAAAATAATATTTTTTTATTAGGTTTGCATTTTTATTTGGGTAATTACTAGTAATTTTAATCAAGGTCCATTCGAGACAAGACAAATAATGTAGAACATGTTTTGAACTCCTTAATCAAAATTAAATGTTCTTTTTCAATTATTTAAAGTACTTTATTTTCAATGATATTGGCTTGTTTTACATGGTAATTTGATTCTTACTTGATATGAGAATCAAGGATGTTACACGTGATCTCCTTATTATACTTGAATGCAACTTTTTAATAGATGTTTTGTATTTATTAAATTTTTTTATTTGGATTAGAGTATGTTATTATGAAACTACAATCCTTGACTCATACGAATATTACATTACATTAGTTTTTTTATATTACTTTGCTTAAACTTAAATCATATTTGTTTTATTATTTTTGTATATTAAAAAAATTGCAATTTGATATTATTTATGTTTATTTAATTTTTCAATCTATTTTAATTCTAGATGAAATCCAATCAAGATGAAAAAAATGTCAATTTACTCAACTTGATTATCTCTATCTGATTAAATCTTTATTTTTATATTAATAACTCTTAGTAAAGTTTTTGGATTTAATATTTATTTTCTTTTTAAAAAATAAATACTTAACTTTTATTTTGTAGATTTATTTTTTTTAAATCATAGTAACTCCAACAATGGCTTAATCGAGGTCATAATAATGGTCAATGGAATCAACTAAAAAAGATTTATCCTACTAAAAATTCTTTTTTATATTTCTTAGAATTTCATTTTCAATGATTTTGGTATGATTTAAAAGACATTTCAATTCTTAACTAACATAATAATTAAGCATATAAAATAAAATCTACTTAGTATCTTGGAATTTAACTTTCTCGAACAATTTAACACATTTTTTCAAACATTTTTCCTTCAAATTAATTATGTTAGTGTAAGCTCTAATTCTCCTCTTATATGTCATTTACGTCACTTTAATTTTTTTGTTGTAATTCTTAATTTATTTAATTTTTTTAATGCAATTTAACTTGATATCAAAATAACAATTTATTGTTATTTAGGCTTATTTTCTTTAATAATTTGCAAAAAATTTAACGGATATTTGATGTAGATAAATATATTGTTGGATTTTTGGCAATGTGTTCTATTAAATTAAATAATCATTTTATATTTTGGAAATTTTTGTATCTAATGGTTTGGCTTACCTACATGACAATAATTTTCAAATGATTTGATAATCAAGAATGTTACACTATCTAGTTAATTCCATGGAACACAAATTTCATATATTTATTGTCTAATGTTTTCGAATTGTTCAACTCGAATTGCTTATATTTCTCTATAACTCTATATCTCCTCTTGTGTAACAATTAAAAGGTTTTTATTTAGTCATATCACATTGCTTTAATTTCTCTTATTTTTGCATTAATATATTTTTCCTTAATATTAAAATAAAAAGTTATTTTATTACTATTATTTAATTTTGAAATTCTTACAATGTGAAATGAGACCAATCAAGTTGAAAAAAATATTAAAATGGACTACATGAGAACAATCCAATGAAATTTATTTTTTATTTTTTAAAATATTTAATTTTTTAGAATTTACGTATATATTAAGTGGCATTTTCATTTGTGCTTTATTTTAGGATGGAGGATGTTACACTGAAACTTTAACCATCATAGAATGCGACTTTCTTACACAATTTAAAGCATTTTTTTAATTTTTGCTTTCTTTTTGTTTTATTACGATATAGCTCTAATTCTCCTCTCATGTCACTTTCACATGACATAGTTTTGATCATATCACAATGCTTTGAGTTACAATATTTTAGCTTTAGCATATATTTTCTTAATATTAAAAATTTATAACTATTATTGTTTTGTTTTTTTACTTTGATGATTCTCTCTAATTTCACAAATCATCCAATCATGTTGAAACAAACACTGTTTGACTCATATGTACTACCTCAATCCACATAAGTATTCACTAATATTATTTTGAATATTTTGTTACGATTTTCTTCATTATTTATGTGATATTTTGAATCAAACTTAATTTGATGATCAAAGTCCATGCACTTAATCTCTCTAAAATCTCGACATGCAACCTTCCCATATAATTATGGTCAATTATATCATTTCTAACTCATTAATCATATTACATTTACATCCTATTCATTAATTATATTATGTTTGTTAAATTTATATAATATTAGATTTATTTCTTATATTTAGTAATTTGAACTATTTCTAAATGAGGCTCAATTAAAATGAAACAAAGATGTTCAACTTGCTCTATCAAAAAAATATTAATTTTTTTATATTAAAATATTGTATCATCTTGGGTTTAGGCATGTTTTATGAGTCATTTCAAGTTTTTTATTCTAAAGCTCCTTGGTGTTTTTGAATGCAATTTTCTCGAACACTTTTTCTCAATTTTTAAAATTGTTTACATCGATTTTACTAAGTTGACTATTTAACTCTAAATTTTATCTCCATAGATGTTTATGTCACTTTAATTTGATTTTATACAATACTTAAATTATCTTATTTTAGCTTTAAAATATATTTTATAAATTTTAAAATAATAATTTCTCAATTTTTTTGTTTCTTTAAGTTGACAATAAATAGAAATTTTAAATAATGTCAAATAGAGACAAAACAACATAACAAAATTCATTTTTATAATATTTGTTATATTTTTAAGTGTTTTATTTTTTTATAATTTGGCATGCTTTACAAGGAATTTTGATTCATAAATGATTTAGTGATCGTGGATGTTACAAATGGACGCCTTAGCATCTCAAAAATAACATTTTTTACACAACATTTTCAAAAATATTTTTTGATGATTTTGTTATATTGTCATGAAAGTCTAATGATCTTCATAATTGAAAATTAAAATGCCTTAATTTGATTATATTACATTTCTCATTTTTTTCTATTTTAGCTTATATATATATATATATATATACATATATATATATATATATATATATATATATATATATATATATATATATATATTCCATTCCAAAAAAATAATTTATTATTATCATTGCTAATTTAGTTTGTCAACTCATAAAAATTCCAAACAATGCTAGTTTTAGGAAAACTAAAGTTGTTGGACTCATCATGATGAACTCTATCCAATTAAATATTCATCTTTATATTTTGAATTATTTTCTTTTCTTTAATTTTTGCATCGTTTATGAGCCAATTTAATTTGCATATGTTTTTTGTACATTTGAATGCAAATTTATCGAATAGTTTATCCTATTCGTTTATTTTTGTTCTCTTTGACATGGTTATATTACTACATAACTCTAAATCTCCTATTTTTTAAATTTATATACTTTGATTCACAACAATTCCAAAAAGGTCTAATCACGATGATATGTCATTGAACTTGACATGATGAGATCTATCAAAAACAATGTTAATTTTCACATTTCTTAACATTTAATTTTGTATTATTTCCGAATCTTTAATGAGGTAGTTTGGTTCATAATTAATTTAATAACTAAGGATGTTAAAGATAGTCACCTTTTTGTCTTGGAACGTAACTTTTCTATACAGTTAATGACATTTCTTCAATTATTTTCCTTTGATTTGGTCATATTATCATGAAAATCTAATTAGCCTCTTATTTGTCCATTACATCACCCTAATTTTTCTTGAATAGATTACTTCAATTAATTTAATTTTAATTTTTTAAAAAATTATATTTAGTACTAAAATATTAATTTATAATTATTTATTTTGGTGATTTGCAAAATTTTCAATGTGACAATGAAGACGAAAAAATAAAATTTCATTAAGCACAAAGAGTTCTATCAAACTAAATCTTTTTTTAATATTTTTTTAATATTTATTAAGACACTTTATGAGTTATTCATATTAATTTTTTGTTTGATGATTAAGGATGTTACAGTCTATCGTTTTGCTACCTGAGGATACATCTTTTGTACATAGTTTATTTCCTTTCATCAAAGTTTTTTTTATTTGGTTATATAACTTAGTAATTTTAATTCTCCTTTATAGTGACATTTAAATTACTTGGGTTTGTCAAATTACATTGTTTCAATTTAAATTCTTTTACCATTAATATATATTTTTTCTAATTTTAAAATAATCTACTATTATTTTTTTTCTTATTTAATTTCTTAATTCTTAACAATTTCAAATAAGGTTTGATTTAGTTGAAACTAATGTTGTTCAACTAGTGTTGATGAGCACAATCCAATTAAATGTTCACACTCATTTTTTTAAAAAATTTTATTTATGGTGTTTTGGCTTGCTTTGCGTGGCATTGAGATTTATACCATTTTTTAAGATCGAGGATATTACACTAACATTTTTTCCTTAGAATGAAAATTTCCATTACAATTTATCTGTTTTCAAAAAAATTATCTCAATGATTTGGTTTAGTAATGATCAAACTCTAATTCACCACTCTTGTGAGCCTTACATTGAAATGATTGTCATTATACATTATTTCAATTTATTTTATTTGAGCTTTAACATATATTTTCTTGTAAATAAAAAACATTTTATTATAATTTCGACATTTTTAATTTGGTAGACCATTGTAATTTCAAATGAGGTTCGATTAAGGCAAAATAATCATCATTGGCTCTTATAACATCAAACAAATTAAATGTCCTTTTTTTAATTATTTTAATTTTTTTAATTTCAAAGGTTTCTACATAAACTATGATACATTTTCTTTTGTACATATTTTAATAATTAAGTATATTACACTCAATCAACTTAGTATCTTGAAATGTAACTTTTGTATGTAGTTTTTCTCATCTCTAAAAACCTTTTGCTTTGATTTGGGTACGTCTCTATGAAGCTCTAATTCTCTACCAATATGAACTTCACCTTGCATAGATTTTGTTATATTTCTTTTCATCAATCCATCTCTTATGAAGTATGTTATATTTTTGTTTACTACAAAAAAGTAATATATTAATATTTATATTTATTTACTTCTACAATTAATAGTAATTCCAAATGATAATTTTTTGTTACAAAATAGATGTAATTGGACTTGCCTGTATCAGCCCTATCTAACTAAATCTTTATTTTTATATTAACAAAACTTTTTGATACAATTTTGTAATACTTGATGATTCCTTTCGATTTGTAGCTGATTTAATGGTCCAACATTTCACATTCGATTGCCTAAGTACAATAGATTGTAATTCTCCTATAATTTTTACTTCGTTTTTCTTTGATTTTATTATATTAGTATGGAACTTCAAATCTGCTCTTATGAGACATCTATATCATTTTCTTTTGGTTAAGTTACATCAATTCATCTCATTCCAACTTTAACATATAATTTCTTTATTTCCTAGTAATAATTTACTATTGTTTAGGCTTATTTATTTGGAAATATGTTTCGATTAGATCTATCTCAATAAATACTCTTTTTTATATTCTTTTTAAAGTATTTTATTTTTCCAAAGTTTCTATATGATTTATGTGGCATTTCAATTTCTAATTAATTCAATTGTTTAAGTATTACATGTGATCCCTTAAGAAACAAAGAAGTCAATTTTCTGATATAAGTTACATAATGTTTTCAAAAGTTTTCCTTAAGTTTAATTATATTATCATGAAATGTTGATTTTCCTACACTTAGAGCTTTATATTTCTATAATTTTCTTGTATTACATTGCTTAATTAATCTCATTTTAGCATTAGCATATGTTTACTTAATATTAAAAAATTAATTTATTATTAAATATAATTATTTAATTTTGTAATTCAAAAGATTCTTTAATGAAGCCCATGGATGAAAAAAACATTGTTGGACTTGTCTCATGAGCTCTATAAATTTGAATGTTAATATTTCTATTTTTAAAAACTTTATTTTTGAATGTTTGAGTATATTTTATGAGATATTTTAATTAGTAATTTATTTGATTATCTAGGGTGTTATACTTTTTCAAGTTAGTATATTTGAATAAAACATTCCCACATAATTTATCCCATTTCTTCAAATTTTTATGTTAATTTTGTTATACTATTATGTAACAATAAATCTTCTCTATAGTGACTTTTATATTGTTTTCATTTCATTATATTTTATTACTTAAATTTATCATCTTTTGGTTTTAATATATAATTACTTAATGTTAAAATAATAATTTAGTTTTATATATGCTAATTTTCTAAAGTAATTCATAGTTATTCCAATCGATGTCTCACTCATTTTAAGCAAACCACATCTAAAATGTCTGAACTTCTTTTATTTAATTAATAGTGATTTTTTTGTTTCTAGAAATTTTATTTCCTATGCTTTTTGCTCATTTTAAGCGGAATTTTTATTTGTATCTTATTTAATTATTTATCTCCTCTTGTGTGAACATTACATTATTATGACTTTGATATTTACATTTCTTTAATTTTTCTTATTTCCACTTTGATATATAATTAGTTAGTATTAAAATAATAATGTATTATAATTTATGTTTGTTTACTTTGGTAATTTATAATAATTCTTGATGAGGTGTAAAGTAGTTAAAATGAAGACTGTTAGACTCATCTTGATGAGTTCTATCGAATTTAACATTAAATTTTATGCTATCATATAACTTTCCTATGCTTTTGGCATGTTTTAAGACACATTTTGAATCATACTTTTTCTCTTGAATGAGCATGTTATGCTCGATCTACTTAACATCTCAAATTGAAACTTTCTCGAATAATTTATATTATGTCTTGAATTTTTTTCTTTGATTAGGATATATTATAATTTAACTCTAAATCTCCTCTGATGTAACCTTTAAATAGCTTTGGGTTGTTATTATTATATTTGTTTCATATGCCTCAATTCAATTTTAAGGTATATTTTCTTAATAATGAAACAAAAAATTATTATTTTTTATCATTATTTAGTTTAGTAATTAGTAGTATTTCTAAACGATGTTTAATCATTACAAAAAAAAAGTCATTAGACTCATCTTGATAATCACATGCAAATTAAAAATTCATTTTTCTTTTTTAAGCATTTTATTCCTTTTTATTTTAGTATCCTTTATATGGATGTTTTAATTGTATATTTGTAGCATTCCAATGCAGTTTATCTAATTTTTTAAACAATTTTGTATCAATTTTGTTATATTATTATGGAACCCTAAATCTCTTCTTGTGTGATGTTTACTTCTTTTTTCTTTGGTAAAATAATCCACAACAATTTATCTCATTTCAGCTTCAGTAAAAATTTAATTAATTTTTTAGTAATATTTTATTACTATTAATGCTTATTTACTTTGGTAATTTGTAGTAATTCTAGATAACGTATCATCATGACAAAATAAATGTTGCACTCAACTATGTGAGCTATGTCTAATTAAGTATTTATTTTTATATTATAACATATATGTTTGTTTAATTTATCCTTATGTTATGAGATATTTTGATTTGTATCTAAATTTTCTATTGAGGATGTTACACTTGATCTCCTTGGTATATTGGAATATAACTTTGCAATACAATTTATCTCATTTTTTGAAAAAACATTCTTAGATTTGCATATATTACTAAATTTCCAATTCTCCTCTTGTGGGACCTTAGAATCACTTTGATTTGGTTATATTTAATTGTTTCAATTTATCTTATTTTAGCTTTGTTACATTTTTAGTTTATATTAAAATAATAATATACTATTAATTAAGCTTATTGAATTTTGTGATTCACAATAATGCCAAACGAGGTCTTTTTGGATGTGAAACAAAAATCATTAGAATTATCTCGAACAACGCTCAATTTAAATATTCATTTTTGTGTGTTTCAGTAATTTATTGAATTAGGGTTTGAATATATTATGGGATATTCTTGTTTATATCCAACTGAGGAATTGAGGACGTTATTCCTTATCTCCTTAATATCATGGAAGTAATTATTCATTTACAATTTATCTCATATAATCAATTTTTCTGAAATAATTTTGTTATATTAAAATGTAACTCTAAATCTTCACTTATGTGAGCTTTACATCTCCATGATTTTTTCATATTACATTGCTTCAATTTATCACTTTTCATCTTTAATGTATTCTTTTAATATTAAATTATAGTATTTTAATTTTTTAACTTATTTTCTTTGTTAATTCTGAGCAATTTCAAATGCGGTCTAATTAAGATGAAAGACATGTCGAATTCATCTTAATGAGTCCTATCTAATTAAATATTAATTTTTATTTTTAATATTTAATTTTATAAATTTTTGCAATATTTTATATGAAACTTTGATTCTTACTAGATTTGACAATCATAGACATTATACTCAGTTTCTTTTGAAAATTAGAACGCAACATACATGCATAAGTATTTTCATTTTTAAAACTTTTTTAATTAATTTTGTTACATTATATGTAATGCTGATTCTTTAATCATGTGTCTTTTAAGTCTCTTTAATATTATTATATTTCATTTATTCATTTTATCTTATTTCAACAATAATATATGTTTTAGTTTTTGTGCTTATTTACCTTTTTTATTTGTAGTAATTTCAAACAAACTCTAATCAAGAGAAAACAAGTGTCTTTAGAAACATCTTTAAGAGCTATATATAATTCAGCTTTCATTTTTTACAATTTTAATTTTTTTGTTTTTTTTTATGCTTAACGTACCAAATTTATTGGTACCAGATTTAACAATAGAGGATTCTACCTTCGATCTTTTTAATATCTTGAAATGAAATTTTCTTATATAATTTTTCTCGTATCTTAAAATGATTCACTTAGGCTTGGTTATGTTATTATGAACAATAACTCTTCTCTTATTTGTCCTTTAACATGTATCAATTTGTTCATGTTATATTTCATCAATTTATTCGATTTAAATGTTAATACATATTTACTTAAAACTATAATAATAATTTAATATTACTCTTGCTTATTTACTATGATAATTTTTAGTAATTCCAAAGAAGGTGTAATTGATATGATAATTATAATTTTGTACTCATCTTGACATGCTCTATCTAATTATTATTTCATTTTTTATATTTTTTATTATTTTTTTCGAAAAGTTTTACATATTTTATCATTCATTTTAATTTGTACAATATTTTATTTTAATGGTTATCACACTTGTTCTCATTAGTAATAATGAACGAAAATGCCTCATAAACTTTACCTTACTTCTTCTAATGTTTTACTCTGACTTGATTATTTGATTATGAAGCTCTATTTCTCCTGTCATGTGGCCATTATATCACAGTGATTTGAGAATATTACAATGCTTCAATTTGTTTAATTTAACCTTCAATATATATTAAATTAATATTAAAATAACACTTTATTCTTATTTATTATTGAAAACATGGTCCATTTGAGATGAAAGAGAGGTTGTCAAACTCATTTGGCGAGGCAAAATCTAATAAATATTTATTGCCATATTTTAAAACTTTTTATTTCTATGCTTTCGGAATAATTTATAAGACATTTAGATTTGAATTTGATTTGATAATTGAGAACATTACACTCAATCTCTTTATTTTCTTGGAATGAAAGTTTCCCTCATAATTTATCATATTTCTTCAATTTTCAATCTCAATTCTACATATTACATTGTAACTATAAGTCTCCATTCATTTGATCGATCCATTACTTTTATTTAGTTATATTATCTTACTTTAATTTAATTAAATTTACCTTCGACAAATATTTTCTTAATATTAAAATGATAACTTATTATTTTTACTTATTACATTAGGTACTCCAATTAATTCAAATTGATTTTTGATTGACATAAAACAATTGTGGTTCAGCTCATCTTTGTCACGTCCATCCAACTAAATATCTATCTCTATTTTTTCAAATATTTTACTTTTTCGGATTTTTCACATATTTTATGTGACATTTTGATGCATACATTATTTTGCTATCAAAGATATTACATTTGATCTCCTAAATACCTTGGAATAGTATTACTCCATGTAATTTATCTTATTTCTTGAAAGTTATGCTATGATTTGGTCAAATTACTTTGAAGCTCTAATACTCATCTCATGTGAACTTTAGATCATTTTTATTTGATCATATTATATTTTTTAATTAATCTCTTTATTCTTTAATATTATTTTTTGATTAATATTAAAATAATATTTTATTATTTATTAGTTGTATCTATTTTTGACAATTGTTAGTAATTTATAATGAGGTCTGATCGAAACGCAGATACGTCATTACACCCGTCCCAACGAGATCTATCCAGTTAAATATTTATTTTGTAAAATAATAAATATTTTATTTTCTAACTTTTTAATATTCTTTATGAGGCATTCAATTTATACTTCATTTGATAGTTGATCGTGTCACACTCTATCTTCTTAGTGATTTGTAATTCTACATTCTCATATAACTTAACTCTTTTGCAAAATGTTTTACTTTGATTTGGTTATATTACAATGTAACTCTTATTCGACTCTCAAATGACAATTAGATCATTTTAATTTTGTTATATTATATTACTTAAATTTATCACATTTTTGGTTTAATATATACTTAATATTATAGCTATCTTTATCATTATTTATCTTTATTAACCTTGCTGACGTTCCATATTTCGAAATGATGTCGAATCAAAATGAAGCAAGGATAATTGGACTAGCCTTAATGAGTTGTATCTAACAGTACATTTATTTTTTATTTTTAAATATTTTATTTAATATTGTAAAAGCATACTTTATGAGATGTTTCAATTCACACCTGATTTAACAATCAAACATTTTACTCTCAATCACCATTAGTGCCTTCAAAAGAAACTTTCTTATATAATTTACTCAATTTTTAAAATTTGTTCTTTGATTTGGATACATTGTTATATAACTTTAAGTCACTATTCACGTGTCCACAAAATCACCTTAATTTGTATGTGTTATATTACTTCAAATTAGTTAATCTCAACATTAATAAATACTTACTTGTTATTAAATTAATAATTTCTTATTATTTAAGATTATTTACACTGTTGAATCATAGTAATTCCAAACAAGGTAAGATGGAGGTGAAAAAAATGTCATTTAATTGATCTTGATAAGCTTGTCCAAATTTAATGTATTTTTTGTATATTTTATTTTCTTTGTTTTTTGCATGCTTTATGAGGAATTTTTTTATGTAATTATATGATTAAGGATTTTAAATTTTATCTACAAAGTATCTTAGAATGCAACTTTCTTTTATATTTTGTATCATTTCTTAAATGTTTTCAATAAGTTTCTTATACTATAAGCCAACTCAATGCATTTGGTCATGTGGTGTTTAAATTTCATTCGTTTGGTTACAGTGTAGTAAATAAATTTATCTCTTTTGTAGGGCTTTAGAAATTTTTATATGCTATTTTCATTCGTATCTTATTTGATTATTTAGGATGTTACACTCGACATGCTTAATATTTTTGAGTTAAACTTTCGAATAACTTATCTTTTTGTAGCAAAAGTTTTGTTTTTCTATATATGTTATTTTCAAACTATAAGACTCCACTCATGTGACAATTACATCACATTTTTTTAGTTATACTATGTTGCTTCAATTAATCTCCCATGAGCTTTACTATTTTTACCTTCATAAAAAGTAATGATTTATTATTGTTTATTTCAATTTACTTTCCTAATTTATGGTAATTTTAATCAAGGGCCATTCAAGAAAAAATCCATCTCCTTGGCCTTGTCTCCATTATATAATTAAAATCACTACTTTATTTTTAATTTTTTTGTGTCCTAAGATTTTTGCATGCTTTATATATGATATTTATTTATGCATTATTTGATAATCAAGAATGTTACACTCAAACTTCTTAATATCTTAAAACGGACCTTCCCGACAAAATTTATCTTATTTCTTCAATTTTGTTTCTTTGATTTGGTTACATTATTTTGTAACTCTAAATACGATCATGTGTAACCCCTACATCACCATGATTTTGTTATATTATATTATAGCAATTCAATTAATTTCAACTTTTATATTTATTTACTAAATATTGAAATAAAACTTTGTTATTATTTATGATCATTTACTTTGTTAATTTATAGTAATTCCAAATGAGGCTCGACAAAGATGAAACTAAAGTAATCAAACTAATCTCAATGTGCACTATCAAAAAAATATTCATTATGTATTTTTAAATATTTTATTTTTTTGGCATTTTTTATGATAATTTTTTATTTGCAAAGAATTTGTATGTTTCTCTCTATTGTAATTTTCTCCTTGATATTTAGGAAAGAAAATTTCCCATATAATAAAACTCATTTACTTTATTTTTATCTTTTATTTTGTTATATTATCATAGAGCTTTCATTCTCCCCTTATGCCTTCACATGCTTTGTTTTCTTGCATTTCATTGCTTAAATGTCTTATTCCACCCTTGCTATATATTTATGTCACATTTGAATAATAATTTATTATAATTTATGCTTATTTATTTTTGTATTTTGTAATAATTCTAAATGAGGCCTTATAGAAATAGGAAAAACAATGATAATCATCTCATTTTGCTCAATAATCAAATATTCATTATTATATTTTTAAATTTATTTTTCTTGTATTATTTTATGTTATGATATATTTTTATTTATATCTGACTTAAAGATTAGGGATTCTATTATGGATCCCATTAGTATCATGGAATGCACTTTTCTCGTTTAATTTATCCTATCTCATAAAATTGATTTCTTTTATTTTGTTATTTTATTATGTGACTCTAAATCTCCCCACCTGTGATCATTAAATGCCTTTTTATTTAGTTATATTACATCATTATAATTTATCTAGTTTTAGCATTAATGTATATTTAACTAGTAATAAAATAATATCTTATTATTATTAATCTTTATTTACATTTGTAATTCACAACAAATCCAAATGAGTTTTGATTGAGCCAAAAGAAGTGCCATTCGACTCGACTAAAAGAGCTCTAATCAATTACTTTTTATTATTATACATTTAAAAATTTTATTTTCTCAGTCTCTAAATGCTTTACCAAAAAAATTCAATTTGTACCTTATTATACAATATTTTATTATAGACATGATCTCCTTTGCGTTTTTGAATTACCTTTCTCACACAAATTATCACATTTTCAACAAATTTTTTCTTTAATTTTTTGTATCATTATGTAACTCTAAATGTCCTCTCATCTGACCTTCATACACTTTTTATTTTCTTGTATTATATAGTTTACATTAGTCTCGCATCAGGTCAAATACCTATGTACTTATTGTAAAAATAATAACTTATTTTTATTTCATAATAATTTCTGACAACTACTGATCAAGGTCAAATAAAAAAAGTGTAACTTATCTTAGCTAGCGCTATTGGACTAAATAATCAATTCAATAATTATTAAATATTATATTTACTTTGGTTTTTCTTTATCTTTGCAGAACAATTTGATTCGTTCAGGATTTGATGATTAAGGATGTTAAATCGATCTCCTTAATTACATTAAATGCCACGTTCTGTGCAATTTATCTAATTCCTTCAAAAGTATTATTTTGGTCTTATTATATTATAGGGTAACACAAATTCTCCTCTTGTTTAGACCTTAAACCACATTGATTTCGCTACTTAAATTAGTTTAATTTATCCAACTTCAACATTTATAAATATTTATATTATATTAAAAATGTAATTTATTATATTTTATTTTAATTATTCACACTAGTCAAAATAAGGTATAATTGAGATTAAACTGACATCGTTCACTAGTCCTGATAAACTAATCTAATTAAATACAAATTTTCATATTTTTTAATCTATTATTTTATATTTTTTTGTCACACTTTGTAAGAAATTTTGATTTGTACCTAATTTGACTATCGACGATATTACACTCGATCTCCTTACAATCTAAAAATATAACTTTCCAATATATGTTATCTTATTTTTCCAATTTTTTTATGTTGTTATATTATCTCATGTCACATGTACATCTCTTTAGTTTGGTTATGTTATAATTGTTTTATTAATCTCATTTTATATTTGATATACATTTACTTAACATTTAAATAATAATTTTTTAATTATTTTTTACTATTTACTTTTTTAATTAATAGTAATTATTAATGATGTTTGTTTAAGTCAAAAAAAATTCTTTTGACTCATCTCAATTACATCTATCCAATTAGATATTTTTTTATGTTTTAAAATACACTATTTCATTTTTTTTGTATAACTTATGAGAGATTTTTATTTACACTAGATTTGATTTTTAGGATGCTAAAGTCAATCCTATTAATATTTTAGAATCTAATTAATTGATATTATTTGTTTTATTTTCTAAAAGATTTCACATAGAATTTGTTAAATTACTATTTCATGCTAGATATTAAAATATTTGATATAATATTCATAATTATTTTTTCTTATTTACTTTTGTAATTCTTGGTAATTTCAAACAAGCTCTAATTAAGATTGAGCAAACGTCACTGAAATCGACCTAACGAGCTATATCCAATTAGCTATTCATTTTATATTATTTTAATAATTTAGTTTCTTAATATTTGGTACATTTTATAAGATATTTTGACTTGTAACTGATTACATGATCAAGAATGTCACACTTGATCATTTTAGTATAATGGAATGAAACTTTCTCGTATATTATTTCTCAGTTTTTTGAATATTTTTCTTTGAATTGGTTAGTTTGAATATTTTACTTTAATGAATATGATTTTTTTATATTTAATGATTCAATTAGTGTTACTTTAGCTTTAATATATATTTAATAAATATTTAAAATTATTTTACTATTCATGTTTTTTTACTTTGGTAACTCATAGTAATTACAAATGAGGTCTATCAGATTGAGCATTTATTTTTATATCATTAAATATTTCTATTTAGTATTTCTTTAACATGTTTTATGAAATATATCGATTCATTCTTAATTTAGAGATCAATAATTTTACATTCTATTTCATAGTATTTTTAATGTAGTTTTATTCTGCAATTTATCTTATTTCTTCAATTTTTTGACATTGATTTGGTTATATTACTATGCAACTCTTATCTCCTCTTGTGCGAACATTACAAGTTTTTTGTTTGGTTATATTCCATTATTTTCGCTTGTCTAATTTGAGCTTTAATATGTATATTATTAACATTAAGAATAGTAATTTATTATTATTTATTGTTATTTATTTTTCTAATCCAACAATTCCAAACAAGTTTTGATCGAGTCAAAACATAATTCATTGGACTCGAGTCAATTATATCTATCTAATTAGACATCTATTTTTATATATTTAAATATGTTATTTTGTTGCATTGTGGAATGCTTCATTTGATAAATTAATTAATACCTGATCTGATGATCTAATTTTTTTACTTGATTTCTTTAGTACATTGGAATGTAACATTTTTTTAAGACTTATCTAATTTCTTCAAATTTTTCCCTTTGATTTAGTTATATCGTTATGTTGTCCTAACTCAAATCTTTTGTGAGCATTATATCACATTGATTTTATTATGTTATAAAGCTTTAAAATATATCATTTTAATTTAAATTTATATTTGCTTAATATTAAACTAAAAAAATATAATATTTATGCTTTTTAAATTTAAAAATTAGCCTCAACTCTAAAGGACGTCAAATTTAGATGAAATCAAGATCATTAACTCAGCTCAATGTCTAATATCGGATAAAATATTTATTTTATATTTTAAAATATTTTTTCCATGAATTTTGGTATGGTTTAAGTTATTTTACTCTATGGTTAATTTGATGACCAAAGATGTTATGCTTGAACACCTTAGTATTGGAATGCTTGTTTCTAGCAAAATTTTTCTCTTTTATTAATGTAGTTTGCTTTTATGTAACTTTAAAGCTATTATTTGCATTAGTTTTGGATGTTTCTCATTTTCTTCAATTTTATTACTTCAATTTATCTCATTTTAACTTCAAGATATATTTATTTTATATTAAAATGACAAATTATTTTTATTTATTCTAATTTACTTTGGAAAATAAGAGTAATTCCAGATGTTGTTTGTTCAAGATGAAATAAATAAAGCTGGAATCGTCGAGGTGAGATTTGTATAATTATATTATGATTTTGATGTTTTTTGAATATTCTTTTCTTTATTTTTTGCATGCTTTGCAAAAAAAAAATAGAATCATGTCGTATTTGATGATCGAAGAAGTTACACTGAATTTTTTAAGTGTCTTTGAGTGCATTTTTTTTGTATAATTTATTGCATTTCCAGAATTCAATTCCTTTGATTTAGATAGAATATATTTTTTTTAATTTACGTCATTTCTCCATTAAGATAACTAGTTTTCTCTATGCATTTGGGAGTTGGCGCATCTAACATTATGTAATCATCATCATCAAGGGAACTAGTGCCCCACATTAATGATTAGGCAGACCTACATATCTCGATTTCATCAACCATATCTCATAACCTATGTGAGAATGAACTCATCCCAAAAGTGATTGATGGAAGGTACTCAGCTCAATTTCAGCATTATTTTAACAACCAAAGAATCAACAAACCAAACAAGGTAACCTTAGTTATAACTAGTCTTACTATTAAAACAAATTTATGCCAGAAGGCTTGAATCGATAAAAAATGTTTGACCACCTTTTTCATTTGCTTCATAGGAATACGTTTTCGTATACAATGTTCGTATTTTATAAACTGTTTTTTAATCGAAGATACATCAATATTAATTTAATATTAGATAAAACTAGCTAACTATATCACCTTAGCAAAAACATTAATGAACTATCCAACAAACTCTGATCAATTTGAGTCATAAGATGTTACATAAGATATACCTTGGAATTGTATTAAAAAACAATATAAATAGTCCAACATATAATCAAATCTATATTGGATTGGGCCTATTATCTCAAAATAGCCATGTGATTCCTTTCTCTTCCTTTAAGGGTTACTATTTTGTTCCCTTTTATTTAGAACTATTGTTGATTTTCCCATGCCAGTTAGAGTTCATGATCTTAATGAGGCGCATAGATCATAGGGATTACTTGTTTGGAATAGTGAGATAAGAAAGAAATTAGATGAATTGCTTTAGAAGACTACTGATATACCTTATTTATGAAAAACACAACAAGCCTCTTCACTATAGTTTTAGAGGCAATGATTGTTCAATAATAAGAAAAGCTTATTTAGGTTTGAAATTTGGCAGTAGGGACTCAGTTAAGTGAGAGAGAGGAAAGGAAAATTGTAAATTTTATGGTTTAGTATAAAACCTCTATGGTTTTATATATAATAACTTTATAAAATTGATAGTTTATTTTTTATTTAGTATTTAAATTTAAATAAAATTTATAATAATATGAAATGGATTTCAAAGGAAACAAAACAAATGTCGATTGCTTTTCATTGGGAATTATCCATTAATTTTTTTCTTTTAATTATTTTAATTTACATTATTTTTCAAAACCTTCAGTATTTTTTTAAACATCATTCAAACATATTATATTTGGTTGTCTTACATGTTTAACATATTTATATATTGATGCTTACAATTGTCAAATTTTATCATCATAGAAATTTTCAAAACAATCCTCCTTCTTCTCTCTTCCTCACTCTTTATGGGCCCACTTAACTTCGACTGCAAGCACTAAGGTATAGTCTCCCCTCCCTTTTGATATCATTGAGAATCACCCCCAATCTCTTTATTAGCTATCTTCTTCATCTCATTTGCGATGAAGAAGATGAACTATGGATGGATTACGTTCTTACTACATCACTTCATGGCCAAAAAAAAGAAAATGGTTCGCTAAAACTCTTGCTATCTGCACACACTAAATTTAGAAACCACCCTTTAGAATACAAGATGAGTAGGACACCCCTTTATATTACCAAATTGTCTTAACTCCTTCACTTGCTTCATATTATCTTCCTTTCTCACATATATCTCACTTGATAGCATACATATATTAGAGGGAAGCTATTCAGGGGAGAAATGCGATGTTCAGTTTGTCATTTATGATGAGTCTTTTAAGTTGAGGTGGTTGAGAAGAAATTTCACAAGGCCAAAAATTTAAATAGCATTGGGGATATATGAAAATTTCTTAAGTTAATGATGATTAGAAGATTAGTCATACGGATTGACATTCATATGTATAAAATGATGTACAATGTATCCTTTAGTAAGCCCTATTATAACTTTCTCATAACACTTATCCTTTGTAGATCAACTCTTTTGAAATTCGAAACACCATTGATTCTCAGGGTTTGACTAAAAAACAATCACATAATGGAAATAAAGTTGATCTTGATTTTTCTGGGTAAGGGTGCTCTTCTTTGTTTTTTTATTCTATTATAAGTAATCAATGGCCTAATGTTAAGCTATGTTTCAATCCTAAAATATGAAAGAGGCATCTTATCTCTTAAACCCATGTTTGAGATATTGATACCTTTTGGTCTCATCATTGCTACACCCTTATCAGCATTCTTGAATTTTGTTATTACTTACTTTACTCAATAAAAATATAGCACATGGCAACAATGAACAAATTCTATAAGTCACTTTCTCCTCTTTTAAGAATGATTTATTTCATATAATTTCATTCATATTTCTTTATCATAATTGTTTTTTATTCTTTTGTATGATTGATCAAAACTTTATGTGATATTCATAATAACCAAGCAAAAAAACATGATCTTTTTAGGATTTCCAAAAATCCATTTGGAAGGGGCACTCTATCTTCTAAGAAAAAATCTTCCAAAATGCCATTGACTCAAATTCTTTTTTCCTCATTAGTGGCCTAGTACAATTATATAACTTTGTGATTTAAAGAAGAGAATAGAATAACAGAAATAAACTTCATTCCTATGCTTGATTAGCAAACATAAATATTTAGTGAACCATAGAATTTACAAGCATGGAGTAGCTCTCAAGCCATAAGACATTATGCTGCAATCCTCAACATTTGCAAATTGTTGCAAGCACCCATGAATCCTATGTATAAATAATGTTGTGTGTTTGAAATCATTTGGATCATTTGGGTGCCCACAAGATGTCCTAACAATCTTAAATGTTGATCCTTCTACCAGTCAAGCTATTAAGGTGAGCAAATTCATTGAAAATAACGATGGATTCATTCAAGGAGAGAAGATATGCTAAGTGGAGGTAATGAAATCATGTAGACTTGATGTATCTAAGTCCTTAGAAGTAAGATTTTGGTAGCAAGAATAGTAGACCAAGAGAATAGTAGCTATAGTAATTGGTAGGGTAAAGATTGATAATGATGCACCTTTATTTTGTGATTTTATAAGGAGTGATCGAAGGCATGTAAGAAGTTGCACTTGAGCGTTAGACTTATAGGTAAATGTCTTGGTAGTAATATAAAGAATAACGTCAATGAAGGTATTGATTGTCTTTCATAGATGAAAGGATTGGTAAAGTAGATGAAGGACAAAGTGTGCAAGCATTTGAGATAAAAGTTTTTTTGAAAATTCCAAAATCCAAACTCCATGAGAAATGAGCAGCGTTGGCAAGCCCCCACACCTACATTTAGGAAAAGTTTGGAACAAATCTAAAGCATACTTGCTAAAGGTTTGCCACAAACCTTATCAAGCTCAATTCTTCGTACACATGTTTCGAGAACACACTTCTCCCACAAAAGAGAGACTTCAACACATCATTAATGTTTCCTTTGTGCATCAAACAAGCATCTTCTCCACTGTCAAGGAAACTTGATGATTCGATCAATGAGATATTGTTTGAAGTAGTTTATTAATTTTCCTTAATCCCTTTAACAAACATCATCGATTAGACTATCAATATCAAGCATGATCAAAGCCCCATGGTGATTATAGTTGGTCCATTGCATAGATGATGTTTATCCCATGAATCCTCAATGAAGGAGAACGCATCAAAATGGCAATGAGCCAAACAATTCTATCATCCATTATTTATACTCAATATCAAGATCAAATATTAGACATAGTGATTCTTGCACAAATAGTATCTTTTTTTATGAACCTGTTATTAAGACTTGACACTATCTAATTGAACTTTCTCAACATTTGTGATGATCCTTATGAAAGTTTTAACCAACAGAACATTCCTCTATTAACACACGTTTTTGTGGGGGTGCATGGGCTGTGATAAGCCATTTAGAGAATGAAAGTCCTCAATATGTCCCCACTCTAAACGAAGGATATAATATTCTAATTAATGGTGTTTTAGATTTTTTCAAAATGCATTTATGATACATTGCATTGATGGGGAGGAGGCCAAGATCTAATTGATGGAAACAAGTTGTCTAACAAGCAACAGAGTTCTAACATCCCATGAAGAGATTCTATCCCTAACCATTTTAGTGACTTGGCTAAATTCTATAGCAATAAACTCACTAAAAAAGTAGAATCCCCATGTATCTAAAAAGTGGAGAAGCTCTAACATCCCATGAAGAGATTTTATCCCTAACCATCATAGTGATTTGATTATATTAAATTGTTTGAATATATCACATTTAACCTTTGTTATATATTTTCTTAACATTAAAATGAAACTTTATTATTATTTATTCTAATTTAAGTTTGTAATTGGAAATAATACTAAATAAGATCTGATCTAGAAAAAACATAGTTAGACTCATTTTGATGAGTTCTATTTTATTAAATATTATTTTTTATATTTCAAAATATTTTTATTTTAATGTGTTTTAACTTTTTTAGGTATTTTGATTTGTACGTAATTTGATGGTTTATGATGTTGTAATAAATCTGTTTAATCATGGAATGCAACATTCCTACACAATTTTAATCATCTATTCAAGTTTTTCACTTTTATTTGGCTTTTTTACTACATAAATTTATCATCTATGCAACATTCCTCTCATGTGACTTTTTTGTCACTTAAATTTAGTTATATTTTATTACTTCAGTTTATTTTATTTTAATGTTATAGTAAATTTAACTTATAGTAAAATTATGATTTTTAAATGCTATAAGTTATTTATTTTGCAACTATTAGTGATTCAAAATAAGACGCAATAATGATGAAACAAATGTCATTATAGTTGACTTAATGAGCTCTATCTAAATAAATATTTATTTTTATATTAAAAATGTTTTCATTGAGTTTTTAATACTTTAAAAGATTTTTTAAATCATGTGTGTTTTGAAGATCAAGTTTGTTTAGACTTGATGTCACTAGAAACTTGGAATGCAACTTCCATATAAAAATTTTATCATTTTCACAAATTCTAAACTTTTATTTGGATATATTACTATGTAATTCTAACACTTCCTTAATGTGACATTTATAGCAGTTTGGATTTGTCCAATCACATTGCTTCAATTTATCTTTTTTTAGATTTATTATATATTCACTCGGAATGAAAATATAAATTTTGCAATATTTATGCTCATTAACTTTTCCAATTTCTAGTAGTCTAAAAATGGAATGATTAAGATAAAACAATGGTTATTTAACTTTTCTAACGAGCTCTATCTATTGAAATAATCATTTATATATTTTAAAATACTCAATTAGATGAAGGTTTTGACATAGTTTATGAGACATTTCAATTCCTACCTAAATTGTCAATAGAGAATATTAGGGTCGATCTCTTAAGAATATTAGAATGCAACATTTCTATATAATTTCTCCATTTGTTCAAAATGTTTTCTTTGATTTGGATATATTATAATAATGGTCTAATTCTCGTTTTGTGTAACTTCAATTTTATTTTGTTAAACTACATAGCTTCAATTATCTAATCTTAGGTTTATTATTCATTATAACTCCTAACAATGTCTCATCTATAAGAAACAAATGTCGTTAAACTCATCTCGATGAGCTCTATGAAATTAACAATTTTTTTAATATTTTTAAAATTTATTTTGAAGGCTTTGGTTAAAGAAATATTTTTACTCATACTAAATTTGACAATGTGCGAGTCTTCGCTTGATCTCTTTTACATCTTATTGTAATTTCTTGTTTAATTATTCCTATTTGTTTAATTTATTTCTTGATTTTGTTATATTACTATGGAACTTTATTTCTAGTCTTATGCTGACTTTATGTCACTTGGATTTGGTTATATTATATTATTCAAATTTTTATTATTTCAACTTTAACATATATTTACTTAATATTAAGAAAATAATTTATTATTATTTAATTTTATTACTTTGGTAATTAATAGAAAAACAAAAAATGTATAATCATAACAAAATAAACGTCATTAGACTAGTCATAATAAGCTCTTTTTTATTATATAGTTATTTTATATTTCTAAAGAATTTTATTTTGTAGATTTTAATAGATTTTATTAGTCATTTTCATTCAAACATGATTAGATGATCATGAATGTCATACTCAATCTCATTACTATCATAAAATGTAGCATTCAAATATAATTTGTCTTAATTTATCAAACTTTTCACTTTGATTTTGCTATATTGCTATGCAATTGTAAATCATCTCTTATGAATTGTTATATTACATTACTTCAATTTATATTATTTTACTTTATATATATATATGCCAAAAATTAAAATAATAATTTATGATTATTGATGGTTACTTATTTTAATATTTCTTAGTCATTCCAATTTAGATGCACTTGACATCAAATAATGTTTGTTAGACTCTTATCTATAAACTCTATCCAATACTTGTTAATTTATATTATTTTAATAATTTTTCATGATTTTTTTTTAATTTTTTTGCATATAAAGAATTTCACCTATTTTGATCATCAAGGATGCCATGCTAGATCTTCTTATTATCTAATAGCACAACTTTTCTTTAAAAACTTATCTCATTTCATTACATTTTCTACTATAGAATTATATCTTACTGAAACTCTAAACAACTGACTTGTGAGTTTCACGTAGCCGTAATTTTATTATATTTCATTAATTAAATTTTCTCATTTCACCACAACTACATATTGTTTAATAGTGATGTAATAATTTATTATTATTTATGCTAACATACTTTTATACTCATAATAACCTTAAGAGAAGACAGATTTATGCAAAACAAATGTCATTCGACTTGTGTCAACGAGCTCTATCAAATTAAATATAGATTATCATATTTTTAAATATTATATATCCCATGGTTTTGAAATTTTTTACTTTAATATTTTTTGGAGACTCTGAATGAGGTTAAACCATTGTGAAATAAGTGATGTTGGACTCTTCATGAGCACCTCTTTCTATTAAAATAATAAAATCTATATCTTAAAATATTTTTATTTTTTATGTTGTCATCTTTTATGAGTCATTTTAATTTGTACCTAATTTGACTATTGATAATGTTACACTCAATCTCCTTAGTATAGTTTTTCCATGTAGTTTAACTCATCTTCTCCAAATTATCACTTTGATTTTCCTATATTACTAAATAGTATTAGAACTCCTCTCAAGGGATATAACTATTTCTTTGATATATCTATATTATGTTACTTATATTTATCTCATTTTAGTTTAAATATATATTTACTTAATATTAAAATAATAATTTAACATTTATGCGATTTTTTATTTTGATAATTCCTAGAAATTCCAACCAATGTGCAATATAAATGAAATAGATGTCCTCAAAAGAACCTTGATGATCTTTATCAAATTAAATGTAGTTTTTAATATTCTTAACTACTTTTTGATGGTTTGGCACATTTTTTAGGGATTATGATTTATACATCTTTAATGATTTAGGATGTTGCATTTAAATTTTTTTAGCATTCATATTGTAAGGATTTAATTAAATTATGTTAATATAGTTTATCTCAATTTAGTTTTATTATATATTTATTTAATTTTTACATAATAATTTTATTAATTATGCTTATTTATTTTAGTAACACAATAACTTAACCAAAAGTCTTATTTATGTGAAACAAATCTCATTCAACTACTCTTGAATAGCTCTATCCATTTAAGTGTATATTATCATATTTTTAAACATTATATTATTAAATATTTTTATATATTTTAAGAAACATTTTATTTTATATATGATTTCATGATCGAGGATGTTACCCTTTGTCTCCATAATTTCTTGGAATGCAATTTTCCCACATAATTTAATTTAATTTTTCAAAGTTTTACATTCAATTGATTCTCATTAAAAAACTCTATATCTCATTTATGGTCACTTTATTTGCCTTTTATTTTGTTACATTACAAATCCTCAATTTATCTTATTTCATTTTTAATGCTTGTTTATTTAATATTGAAATAATAATTTATTATGATTTATAGTTATTTGTTTTTACAATTTCGAGTAATTTCAAACTTGTATGACCAAGATCAAACAAGTATCATTGTACTCAACTTGAAAAGCTCTGACTAAATAAAAATTTAGCTATATTTTTCAAAAAGTTTTCTTTTCTAGGATGCCACACTCAATCTCATCATTGTATTGGAATTAAACTTTCTATTACAACCTTTCTAAATTTTTAAATATTTCAATTTGATTGTTTTATATTTCTATAAAACATTATTTCTGGTCTCTTGTGATGTTTACATTTCTTTGGTTTGGTTATATTGTATTACTTCAATTTTCTCTATTCAACTTTACTATGTATTTGCTTAAAAATAAGAAGTTATTATCATTTATCATTATTTACTTTTGTATTAGTTAACATTTTAAAAAAGTCTAATCAAGATGAAACAAATGTTGTTGCACTTTTTTTGATGTTCTCCATTTAACCTAAATATTAATTATTATACTTTCTTAATATTTTATTTTTAGATTATTTAGATACTATAAGAGTCACTTCAATTCATACGTAATTTCAAAATTAGAAATTTTTCCCTATATCTTCTTAGGTTATTGTAACGTAATGTTCCCATACAACTTATCTGATTTGTTAAAAATTTCAGTTTGATTTGGATATATTACTATGAAGCTAAAATTCTCTACTTATGTTATCTTTGCATTATTTTGATTTTGTTGTACTACAATGCTTTAATTTATATCATTTTTTCTTTATTATATTTTTATTTAATAATAAAATAATAATTTATTTGTTATTTGAGATTATTTATTTTGATAATTCATGGGAACTCCAAACTTGGTTGAATCATGCAGAAATATGTGATTTGGCTCATTCAAATGGCATATTTCTAATTAAATATTATAATTCATGTCATAAAATATTTTATTTCTTATCTTTGTCATACTTTATGAGTCATTTTAATTTTTACTTGTTTTGATGATAAAAAATGTTACACTTGATCTCCTAAGAGCAGCTTTCCAACAATTTAATTTGTTTTCTCGAAAGTTTTAATTCGATTTTGTAGTATTACTACATAACATGGAAAGTCCTCTCTTGTGATATAAACATATCTTCCATATGGCTATATTATATTGCGTAATCATTTCCTATTTCATTTTATAAACATATATATACATAATTAATATTAATAAAATAATTTATCAATTTATATGATGTTTTACTTCGATAATTCTTAGTAATTTCAAACAAAGTGCAACTATGAATAAATAAATGTCCTTGGACTCATCTCGAATACCTCTAAAAAATTGTGTTTTACTTTTCATATTTGTAAATATTTTTAGTTATTTTGGTACGTTTTCTAAAAAATTTTGATTTCTTCTATTGACGATAATGGACGTTGCACTCCACTCTTTTTTCCTTTATATTTCATTGATTTAAGTTAACTACATTACATTAGTTTATCTCATTTTAGTTATGTTATTTATTCACTAAATGTTGAAGTAATATTTTATTATTATTTATGAGTAGTTATTTTGGTAAGTCATTGTAATTCTAAATTTTTTTTGATTGACATCAAATAAAAATCATTAAACTAGTTTAAATTAGCTCTATCACATTAAATTATCATTTTAATGTTTTTTAAATATTTTACTTTGTACATTTTTCTAAGATTTAAGAGATATTTCAATTTATATCTAATTTTATTATTGAAGATATTTTTCATGGCGTACTTTGATTGTTGCATTGCAAATTTATTTAATAATTTTTGTTACTTCTACAAATTAATCTTTTTAATTGGTTATTTTACTATAAAAAACTAAATGTTCAACCTAGTGACCTTTTCATTACTTTTGTTTGGCAATACTATAATTCTAAAATTTATAACGTTTTTGTTTTATATTTATTAACTTAATATTAAAAAAGTATTTTTCATTACTTACTATTATCTAATTTTTTAATTTGTGGTAATTCAAAATGAGATCTAATAAAGATGAATTAAACATCATTGAAGTTGACTCCAATTGCTCTATCTAATTATATATTTATTTTCACACTTCACATTTTTTTTTCTAGTGTTTTTTGAGATACTTTTATTAGTACATAATTTTTAAAATTGAAGATGGCTCACTCGATCTTGTTAGTTTCTTTGAATGCAAGTTTCTCAAAATTGTTTTCTTAATTCTTCACATTTTTTCCTTTGATTTGGTTGTCACTATGAAATACTTAATTCTCCAATTGTGTAACCTTTAAATAACTTTGGCTTGATTACATTACATTGCTTCAATTTATCATATTTTGACTATACTATTGATTTAACAAATATTAAATTAAAAATTTGTAATTACTTATTCTTATTTAATTTTATAATTTGTCAATATTTAAGGTGAGATCTAATCGATGCCAAATTATCTTAATTAGAATCTTCTTGACCAACTCTATAAAATTAAATATTAGTTCTATATTTTTTAAATGTTTTATTTTATGGAGTTTTTAATAGTTGTGTGAGGCATTTTTATTTTTAGTTAATTTGATGATCAATGATGTTATACTCAATCTCTTTAATATCAGAATATCACTTTCTGAAAAAATTTGTATCATTTATTAATGTTTTCATTTTGAATTGGCTATATTGCTTTGCAACTCTAATTCTCCTCTCGTGATCCTTCATATCACTTTCAATTATTTTTATTACATTTATTCAATTTATTTCTTTTCAATAGTATTATTTATTGAAATTAAGTTAAAGTAAAAATTTTTAAATATTTATGCCAATTTATGTTGGCAATAGTAGTAACTCCAAAGAAGGTCCAATCACAATGACACAAATCTCCTCAGATTTATGTTGATGGGCTCTATCACAATAAATATGTTTTTATTATTTAAAATATTTTCATAGGGTTTGTTAATACTTTATGAGATATTTTGATTCATACATGACTAGAAGATCAAGATTGTTACACTCAATCTCCTTAGAAACTTGGAATGCAATTTCTCCTACAATTCATATCATTTCCACAAATTTTATATTATTTTTTAGATATATTACTACTTAATTCTAAAATCTCTTCTCTTGTGACCATTATATCATTCTATTTAATCATATTACATCGCTTCAAATTACTTTATTTTAGATTTAGAAAATTATTTACTTAGTATAAAAAAATATTTTTTTAATATTCATGCTTATTAACATTTCTAATTTAAAGTAATTACAAAAATGGTGTCATCAAGATAAAAGAAATGCCATTAAAGTCTTCTCAAAAAGCTCCATCCAATTACATATTTATTTTTATTTTTTTTAAATACCCTATTTACTGAAAGTTTTGACATACCATACCTTATGAGATATTTTTAATTCTATTCTAAATTGTTATTCAAGGATATTACAGTTGATCTTATATGTACATTATAATGTATAAAAATTTGTTTAAATTATGTCTCATATTTAATTTTTTTTGTTTTGATAGATTACTATGAAAACAAATTTTCCACTTAGGTGACTTTTACACCAATTTTATTTTGTTATATTACATAGTTTCAATTTAAAATCCTTTTTTTTATTTTTTAAATATTTTTTGTCGATTTTGTATTCCATATAAGATATTTTTATTCTTGCCTAATTTGAGGATATGGAAGCTTTCCCTAAATCTCCTTAATATCTTTTAATTCAAATTTCTTGAAACATTTATCTTATTTGCTCAATTTTTTTATTTTGCTATAATATTATAAAGTGTTAATTCTCCTCTATTGCGACCTTTAAGTTGCATTGATTTTCTTATATTACAATGCTTTAATTCTTCTTATTTTATTTCGTACATAAACATTTACTTAATAATAAGAGAGTAATTTATTATTATTTAATACTATTTACATTGGTAGCTCTTAGTTGGTGCAAATGCAATCTAATATACATGAAATAAGAATTATTGCAATTCAAATGAAATGCTTTCTTTTGATTATATGTTTATTTAATATTTTTAAATATTTTATTTTCGAGATGTTTGTGCATTTATCAGTCATATTGATTCATACCTGATTTGATGATCAGGGATGTTATACTCAATCACCATATTATCCCAAAATGAAGCTTTTGAGTACAATTTATCTAATTTTATCATAGTTTTTACTTTAATTTTGTTATATTACTATATTACCATAAATTTTTTATCACATGGCATTTAATTGTCCTTAATTTAATTACATTTTACTAGCTTAATTTACAATATTTTAGTTTTTATATATATTCACCTAATATTTAGGTAATAAATTATTATTTTTTATGATTATTTATTTTAATAACTCTTAGTAAATCTAAATGAGTAGTATTGAAGATGAAAAAAACTTTGATGAATTACTTTCAATGAGCTCTATAAAATTAAATATTTTTATATATTGAAAAATTTATTTTCTATGTTTTTAAAAAAATTTATGACAAATAAAGATTTATGCTTAATATGAACTTTAGCGATTTTATACTAAACATGTTTAGTATGAGTGAAACTTTCATGTATAATTTATCTAATTTCTTTAAATTTTTTACTTTTTGTTTATTATAGTTCTATGAAACAACAACTTTGCCTCTCGTCGGAATTTTACATTACTTTCGTTTGGTTATATTACATTGATTCCTTTTTTTATTTGAGCACTATTATATATTTGATAAATAATGAAGAAATAATTTATTATTATTTATGTTTATTTACTTTTGTAACTCTCTGTATCCTCCAAAGATGTCTTATTTACAAGAAACAATTGTCATTGGCCTTGTCTTGAAAAGCTCTATCTAATTAAATATTATTTTTTATACTTTTAAAAATTATATTGTAAGGTTTTGTTATGTTTTAAGATTCATTTTTATTCATATTGTTTGATGGAGGATGTTACTCTCGATCTCCTTTGGATCTTAGAATGCAACTTTTCCTTACAAGTTATCTTATTGAATAAAATATTTTACTTTCTTATCGATAGATTATTAAATAACTCTTAATCCCCTCTCATGTGGCCTTTATATGTTTAATATTTAATTATGTTTGAATGCCTAAATTTATCTTACTTCAACATTAACAAATATTTACTTAATGTTAAAAAAAATTTATATAATTTACATTTTTTTATTATATTATTAATTTGTAGTAATTCATAACTAAGTTTGATCCAAACAAAATAATTATCGTTGAAGTCATCAAGACGAGTTATATCCAATTAAATAATCATTTTTTATTTTTTAAAATATTTTTTTCTTAGGTTTTAGCATGTTTGATGAGACATTTTTATTTATTCCTTATATTGACGAACTAGAATGTCACACTCGATCATATTAACGTCTTGGAATGGAACATTCTAGTGTGACTAAACTCTTTACTTTAAATGGTTCATTTTGATTTATTTATATTACTATGGAAATCTATTTCTCATAACATGAAACCATTACTCAAATAGATTTGGTAATGTTATATTACTTAAATTTAAGTTAGTTTAGCTTTTATATGTATTTGTTAATATTAAAAGAATACTTTACTATTGTTTATGCTATTTAATTTTATAATTATTAGTAATTCCAAGTGAATTCCAGCCAAGACAAAACGAAAGTTATTATTCTTCTCAATTAGCTACATAAAAGTAAAAATTTATTTTATGTTTTTAGGAAATTATTTTAGAGTTTTAGGATGCTTTAGGAATCATTTTTATTCATACCTGATTTGGTGATCAAGGATGTTTCACTCAATATCTTTAGTATCTTGCAATGCATATTTTTATATAATTTATCTCATCTATTCAAAGCTTTTTCTTTAACATTTTTATATTACCATGAAACCATAATTCTAATATTTTTGGACATTTACATAACCTTGAAATTCCAATTTAAATTTCTACTTTAATATGTAGATATATATATACAATTTTTTTATGTTAAGAAAATAATTTATTATTATTTAAGCTTATTTATTTTTGTGATAGTAACTCCAAAAAAGGTCTAATTTTGATGAAACAGGCATCGTTAGACTTATTTAAGTATGCTCTATCTAGTAGAATATTCCATTTTATATTTAAGCTTAATTAGAAATAGCTTATTATTATTTAAGCTTTTTTAAATATTTTCAATTGAAGATATCATATTCAATCTTAATAGTATTTTAGAATGCAACTTTTTCTTACATTTATCTCATTTCGTTAATTGTTTCTTTCTTATTTATCTTTATTACAATTAAACTGTAATTCTATTATCATGTAACCATTTTGTTGCTTTAATTTTGTTATATTGTATTGTTTCATTTTAACTCAATTAAGTTTTATGATATATTTTCTTAATATTAAATAAATATTATTAGTTTTTCACATTAATGTATTATATTCGAAAGAATGTATGAGAGCAATGAAATAATTATTATCTGTTTCTTCTTTATTATGTACAATTTTGGGATGCCTTAGTCATTTTGATTTATACCACTTTGATAATCTAGGATTTATACTCGATCTTCTTGCTATCTTTGAGTGTAATTTTCTATTAAAAATAATATCATTTGTTCTAGTTTATCATTTTTATTTTGTTGTATTACTTTGTAACTCTTAATTCTCCTCTCGTGTGACTTTTACATCATTTTCATTTGATTTTGTTACATCGGTTTGATTTATCTCATTTGCGCTTTATTATTTACTTACTTGATAATAAAGCAAACATTTATTATTATCTATGATAATTTATTTTAATAATTTATTATAATTACAATTAAAATAAAATTAAGATAAAAAAATTTACTTCGATTTGTAAAGCTAAGCTTTATCCAAATAAAGATAAATTTTAATATTTTGAAATAACTATTCAAGATTTTGGTATGATTTATTAGAATTTTTAACTTGTACCTAGCTTGAAATTTGTGAATATTGCACTCGATCTCCTTGGAATCTAGGAATGCAAGTTCTTCATACATTTTATTTTAATTTCTCAAAAGTTCACTTTTATTTTATTATATTACTATGTAACTTCCAATCTTCTATAATGTAACCTTTACATAGATTTGAAC
Organism: Vanilla planifolia; assembly: GCA_023846275.1. Lineage (NCBI taxonomy): Eukaryota > Viridiplantae > Streptophyta > Magnoliopsida > Asparagales > Orchidaceae > Vanilla > Vanilla planifolia. The sequence continues at coordinate 1,319,284 of CM043871.1, read as the reverse complement.
TGGTTATATTAAATAACCTTAATTTATCTTATTTTAGATACAATATGTATTTACTTTATATTATATAGTAATATGTTATCATTTATGCTTAATTATTTAGTTAATTCATAGTAATTCTAAATGAGGTTTAATATGGCTAAAGAAAGCTTCCTCGACTCTACTTGAATAGCACTATTAATTTAAATAATTATTTTTATATTTTTAAATGTTTTTTATCAATAGTTTTTTACTATTTTACCTCAAATTTTAATTGATACCTTATCTCACAATAAAGAAAGGAATACTTGATTTCCTTTCCATGTTAGAATGTTGCTTTCATTTAAAATTGATTTCATTTTTTTTTATGTTTTCATTTCGAATTGATTGTACTACTTGGTAAACTATATCTCCTCTTATGTGAACTTTGCATCATTTTAATTTGGAAATACTACAATTCTTCAATCTATCTCGCTTCATCTTTGGTATATATTTACTAAATAATGAGATAATGATTTATTATTAGTTATATTTTTTCTTTTGTAGTTGGGTATAATTCCAAACAATGTGTTATCGAGACAAAAATGAATGTCATTAACTTATCTAAAAGAGCTCTACCCAATATACATTTTTATATTTCAACATTTTTGGAGAAACAATGATTTGTAATTTATTTTACAATAATTGTTGTTACACTCGAGCACCATGGCGTATTAGAATGCAAATTTCCCACACAATTTATGTTAATTATTCAAATTATTTTTTTTAGTTTGGATAAAAAATGTTTTTTCTACTTATTTTAAATTTTGTTTATATTATTTTAATCTTGAGAAAAATTATTTATTATTTATCATTATTTATTTTTTTTATTGACATTAACTCATAAATAGCTAAAATCAAGACAATTCAAAAGTTGTTTAACTAGTCATGATGATCTATATTGAATTAAATATTTATTTTTATGTTATTAATATTTAATTTTGTTTGTTCATACTTTACTAAACATTTTAAATCATCCACAATTTGACAGTAAAGGGTGTCACAAATGAATTCATTAGTATCTTTGAAGTAAACTTTCATGTATAATTTATCTTATTTTATCAAATGTTCCATTTTGATTTGGTTTATTTCTATAATACTCTAATTATTCTCTTATGGGACTTTCGCATCACTTAGAATTTTTTATATTATTTTTTTGTAATCCATCTCAATTTAGCTGTGACATAAATTTATTTAATTATAAAATAATAATTTATTATTATTTATCTTTATTTATTTTTTTAATTCATAGTAGCTCTATATTAGGTCCAATTAAGAGGAAACAAATGTCGTTCAAATCATCTCGATATATAACTTATTAAGTATTCATTTTGGTATTTTTAAATACGTTTTTACGAATTTTTGCATGATTAATGAAACATTTTTTTTTGTACATGATTTAATAATAGAGGATGTTGTACTAGATCATTCTAGAATCTTGGAATGCAACTATCCCATAAGCATTCTCTAATTTCATCAATGTCTTTGCCTTCATTTGGTATTTTATAATGTATGTTAGAATCTCTTCTTATGTGGCCCTCATATTGCTTTAGTTTGGTAATATCATATTGCTTCATTGTATCACATTTCAACTTCAAAATACATTTACCTAATATTAAAAAATAATAATTAATAATTATTTATGCTTTTTTAGTTTTGTAATTCATAGTAACTACAAACAAGGTCTAATTAAGAGGTAACGCATGTCCTTGGACTCATCTTGATGATCTCTGTCTAATTAAATATTCATTTTTATATTTTCAAATATTTAATTTTACAAGTTTTAGATGATTTACATGATATTTCCATTAGCACCTAATTTGATGATTGATAATATTTCACTCATTCAGTATAATATCTTGGAATCCTACTTTCATAAAAAGTTCAAGCTCTCTTATCATGTGACGATTATATCACTTCGATGTAGCTATATCATATTTATTTAATTTATCTTATTTTAAATTTATATAATTCAACTTAATTTTAAAATAATAATTTATTAGTATTTATGTCTGTTTACCTTGGCAATTTGTAATATTTTCATGCAAGGTTCGATGGCGACACAACAAATGTCATTGGCCTTCCATTTATGAGATCCATTTAATTGAATTTTCAATTTTATATTTTTAATTATTTTATCGTACAAGGTTTTAGCGTACTTTACAAGACATTTTGATGCATACCAAAAGTGTTTATCGAGGATCTCACACATCATCTACTTAGTACCATGGAATGTAATTCTCTAGTGCAATTTTTCTCATTTTTTAAAATATTCACTTTTAGTTGGTTATATTACTATACAACTATAAATGTTCACTTTTGTGAGTTTTACATAGCTGTGACTTTGTTAATTACTTTTCTTTATTATGATTATTTATTTTTTATTTTGCTGAGGTAATTCATAGAAACTTTAAATAAGGCCTAATCGAGACAAAACAAACATCATGGGATTAGAATAGATGGGCTCTATCAAACAAAATATTTAATTTTTATTTTTAAGTTATTTTATGTTTTATCATTTTTAACAATCGATAAGACATTTTGATCATACATAATGTAATGATAAAAGATATTACACTCGATCTCCTTATTATCTTGAAATGAAACTTTCTCATCCAATTTGTCATTTTTTAACTTTTTGCCTTGTTGTGGTTACATTAATATGTACCTACAAATTTCTCTCATGTGATGTTTGCATTGTTTTTATTTTGATATATTACAAATCTATAGTATATCTATTTTTAGCATTATTATATATATTTAAGTAATATCAACATAACAATTTATAATTTTTATGCTTATGTTTTGGTAATTTGTAACAGTTCCTAACAAGTTTTATTCAAGTCAAAGCAAACTTAATTAGACTTTTCTTGATAAGCTTTATTCAATTAAAAAATTATATTTAATTTTAAAATATTTTTTAAGAGTTTTTTGTGCTTTATGTGTCATTTTGAAGTATACTTCATTTCATGAGCAAGGATGTCATGTACAATCTACTTAGTATCATGGAATGATGCTTTCTAACACTATTTGTCATATTATTTCAAATTTTTAACTTTCATTTGGCCATAACACTGTGACCAAAATTTTTACTTATGTGTGACATTTACATTACTTTGATTTGGTTATGTTACATTATTTAAACTTATCTTATTTTTCTTTTAATATAAATTTACTTATTGTTAAGCTAAAACTCGAATATTTTTTTGCCTATTTATATTTGATCATTTGTAAGTATTTGAAATATGGCCCAATCAAGACAATATAAGCATCATTGGAATAATCTCAACCATCTCAAAACCATTGAAGTATTAATCTTTATTATTTTTAAATAGTTTATTTTCTAGGGGTTTTCCACACTTTTTAAGGCATTTCAAATCATACATGATATGATGATTGTGAATGTTAAACTCCATCTCTTTTGTTTCTTGGAATGTAAATTTCTTGCATAATTCATCTTATTTTTTCAAGTTTTTTCTTTGATTTGGTTATATTAATACGTTGCTCAAAATCTTCGACTATGTTGCCTTTTCATTACTTTTATATTATTTTAAATTATGTTATTTTTTCTTTGACACAAATTCACTCAATATTAATATAATAATCATTATTATTTATGTTTATTTACTTTGGTAATTCCTAGAAATTATAAATAAGGATAGGTTGAGAAAAAACATACGTCTATATACTTCTCTCGAAAGCCTCCTTCTAATTAAATATTAAATATATTTCTCAATAATTTATTTTTATTCTTTGTTGCAACCTTTTTTATCACATTTTGATTCATACCTTATTTTATGGCTAAGGATATTACACTTCATCACCTTACTATTTTGAATGAAAATTTCTTGTGCAATTCTTCTCATTTCAATAGAATCTATCACATAATTTGGTTATAAAACAATGAAACACGAATATTACAAAGATTCAATTTATCATATTTTAGCTTTCAATTATATTTACTAAATATATAAACAAACATATTTTGTTCGATAATTCATAGCAGTTCTAAATGAAGACTGATTGAGACAAAACAAATCTTATTTTGTTTATTTAAATGGCTTTATTTGTTATATATATATATTGTAAACAATTTTATTGCTAATGATTTCAACACATGTTATGAAATTTTTTTATTAATAGCTTATTTAACAATACAAGATGTTAGAATAAATCCCTTTAGTTTCTTGGACCACAACTTTGTCATATAATGTGTCTCTTTTCATCAATGTTTTTGTTTTGATTTGTTTATATTATTAATAAACACTTTATAAATTCTAGTGTGACCTTTGTATTACTTTTATTTGGTTATATTTCTTTACACCAATTTTTCTCATTTTAATTTTAATCACTTTTGAGTTAATATTATAATAATAATTTATAATTATTTATACTTTTTGACATTTTTTAAATCATATTAATTCTAAATGAGGCCTCATAAAGTAAAAAAAAAATTATTCTTGCCATTATCTCGATAATATCTATCCAATTCTACACTTGTTCTCTGATGTATCTCATAATGCAACGTTTCCTTACAATTTTCACATTTCCTTAACTTTTATGCCTCTATTTTGTTATATTACTAGGTAACTTCAATTTTTATTATTTTAACTTTAACAGATATTAATTTAATATTAGAGTAATAATTTATTATTATTTATGCTTACTTAAAATTGTAATTCGTAGTAGTTCCAAGTTAGGTTTCATTAAGACAAAGGAAATGTCAGTGGACTCTTCTCAATCAGCTCTATCTAATTAAGTATTCATTTTTTATTTTTTTGAATGTTTAATTTTCTAGGCTCATTTAGTTGCTCATAAGATATTTTAATTCTTACCTAATTTGATAATCAATGATGTTGCAGCTAATCTCTTTAGCATCTTATATTGTAATTTTCTAGAACAATTTATCACTTATAACTTTCCATTATGCTTGTCTAAATGTCATGTCATATGACCTTTATAATACATTGGTTTGATTATATTATATTTATTCAATTTAGGTCATTATTGTTTTAATGATTTTTAAAATTATATTAAAAAAAAATTTATTATTATTTATGTTTTTAAAATTTATTAATTTATAATAGTTGTAAAACAGGTATGGTTGAGACAAAACAAACATCATTAAATTCACCTCTAAATCCCATCACATGTGAAACTTGCAACATTTTAAGTTGGTTATATTTTATTGTTGCAATTTATCTATATTGAACTTTAATATAAATCTTTTGGTATTAAAATAATATTTTATTATTTTTTGTGCCTTTTAGAGATTCATATTAATTCCAAACAATATCTAACAAGACAAAAAAATCATCATTAAACTCAACTCAGAGAGCACATCTAATTAAATATAATTTTTGTAATTTTGAAAATTTTATTTTCTAAGATTTCTATACACTATATGACACATTTTGATTCATACCAGATATGATAATCAATGGTATTGTATTTTATCTCTTTCATAACTTTAAATGCAACTTTCTCACACATTTTGTCTCATTTCTTAAAAATTTTTATTTTGATTTATTTACATTACGATATAACTTAAAAAACTGATCATGCATGACGTTTTATACCACTTTGATTTTGTTGTATTACATTATTCTAATTTATCATATTTCAACATTACTTTATATTTAGTTAATATTTAAATAATAATGTGTTTTTATATATTATTTGTTAAATTAGTAATTTGGAATGCTTCTGAATAGGGTTTGATTTAGATGAAATAAAAGTCATTGAATACATCTTAAAGAACTATCTAAAATTAAATATGTAATTGTTTTTTAAATATTTTATTTTCATGGGTTTTGAGGTGCTTTAGAAAAAACATTGATTCATAACTATTTTGATGATCAAGTACGTTTCTTAGATTTCCATGTTATCTTTGAATTAACCTTTCTCATGTAATTTACCTTATTTCTTTAAATTTGTGTTTTTTTATTTATTTGTCATATATTTGACTAAAAATCTCCTCTCACGTGACCATTTCATTGCTTCAATTTGGTAACATTACAATGCTTTATTTAACTCATTTTAGTAATAAGAAATATTTATTTTATTTTAGAAAAGGAAATAGTATTATTATTATTTATTTATGTAATTCATGGCAATTCTAAGATAGCTTCATTTGACATGAAATAAACATCATTGAACTTGGTTAGACAAGACTCTCTCAAATTAAATTTTCATTTTTTTTGATTTATATATAACTCAATTTCTATGATTTGGCACTCTTTACAAAGCATTTTGATTTCTACCTAACTTAGAGTTGATGATGGCATAGTTGACCTCTTCATTGTCATGAAATTTAACCTTCTTACATAATTTATCTCATTTTTTTAAACTTTTCATTTCTATTTAGTTATAATACTATTTAACTATGAATCTCCTCTCATGTGTATATTACTATTACTTTAATTTACTAGTATTATAATGCTTCAATTTCTTAAATTTACACATTAATATAATTTTTTTTAAATTTAAAAGAATAACTTTTTTTATTTATGCTCATTTACACATTGTAATTGTCAAAAGTTCTAAATGATTTGAGATCTACATGAAATAAATCTTGTTGGGCCCATCACAATGAGCTCTATCAAGTTAAATATTCATTTTTTACATTTTAAACGTTTCAATTTCTATGTTTTTGAATGTTTTATGAGATATTTTGATTTGTACATAATTTGACTACTAAGAATACTATACTCAACCTCATTAGATCTTAGAATACAATTTTCCCAAAAAAAATCTGATCTCTTTAAACATCTCACTTGTTTTGTTATATTACTATTTAACTCCAAATCTCCCCTCATGTGGCCTATATATTACATTGATTTAGATATTTTATGTTGATGTAATTTCTTGAGTTTTATTTTAATATATATTTACATAATATTACTATAATTGATTATTGTTTTAATGCATATTTACTTTGATAAATTGTAATAATTCTAAACACTATTTGATCGATGAAAGACTATGGTTTAGCGACACTCATCACATTGAGCTTTATCCAATTAAGTATTATTTTAATTTTTTAAAATACTTTTAAAGTGTTTTGGTATGGTTTACTAGACATTTTAGATCATACATGATTTAATAATTGATAATATTATAGTTGATCACCTTAGTGCCATGTAATGTAACTTTGTCTAAAATTTTATCTCATTTCTTTAACATTTTAGTATTACTTTTTTATATTACTATATTTTCTGATTTTGCATTGCTGTGATTTTATTAGGTTAAATTGCTTTAATTTATCTTATACAAGTTGTAATATTTCTTAAAAAATATAAAAAATAATAATTTATAATTATTTTTTGTTATTCAGTGGTTATTTAATTGTGTAACTCACACAAATTCCAAAAATTGTCCAATCGGGACCAAACAAACATTGTTAGCCTCATTTTGACAATTCTATACAATTCAATTTTAATTTCTACATTTTCAGATACTTTATTTTCTATGGTTTTATTGTGCTTTAAGAGACATTTTAATACTACCTAATATAATGATCAATGATTTTACACTCAATCTCCAAATTGTATTGGTATGCAACTTTCCCATGTAATTTAACTTGTATCTTCCAATGTTTCTCTTTTAATTTTTTATGTTATTATGAATCTCCAAATCTCCTCTCATGTGACCCTCATATTACCTTACTTCATTAAATTATAATGCTTTATTTTATTTCATTTCAACTTTATTAACCTATGTTAGCGTAATACAAAAAAAAATTATTATCATTTATGCTTATTTATTTTCATTAATGATCAATAGTTCCAAACAATGTCCAATTCTGATGAAATAAATGACATTACACTCACTTCAAAATGCTTTATTTTCTAAGGTTTTTGCATGTTTAATAAAAATGTTTGATTTGTGCAAGACATGATGATTGATGATGTTACACTAGATCTCTTTATTATGCTGAAAAGGGACTTGCTTATATAATTTATCTCATTTATACATATGTTCCACTTCAATCTTTTTATATCACAAAGTAACTTCAAATCCTCTTTCATGTGACCTTTACATCTATTTGATTTGGTTAAATTATGCTACCTCAATCTATATTATTTCAACTTTAACATTACTTTTTAAAGTATTGAAATATTAATTTATTATCATTTATGCTTATCTATACATCTAATTTTAAGTAATTAAAAATAAGGTCAGTCAGAGATGCAACAATTTTTTTTCTTGATGAGCTCTACCAATTTAAGCATTCATTTTTATATTTTGAAATATTTAAATTTCAAAAAGTTTTAATCTGTTTCATAAGGTATTTTGATTTGTACTTAATTTGATGATTTACGATTTCACGCTCTCCATACTATCTTAGATTGTAACATTTTTGTAACATTTATCTAATCTCTTCAAACATTTCTTTTCAATTTGGTTATTTTACTATGTAACTCTAAAGGTTTTATCATTTCACCCTTACAACGCTTTGATTTATTTAATATATTTTTATTAAATTATATCATTTCAACTTTAATACATATTATTTTAACATTATAATGATAATTTATGATTACTTATGAATATTTGCTTTTTTTAGTGGTTCATAGTAATTCTATGCTTGTTTTGATTGCAATAAAATAAGTGTCGTTAAAATCATCTTAATTCTAACAATATTACTTTCTTATAATTCTTACCTCATTTGATCAAATTTTTTATTATTGATTTTATATGTTATAATGCAATTGTAATCCTACCTTCTTGTAAAATTTTTAACACTTTGATTTTTTTTTTTTTTTGTTATAGTGCTTCAATTTATCGCATTTTAGATTTATTACACATTTACTAAATATAATACATTATTATTTATGTTTTTTTTATTTAATAATTTGTAGCAATCGTAAATGAGGTCTAATCGATAAGAAATAAACATCATTAGACTTGTTAACACGAGCTCCAATAAATTAATTTTTCATTTTTGTACAGCTTCTATAATAAGACCATATCTTCTTATTATTTTAGTAGTAAAAATTTCTTACACAATTTACCTAATTGTTACAGATCGTTTACTTTGATTTGGTTAGGTTACAATGAAACTCTAATTTTCCATTTAAGTGAACATAACATTTCATTAATTTGGTGATAGTACTTCACTTCAATTTATCTCATTTCAACTTTGGAAAATCTTTTCTTAATATTAGAATAATAATTTAAATTTTTTATGTGTAATTCATTTGATAATTTGTAGTAATTCCAAAAGAGATTCAATTGAGACAAAAAAAAAATTTTATAATCATCTTGATGAGCTTAATCCATATAAAAAATCAATTTTAAATTTCAAAAAGCTTTATTTTCTTGATTATTGACATGTTTTAACAATATAATTGGTATATAATTTGATGAATGAGGATATTTCATTCAATCTCTTCCAAATCTTTAGTATCAAGGAATGTAGCTTTCCCTACAACATCTCTATTTTATTTTATTTTTTTCACTTTGATTTGATTATATAAATGTATAACTCCAATTCTCCACTCCTGTGACTTCTATATTACATGTATTTCTCTCTATTATGCCACTATATATTACGTCATATAAAGTTGAATATATATTTGCTTAATGGTAAGATAATAATTTATTATTATCTATATCTATTTATTTTAATAATTTGAAGAAAATCCAAATAACTTTCAATCAAATGTAAACAATCTTTATCACACTCCTCTCAATGATCCCTATGTAATTAAGTAATCATTTTTTATATTTTTTAAGATTTAATTTTCTATGATTTTGGCATGTTTTGCAAAATGTTTTTAATTGTACCTAATTTGACGTTTGAGAAGTTACCCTCCATATCCTTAGTAACTTGCCATTTAACTTTCACTCAAAATATATCTCATTTCTTCAAAGTATTCTCTTTGAGTTTTTTATTACTATAAAACTCTTAATCTCCTCTCATGCAAACTTAAATCGCTTTAAATTTATTTTATTATACTATTTCGACTTATCTAATCTCAATTTTTTAATTTACTTAAAATTATTGTGATAATTTCTTTTCTTTTTTTATTATTTAGATTTTTAATTTGTAATAATTCCAAATGAAGTTTGATCAAGATGGAACAAATGTCAAAAATCTAGTCTTGTAGAACTCTATCAAATAAAATTTCCATTTTTATATTGATAAATATTTTGTGTTATAAAGATTTCACATTGTTTATGAGACAATAAAATTCATGCATGATTTTAAAATCAAACATGTTTCACCAAAAAAACTAAATGTCTTGAAGTGCAACTTTCCCATAAAATATTTTTTGATTTCTTCAAACTATTTGCGTTAATTTGGTTTTCTTATTATGTTACTATAAATCTCATCACATGCTACTTCTACATTGCTCTATTTTTGTTCTATTACATTACCCAAATTTTCCCATTTTTGCTTTATTATATATCTACTTAGCATTAAAATAATAAGTAATTATTATTTATGCATATTTAAATTTGTAACTCATAGTAGTTCTACATGACTTTTGATCAAATGAAATAAGCACAGTTCATTCATCTCAATGATCTTTGTTCATTTGGATTCTTATTTCTATATTTTTAAATATTTATTTTGCAATTAAATTTGCATACTATATGAAGCAGTTCAAATTGTGTCTTTTTTGATAAATGAGGAAGTTAAACTCAATTTTCTTATTAAGATGAAATGAAAATAAGACTCCTTTAAAGAAGATCAAGCAAATTTAAAATTTATTTGTATGTCTTTAAACTTTTAAATTTTAGATTCCTATCATGCTTTGTGTGCTATTTTATATTGTACCAAATTTAATGAAAAGGAAGTTACAATCAATCTCCTTAGTATCTTGAAATACAACTTTGCCAAGCCATTTATCTCATTTCTCCAAATTTTACTATTTGATTTGATTAGATATCTATGAAACTATAATTATGCTCACATGAGATGTTTACATCACCTTAAATTGAATATATTACATTTTTTTAATATATACTAACTTAAACAAAATCAATGTTATTTAAGATGATTTAGCTTTGTAATTCGTAGTAATTCTAAACAATTTTCAATAGGGATAAAAAATTCGTTGCACACTTCTCTTTGAGAACTATTCAATTAAATAATTATTTCTATATTCTCTGAAATACTTTATTTTTTATGGGTTTGGCAACCATTACGTGATAGTTTAATTTATAACTAATTTATTATGAACAATGTTACACTAAGTCTCTCTATTATCTTGCAATGTAACTTTACAATATAACTTATCTTATTTTTTTCAATTTTTTTCTTCCATTAAGTTATATTACTTTGTAACTCTAAGTCTTATCTTATGTGTCCTTAAAATAACTTATATTTGGTAAAATGACAATGCTTCAATTAATCTTTTTTCTTCTTCAATATATAAATAGATAATATTAGACTAATATATTATTATTATTTATTCCTATTTACCTTGGTAGTTCGTAGTAATTAAAATTTATGTGCCATTGACGAGAAACAATCACCGTAGGAGTCATGTGAAGCGCTCAATCCAATTAAATATTTGCTTTTATATTTTTAAAATATTTTATTTTCCATTCTTTTGATATGCTTTATGAGAAATTTTATTTTGTGTGAGTTTTCATGTTTAAGGATTTTATATTCAATCTTCTTACTTTCTTAGAATGAAACATTCATGTAAAATTTATCTTATTTCTACAAAAGTTTGCATTGATTTAGTTATTTTTTGAAGAGACTTCAATTCTCCTTTCATGTGACCTTTATATCATATTTAGTTTGTCATATAACATTACACCATTTTTTATTGTTTTAGTTTTGTTATAAATCTACATAGAATTAGAATAATAGCTAGTTATTTTATGTTTGGTAATCTTTGAGAATTCCAAATGTGTTCTGATAAAGATTGAAACAAACTTTGTTGGACTCGTCTCAAAGAGCTTTATTCAATCAAATGATCATTTCTACATTTTTAATTATGTAATTTTTATTTTTATGGTATGATTCATGAAAGATTTCAATCTGTATCATATTTGATGAGTGAAGATGTTACAACCAATCTCGATAGTATGATGGAATGAACCTTTCCCTTACAATTCTTCTCATGTCTTTACCTTTTTTCAATTAATTTGGCCATATTGCTATGAATCTTTCATTCTCTTACTATTTGAGTTTTACACCACTTTTGATTTAGTTTTAGTATATATATCTAATTTACAATATTTTTGCATTATTAAATAATTTAAAATTAATTTTTTATCATGACTTCTATGTATTAAAAATTCATTTTTTTTAATTTTAATAATTTAATTTTCTCTAACGTTAGAACACTTAACAAGGTATTTCATTTCACACCTTAACAAAAAAATGAACTTGAACTCCATAGCATAATGCAATTTTTCATTTTTTCAAATCTTTTGTTTTAATTAGTTTATACATATATGAAATTCTAATCCTTCTATTATGGGAAGCTTTCATTTCTTTATTTATGCAATATTATATTGCTTCAAGTTTTTATAATTTAGAATTAAAATTTAATTTAATTAAAAAGTAAACAATTTATTAATGGTTTTAGCAATTCATAAAAAACACAAATTAGGTTTGATCGAGAAAAATTGAACATCATTTGACCCATTTGAGTGGTCTATCCAACTTTATATTATTTTTTATATTTATAAATATTTTTATTTCTATGTTTTTATCATATTTTATAGGACAATTTGATTTTTAAAACAAAGATGTGACACTCTATCCCCTTAGTATGTAAGAATATAACTTTATTGCATAATTTATTTACTTTATTCAAATTGTTTATCTTTTATTTGGAGATATTATTATTAAATTGTAGATATCCTTATGTGTGACTTTATATTACTTTGATTTGGTTTTATTAGATTTCTTTACTTTATCTCATCTAAGCATTAATTTATATTTCCCCAATATTGAAAAAATTATTTTTTTCATTTTTTATCTTTATTTGCTATGCTAATTCATAGTTTTTTGGATGAAATTTGATCAAGATAAAACAGACATCATTGGACTTCACTTATCAAGCTTTATTCAATTAAATTTTACTTTTTATATATTTAAATATATTAGTCTCTAGTGTTATATGATTTTTTATAAAACATTTTCATTCATAAACGATTTGATAATCAAGGATGTTAAATTTTATCATTTTTGTGCTAAAACAAAACTATTTGGCAAAATTTATCAAATTTCTTCAAATATTTTTTTTTTATTTGCTCACATATCTATGAAACTCTAGATGATCTCTTGTATGACCACTACATCATTTTTATTTTGAAATTTATTTTGTTTCAATTTATCTCATATTTGTTTTAATAGACATTTATAATCAATCTCCTTAGTATCACGAAATGCAATTCCCCCTCATGATTTGTCTCATTTCTTAATTTTTTGCTTTCATTTGTTTCTACTACCACGTAACTCAAAGTACCCTCTTATGTCAACATTATGTTGGCCTAATTTGTTATATTATATACTTTTATTTATCATATTTTACCTTAAAAAAATATTTACTTTATAATTAAATTAATAATTTATTATAATTTATGCTTACTTTTTAATTCATAAAAATTTCAAAGGAGGCTTGATCATGATGTAACAAACTTCATTTGACATGCCTTAATGTGCTCAAAACAACTAAGTCTTCACTTTTATTTATTAAAATATTTTTTCTTCTTATGTTCTTGTACGCTCTATGACGTAATGTCATTTGTTTTGGCTTGAATACAAAACATTTGGAATTACCAAAAATTAATAAAATGAATAAGCATAAAAAATAAAAACTTATCATTTTATTCTCAGGGAAATATAATTTAAAGCTGAAATTAGATAAAACTTAACACAACTAATTAAAAGTGAATAACATAAAGAAATTAGATAAATTTTATTAGAAAGTTGCGTTCCAAGAAGCTCTAGAGATTGAGTGTAAAATATTAGATTATCTACTCAAGAATAAATCAAACTTTCTCATAAAATATACAAAATACTTGTAAAAAATATTAAAACTAAAAATATAAAAAAAAGATTATTCAGTTATGTCTCATCAAAATGGCTTGAATGATGTTTCATTCATCTAAATTGAACCTCTTTTAAAATTATTAAAAATTAACAAAATTGATAAATGTAAATAAAAGAAATTACTTTGTTAGTTTTAAGCTAATATATATCGAAGAAAAAATGATATAAATTGAAGTAATGTAATAGAAGCAAGTAAAGGCGATATAAAGGACATATAAGACACAATGTAGAGTTACATTGCGACAAAAAAAATAATAAAGATTCTTCTTCTCCTTCTTCTTCTATATTTGAAAAAATGAGATAAATTATACATGAATGTTGTAATGTAAGATACTAATGAGATTAAATGCAATAATCTCAACAGTGAAAAAAGGTACGAGTAATCATAAACCATACCAAAACTCTATAAAAAATACAAAAGACTATAAAAATGAAGTTTGTATGTGATAACACTTAATTCTAATGTACTTGTTTTTGCTGAATTAGACCTCATTTAGAATTACTATGAAGCACCATAGTAAACAAGAAAAAAAATTAATAAGTTATTATTTTAAAATTAAGCTAATATATATCAAATCTAAAATGTGAAAAATTGAAGTAAACAAATATAACTAAAAAAAGTAATATAAATGCTATATGAGGGAAAATTTTGAGTTCCATAATAATATAACAAAATCAAGTAAAAAGGTTTAAGAAATGTGATAAATTCTAGGGAAAAGTTACATTCCAAGATACTTAAGAGATTAAGTGTAAGGTTCTTGTTTGTCAAATCAAGTATAAATCACAATGCCTCAAAAAGCCCGCAAATATCGTAAAACTTATATACTAAAAATAGAGAAATGAATAATTTATTCAATTGAGGACATTTAGATGAGTACAAAAATGTTAGTTTCCTTCCATTTCGTTTTTTTTTAATTGCTTTGAATTTATTAAGAAAGCACAAATAATAAAAAATTGTTATTTGAGTATTTTGGAACAAATATATTAAAGTTAAAATTATTTAATTGAATCAAGGTAACATAACAAGTCCATTATGATATAAAGGTCACATAATAGGAAAAAATCATATTTCATGACAGTAAGATGTTCAAGTGAACATCCTCAGTGGACAAAACAAATTTTAATTAAAATGTACACCATAGCATTAAATAACGAAAGAAAATAAATAATTTAAAATTATGAAAATGAATGCTTAATCGGATAGTATTCATCTAGATGAGCCCAATGATGTTTTTTCTTCGTAGTTGGGCCTCATTTTGAATTAGTACTAATTAACATAGTAAGAAAAAAATAATAAATTATTTTTTAATCATTTCTAAATTGATATTAAAGCCAAAAAGAAAAATTAAAATGTTGTAATGTATCTTAATGAAATCATTGTAAAGGTTACTTGAGATTAGATTTAGAGTTACATAATACTATATCCAAATTAATAAAAAAATTTGATAAAGTAGGACAAATTGTATGAGAAAGTTGTATCACATGATACAAAAAAATGTGAATAAATGCTTAATTAGATAGAGGTCATCCAAACGATTCCAATGATGCTTGATTTTTGGGGATCACACCTTATTTGCAATTATTGCAAATTACAAAAAATAAGTATAAATAATAATTGTATATTATTTAGTTATTAAGAAGGTATATATTAAATTAGAAATGAGATAAATTGAAACAATGTAATATGTCCAAATCAAGTTGTGAAATTACTACGAGATGAAAAGAAATGATAAATTAATAATAATAAATTAATATCACAATATTACGAAAATAATAAGTAAATCTAAAATGTGATAATTTTAAACAATGTAATATAACCAAATCAAAGTGATCTAAAGGTAAAATGAGATGATATTTAGAGTTACAAAGTAATATAACAAAAAAAAGTAAAACATTTTAAAAAAGAACATTAACTATAAAGGGAAGATGATTTCAAAGATATTATGAAGTTTGAGTTTAACAAAATCAATC
The DNA here is from genome assembly GCA_023846275.1 of Vanilla planifolia. Classification (NCBI taxonomy): domain Eukaryota; kingdom Viridiplantae; phylum Streptophyta; class Magnoliopsida; order Asparagales; family Orchidaceae; genus Vanilla; species Vanilla planifolia. The sequence continues at coordinate 1,303,269 of CM043871.1, read as the reverse complement.
TATAATGATGTACGAATCAAAATGCCTCATATAACATGAATAGTATTTGGAAAATAAAATATTTAAAACTATAAAAATTTAAATTTAAAAAAAGAGAGGAATATTTAATTGTTTAAACTCATCAACAGAAGTTCAATGATGTTTTATTCATCCCGACTTGAACAGGTTTGAACTTTTTGTGAATTCCCAAAGTAAATCACTATAAATGATTATAAATTATTTTTAATACTAATTAAATATATTTTAAAGTTGAATAAGATATATATATATATATATAAAATTTAAATAGATTACACAAATTATTTGTGAAAGTTGTGTTCCAATATAGTAAAGAGATCAAGGACGACAACCTGGATCGTAAAAGATGGCATGAATCAAAACGCCTACAAAAACAAGCCGATCTCAAAGAAAATAAATTATTTAATAATATATTAAAGAACATCTAATTAGATGTAACTTATTGAGATGAGTCTAGTGACGTTTGTTTCATCTCAACCAAGCCTGATTTAGAACCACTACGAATTATCAAAATAAATAAGCAAAAAATAAAAACAATAATATCATTTTTATATTTATTAAATGTAAATTGGAGCTAAATTAGATAAACAGAAACAATGTAATGTAACCAGATTAGAGTGAGGTACTAGTTATATAACAAGAAATTTAGAGTTGCATGTTAACATAACAAAATCAAAGTAAAAATTTTGACTAAATGAAAAAAATTACACAAGAAAGTTATAGTCATAATACTAAGGACACTAACTGAAACATCCTCGATGGTTAAATCAGGCACAATTTTAAATGGTTTGTACAACATGCCAAAATGCTTGAAAATAAAATTTTTAAAAGTTTAAAAATTAATATTTAATTTGATAGAGCACCTTGAGGCAAGTCTAATAACATTTTTTTTTTCTCAATTAGACCTTGTTTAGAAATACATATTAAACTTCATTTAGAAATACATAATATCATTTGTTTCATCCTGATTAGACTTTTTTTATTTGATTTTGTTATATTACTATGTAAATTTAAATGTCTACCATGTGACACTTACCTCGCTTTGGCTAGTTTTTATTACTTTTTTTTATCTTTAATATATCTTTAATTAATATTAAAATAAAATTTAAATCTAATTTATGGTTATTTATATTGGTAATTATTGATAATTCTAAACAAGATCTCACTATGATGAAAGAAATGTCTTAAAATTATCACAACGATGTCTATCTAACAAGATATTATTTTTTATATTTTTTAAAACACTATTTTTTAAAAGATTTTGGCAAGCTTTATGATGCTTATAGATATGTACCATATTTGATTATTAAAGATGTTACACTCAATCACATTAGTTTCTTTTCATGAAACTAACAGGTATAATTTATCTTATTTTTTAAATTTCTTTTGTTTTAATATGGTTTTATTATTCTATTACTCCTAATATTTTCTTACATGACCTTTATAACTCTTTCATTTGGTTACATATCAAATTTTTATTTTTTCTCAATTTAGCTTTAATGAACACTTAATACAAAAAAAATAATTTTTTGTTTCATTTTTATTTTATTTGATATTTCGTTGTAATACAAAATAAGTTATGAAGGGCAAAAATAAACATTACTACACTTAATGACTTATATCTAGTTATATATTTATTTTTTATTTTTTAAAATTTTTTTCCAAAATTTTTAGAATGCTTTACTAGAAGTTTCAATTCTATCTTTGTTTGAAGATCTAAGATGTTACACTCAATCTCCATAGTATCTGGAAGTGAAAAATTATTTTATAATTTCAGCTTTCTTCAATTTTAATCTTTCATTTAGAGATATTGTTATGAAACCCTAAATCTAATCTCTTGTGACTTTTACATAGCCTTAATTTTGTGTCATTATATTGCTTAAATTTACATCATTTATAGCTTTAATATATGTTTATTAAATTTTAAAATAGTAATTTATTATTATTTTGTCTGAAGTACTTTTGTAATTCATATAAGTTCACAATATGATTTAATTAGGATGAAGAAAACATCATTAAGCTTATCTTAAAAAATTTTACAAGGACAATTTTTCATTTTTCATTCTCGATTTCCATTGCATCTTGGAATCCATCTTTTCTATATAATGTATCTCATTTTATTAAACATTTTTCTTTGATTTAGGTATATTATATGTAATGGTAATCTCCTCTTGTTAGAAGTTTAAATGTCTTTCATTTGGATATATTGAATTTCTTCAATTTATCTTAGTTCTACTTTAATATATATTTACTTAATATTAAAACATGAATTTATTATTATTTATGTATTTTAACTTTTTATAATTTTCTCTAATTCTAAAAATGTCATATTTGTAAAAAAACACAAATGTCATTGCACTCATCCCCTTGAGCACTATCATTTTGATAATTCAAAATATTTTATTTTCTTATACGTTAGCATGCTTTATGAGGCCATTTGATCAAGCTAATTTGCCAATAAAGAATGATACAGTCAATCTCATTATTATCTTTGGATGAACCCTTCCTATGATAATTTATCTTATTAATTGAAGTTTTTTTGTATTCATTTGTTTTTATTACTATATACTCTAAATCTCCACTTTTGCTATCATGAAGAAATTTTTATTTTGTTGTATTAACTTATTTCAATTAATTACAAATCATTTTATATATATATATATATGCTTAATATAATAATAATAATTTTTATTTTCGTTAATACCATTTAATTTTTAAATTTGCAAAAATTCCATGTAAGGTTTGATCGTGACAAAAGAAACATCGTTTGACTACCCTCGACATGGTCTATCCAATTAAATATTTATTTTTATTATTCAAATAATTTAGTATTTTAATACTTTTGTTATAGTTATTTTGATATGTAAATAATTTAATGGCCATGAAAGTTAAATTAGATCTCCTTAGTAACTTGCACTGTAACATTCATATTTCACTGATCTTATTCATTTTTGTGTTATGCAACTCTAAATCTCCTCTCATGTGACATTTACATGTCCGTTTTTTTAGTTCTATTACATTACATAAATTTCATTTCTTTCAACTTCAATATTTATTTACATAATATTAAAGAATATTATTATTATTTATGTTTATTTAAAAAGTTAAATGAATTTAATATTTTTAAAATAATTTATTTGCTTAGGTTCTTTAATAATATTTTTATTTCATCTCAACGAATTCTATACAATTAAATATTAATTTTTTATAATTTTAAAATTTTATTTTCTTTAATTTTGCTACAATATATGGGATATTTTAATTCATATAAAAATTTATGATCATTGATGTTATGCTAAATCTACTCAATATCAGAGAATTTAACGATATTCTTCGATTAATCTAATTTTTTAGTTTATTTTTTTATTTGGTGATATTCCTATGTAACTTTAAATCTTATCTAGTTTAATAATTGTATGTCTTTGATTTGGGTATGTTATGTTGCTTCAAATTGTATTATTTCTAGTTTAATATGTATTTAACTAATTTTAAAATAATAATTTTTTATGATTTATGTTTATTTATAAGGTTAGATCATAATAATTCTTATGGAGTTCTTATTTATATAAAATAGACCTTGCTTTAACAAATGAAAGTTTCTATTAATTAATTTTAAAAATTCTTTTTTCCATGATTTTTACATACTTTAGGAGAGAATTAAATTCGTATGCAATTTGACAATACAACACATTATCACTATAGTATCATGGAATGCAACTTTTCTATATAATTAAGTTGATTTCATAAAATTTTTCATTTTGCTTTGGTTATATTAATGTAAACTTTAACACTCATCTAATTTTGTTATATTAACCTACTTAAATTTATCATATTTTAACTTTAATATGTATATATTGTCTTATTTTAACTTTATTAATATTTTTTTATTTACTTTGGTAATTCATAGTAATTCTAATTGACATCTCATGGAGATGAAACAAACATTATTGGGGTCATCTCGATGTGCTCTATACAACAAAATAATTATTTTTATATTTGTAAAGGTTTTTTGAAAGACAATTGTATATGTTATGACATATTTCAATTTTTACCATATTTGATGATTGAGGATCCTCACTCAATCTTCTTAAAATCTTGGAATGGAACATTTTCCCACGAAATTTCTCTCATTCTTTGAATTTTTCGTTTTCATTTCATTTGATTGCTATGCAATCCTAAACCTCCTCTCAAGTCAGATTCACATCAGTTTTACCTTATTGAATTACTTTGCTTTAAATTATCTGAAATTAGTTTAAATATATATATTTACTTTACTATAAACAAATAATTCACTATAGTTTTTGTTTATTTAACTGAATAGTTTAATATAATTCCAAAAAAGGTTAGATCAAGAAAAAACACATGTTGCTTGACTCATCTGGGGGAGCTCTATAAAACTAAGGATTTTTTTTATAATCTTGAATATATTTTTTAGCTTTTTGCATATTAAATGAGAATTTTTATTTCATACCTGTTTTGATGGTTGATGATATTACATTCATTATCATTAGATTTCTTCAAATGTTTTTATTTAATTTTGTGATAATAGTATTTAACTCTAATTCTCCACTGATGTGTCTTTTGCATCACTTTTTTTTACGTTTATTTAATTTTTTAATTCACAATTATTCCAAACAATATTTGATTGAGTCCACTTAAATACCATTATAATCATCTCAAAAACCACTAACCAATTAAATATTCAATTTTGTATTTAACAATATTTTAATCTTTAGTGCTTTAGCATGTTTTAAAGCCTTTAGTATTTGTACTTGTTCTAATGTTGGATGATATTACACTAAATCTCTTTAGTATCTTTTTAGTGAAATAGTTATACTACATTATTACAATTTATCTTATTTTAGCTTTATGAAATTATATTTACTTATACTTAAATTAATAATTTTTAATTATTTATACTTATTTATTTTGATTAATTAGTATATTTCCAAACAAAGTCCTATGAGGAAAAAAAATATCATTGTATGACTACAATAAGCTATATTAATTAATTATCGATTTTTATCTTTTTAAATATTTTTTCTTAAAAATTTGCACACTTTAACATATATTTTAATTTATACATAATTTTATCATTGATGATGATACACATAATCTTCTTGGTAACATGGAATACAACTTTCACATAAACTTTATCTCAATTTTTTAAAAAGTATTTATTCAATTTGATTGTATTATTAAGTCACTCTAACTCTTCTCTAATGGGATATTTACATCACCTAGATTTTGTATTTTTCAATATCTTCAATTTAACTCATTTAATATTTCATATACAATTCCTTAATATCCAAAAAAAATTTCTCATTATTTATGCATATTTTGTTCGATAATTCTTAGTAATCAAAATTAGTTCTAACTTAGATGAAGCAAATGTCATTGGAGTCATCTCGATGGAATCTATGCAACTAATCATCAATTTATCTCATTTAAAATTTTACTTTGGAGGACTTTCGAATGCATTGAGGAATTTTTTATTCACACTTAATTTTAATGGTTGAAAATGTTATGCTAGATCAACCTAGTATCATTGAATGCAATATTCCTATATATCTTTTCTTATGTTTCTATTTCAATTTTGTGCTTTCATTTGGTTATGTTACTATGTCACTCTAAAGCTCTTACCTAGTAATCTTTATATCATGATTTTAATATCTACATTGCCTTTATTTTTGTCCTTTAAGGTTTAATTTAATTTTTTTAAGATGAAAATAATATTTTTTTTATTATTTATGGCTATTTATTTTCTTATTTATCGTAATTTTAAATGAGATTTAATCAAGACAAAAAAATTTTGGACTCCACTTATCAAGTTCTTCCTAAATATTAAATAATTTTTATATTTTTTGATGTTTTATATTCCTTGCTTTATGAAGCTTTTGGATTCTTATCTTATTTGATGATCACGCATATTATATTCGATATCTTTATTTTCTTCAAATATAATGTTTCCAAAAAATTTAATTCATTTCTTTAAAAATTTTGCTTTTTCTAATTCATATTAAAAGGGAACCCTAATTCCTCAGCAGTGTGACTTATACATCACATTGATTTGGTTATATTATAATGTATCCATGTTTCATATTTCAACTTCAAAATATATTTACTTAACAATGAAATGATAATTTATTTATATTTATTCTAATTTCAATTGGTAATTCATAGTAATTCTAAATAAGTCTTAATCAATGTGAAACAATGTTTTACTCATTTTGAAAGATTTAACATATTAAATATTAATTTTTATATCTTAAAATATTTATTTACAGTTGTTTCACAATTTATGCTATATTTCAAATTGTACCTAATTTAGAAGTCTAGATTATTACAATTGTACTTTTTTGATATCGTTTCATGCAATTTTCTCACATAATTGTTGTGACTCTAACTGCTCTCTCAAGTGACCTTTCTTTTCTTTGATTTGGCTATTTTATATTTGTTGAAATTATCTCATTTCATTTTTAAATGCATTTCCTTAATAATATAGCATTTATTATTTTTTATGCATACTTATTTTGATATTTTGTAATAATTTCAAATAAGATCTGATCAAGACAAAATAAATATCATTAGACTTGTCATTTTTCTTTATAATTGAATTGATGATCAAACTTGTTAAACTTGATGTCCTCTATATCTTGGAATGCAATGATCTTGCAAAATTTGCAAGATAGTTTGATTTGCACCTTATTTTATGTAACTTTCATGTACAATTTATTTGATTTTTTTCGAAGTTTTTACTTTGATATGGATATATCACTAAGAAATTCTAATTCTCATCTTATGCATTTATTAATTCACTTTGATTTCGTTTTGTAGCATTGCTTCATTTTTCTTATTTTAATTTCACTATATATTCACTTAATTTTAAAATATTAAATTTCTAGTTATTTCTCTAATTATTGTTGTAATTTGCAATATTTTCAAACAAGGTCTAACGAAGTCTAAACAAACATTGTTGTACTCATCCCAAAATATACAATGTAATTATATATTAAATTTTATTTTATTTTTTATTTTCAAATATTTTTTATTACTTTTTTATTTATTTTAATTAACAATTGATTTGACAAACCAGGATGCTATGCTCGATCTCTTTAGCATCATGGAACACGAATTTCACTTGCAAATTTTTGCATTTCTTCATATTGTTTGATATGATTTTGTTGTATTACTTTGTGACTCTAAAATTTCCCTAATGTGTCATTTACTTTTCTTTCATTTGGTTCTATTACTTCACTTAAATTTTTCATATTTTAGTTTTAATGTAATTTGGCTTAAAGCAAAATAATAATTAGATGTTATTTTTGCTTATTTACTTTTCTTATTCATTGTAATTAAAAATGATAAAAGTTTAAATATTGTAATTTACTATTTGTTTTGTTTCCATAAATTACCATGTAACTTAAAAACACGTCTTTTATGAAGCTTACCTTTTTTGATTTTTTATGATTAAATTTCTTTGATTAACCTCATTTAATTATTTTGAAACAATAATTTATGATTATTTATACAAATTTTGTTTTATAATCATATTAATAAGAAGGAAGTCTCGATTAAGATGAAACAAATCTTGATCGACTACTCTTAATGAACTATATGTAATTAAATAATTATCCTTTTATTTTTTAAATATTTATTTTCTAGTATTTTCACACATTTTGTGAGATATTTTGATTAATAATTGACTTGAAAATTGAGATTATTATGGACGAGCTCTCTGTGATATTGGAATGCAAATTTGCTTTTCATTCACATTGATTCTTCAAATTTTTCTTTTATTATGTTGCATTACAATGAAACTATAATTTTTTCCTCATGTGAGCTTTACAACACTTTAATTTGGTTATATTATACTATTTCAATTTTTTTATTTCAACCTTGATACTTGTTTAATTAATATAAATAATAATTTATTATTATTATTATTTATTTTCCTAATTTGCTAGATTATGACAAATCCAAAGAAGGTATGATCGTGACATAAAACATCGTTGGACTCATCTCGTCAAGCTTCGTCACATTAAATATTAAATTTAATATTTTAAAAGAATATGGTTTTAATTTTTTTATGTCTTTTATGAGGTATTTTGATTAATACCTCACTTTATGATCGTTGAAGTTACATTCATTCTCCTTAATGTGTTTGCAAGGATCATTTCTCATTAATTTAACTCATTTTTAAAAGTTTTCCATTTTACCACATTTTATTACTCAATTCTCCTGTAGTGTGACGTTTTAATTTTTTTCTTTTTTTTACTTTACTGCTTCAATTATTAAGAAACAAAGTCATTTCACTCAACTTGACAAACTCTTTCTAATTAAATATAAATTTTATATTTTCAAATACATTAAATTTTTTTATTCTTTCATGATTTATGAGATATTTTAATTTTTACATAAATTGATGATCAAGGATGTTAGGGTCTATCTCGTTAATATATTTTAGTTCAATTTCTATCTAAAATTAACTCATTTTCTAATTACTTTTGCTTTGATTTTGCTATATTAGTTTATAACTCTAAATATCCTCGCATGTGACTTTTCTATTTGATTTAGTTTATAGTTAATTGATTAAATTATATCATTTTAACATTATCATATATTTATGATATATTAAAATAATAATTAATTATTATTTATCTTTATTTATTTTTATAATTCATATAATTTTCAATGGCATCTGATAGAGACTAAACCGATGTGTTTATAATCTTCTCGATAAGCTCTTTCTTTTAAAATATTTATTTTTTAATTTATTTAAAATTCTTGGCTTTTGCTTTTTTACAAAATATTTTGACTCATTCATACCTTATTTAATGATCGAGGATATTATACTTGATATCCTTAGTATCACAGTATATAAACAAAACATTAGTTTTCTTCTCATGTAAACTTTGCATGTCTTTGATTTTATTAAATTATGTATTTTTAATTTATTTCATTTCACGTATAACATAATATTTCATTATTTATAAAATTTATTTGTAATAATCTATGATTACGTATTTTTCTAATTCATAATAACTCTAAATGAGATTCAGTTGAGATGAGAAAAAGTCATTAGACTAATCATGATGATCTCTATTCAATAATTTTTTTTATATTTGATATATATTTATTGTTTAGGACATAGATATATTTTACGTGATATTTTCATTCATTCCTTATTCAATGATTATGGGTGTTACCCTTAGTGTCATTAATATCTTAGAATGTAACTTCTTCATAAACATTAACTCATTCCTTCAAATTATATCTACACTTATTTGTATTACTTAGAAACTCAAATTATTCTATTGAATGACCTTTATATTACTTCGAATTGATTAACTTACATCAATCTAGCCCATATTTACATAATAAAAAATAAATAAGTTTTAAAAATTTTGCATTATTTGCTTTTATATTTTACAGAAATTTTAAATCAAGTTTGAAGGAAAATAAAAAATATTGATGAAGAAAATTGATGAGCTCCCTAAAAAATTGAATTTTTTAATTTTTGAATATTTAGTTTTCTATCTTTTTTATTTTCCATTCATATAAAATTATATAATTAAGAATACTACATTTGATATCTTTGGCATCTTGAAAACCATTTTTTCTATAAAATTTATCTCATTTTGTTAATGTTTTTATCTTTCTTTTAGTTATAATTCTGAGGGCATCTGACCATGACATTACTTACATTTATTCCATTCAAATTTTATTTTATAGTTAATTAATAATACAATAATAGTTTTCTTTTTTTTTTCTTATTTAATTTGGCAATTTTTTATAATTCAAAGTAATGTCTCACTGAGATTAATAATACATAGTTGGACTCATCATAAAAAGCTCTATCAAATTTAAATATTTGCTTTAGGTTTGCATAGCAATCTAACCAAATCAAAATGAAAAACTTAAAAAATGAGAGAAATTACATGTGAATGTTGCATTCCACATTTTAAGCACGTTAAGTGAACATACACGATCGTCAAATAAGATAAAAATTAAAATATGCCATAAATTAAAAAAATATAAAAAAAGTTAAAAAAATAAAAATAAATATTTAGTTGTATAAAGAACATCGAGAAGACTCCAACAATGTTTGTTTCATCTCTAGGGGATGTCATTTAGAATTACTATGAATTACCAAATTAAATTAGAAATAAAAATAATAAATCATTATTTTAATACTAAGGCAATATATATATATATATTAAAGCTAATGTGAGACTAATTTAAGCATGTTAATATGACAAAATAGCAGGAGTATTAATGTTTTATAATAATATAACCAAAGAAAAAAACCATTTTCATGAAACTACATTAATTTTATAGAAAAATTGCATTCCATGATACTGTATGGATCATATATAGTATTGTCAAATTACAAACAATTTTTTTCTCTCATAAAGCCTGCAACAATAATTGAAAAAACTATTTAAAATTATATAATAAAAATTTAATTCAATAATGCAAGAAAAGACAAGTCCAACGATGCCTTTTTTATATAAATAAGAATTCCTTAAGGACTATTATGAACAAATCATATAAATAATCATAAATAATAACAAATTATTTTCTTAAATTAGTTAAATACATATGAGAGTAGAAATTGTACAATTCGAAGTAATGTAATGAAGCCAAATCAAGGACTTATAAAGGTTAAAGTTGATAAGGTTTAAAGTTACATATTGTTATCACAAAATAAAAAAAATAAATTGAAAAGTTAAATAAGAATATATGGATTATCTTAGGAATGTTTCATTCTATGTTAATAATGAGATTGATTGTAACATTCTCAGTTTTCAATTTAGGTATAAATAAAAAGTCTTATAAAGTATGCCAAAACCCAAGATAATAAAATATTTTGAATTATAAAGACAAATATTTTTTATTTGGTGTTGCTCATAGGGACGACTGTACCAACATTCATTTTTACAAATAAGGCAAATTTAGAATCATAGAAAATTATAAAAATAAAAATTCATAAATAATAATAAATTGTTGTTTTATCATTAATTAAATATATATTAAAGTTGAGTTGAGATAAGTTGAAGAAAATTAATATAACCAAACAAAAGTCAAGTAAACTTCTATAAGAGGAGATTATAGACACATAATAATATAATCAAACCAAATAAAAAAATTTAATATACTAGATAAATTATATATGAAAGATGGATTTCAAGATGCAACGAACATCTAAAAGGAAAAAATGAAAATTTAATTTCATAAAACTCTTCAAGATGAGTTTAATGATGCTTGTTTCTTCTTAATCGGATCTTATTCTAAATTAATACAAATTACAAAAATGCTTAAGCATAAACAATATTGAATTACTATTTCAATATTTAATAAATATATATATTAATGTTATAAATGATGTAATATGAAGCAATGTAATAACACCAAATCAAGGCAATATAAGCTCACACGAGAGGAAATTTACATTTTCATAGTAATATAACAAAATGAAGGACTAAAAATTGAAGAAAAGTCAAATTATACAACAAGGTTTCACTCCAAGATACTGTGTAGATCGAGTGTAACATCTCAAATCTTCAAATCATGCATGAATTGAAACATGTAGTAAACCATTCTAAAAAATTAGAAAATAAATTTTTAAAAAATAAAAATGAATATATATAAGATATAAATCGTCAAAGTTAGTCCAACAATACTTATTGTTTTAGTTCATAGCTCATTTTGTATACAACAAATTATTAAAAGAAATTAAAAAATAGTAAAAATTATTTTTTCTAATTAACTATTTATTAAAGCTAAATTGACATAAAATAAAAATTTGAAACATAACCAATTCAAAGTGAATGGTCACATAAGAAGACAATTTATGTATCATACTAATAAAACCAAATCAAAGAAAAAAATTTGAAAAAATAAATCAATTGTACGCGATAGTTTCATGCAAAGAAACTACTGTGATTGAGTGTAACGTCCAAAGTAATAAATATAGTACAAATCTAAAAGCATCATAAACCTCTCCAAAATCTTAAAAAATAATGTTTTTAAAAATATAAAAAAGAATATTTAATGAGATAGACCTCATTGCAATGACTCTAATGATGCTTACTTCATCATGGTTGAAACTCATTTGGAATTACATTAAATTATCAATATAAATAAGCATAAACTATAACTAATTATTGTTTTAATATTAAGTAAACATACATTAATGTAGAAATAACATTATTAAAGTAATTTAATAAAACCAAATCAAAGGTAAGTGTCACCTGAGAGGATATTTAAAATTATATAGTAATATATCCAAATAAAAAAGAGTATTTAGGAAATATGATAAGTTGTATGGGAAAGTTGCATTTTAAAATACTACAAAGATTGAGTAAAATATATTGTCTTCATATCACCATCATAAATTGTTCTAAAATCTTGAAAATAAAAAATTTTAAATTATAAAAATAAATATTTAGCTAAATATAGCTAAAGGAGATTAGTCAAATGACTTTTGTTTAAGCTCAATTTGAACTCGTTGGAATCGTGCTCAATTGCTAAATTAAACAAGTTTAAATAATAACAAATTTTTATTATAATATAAGGAACATATATGTTAAAGTTGAAAAAAGTTTAATTGAAGTAATGTAATATAAGAAAATCAAAGCAAGGCATTGATAACAAGAGATGAATATTAGAGCGACTTGGTAATATAAACATACTAAAGTAACAAGTTTGATAAAGTTAAATGAGATAAATTGTATGAGAAAGTTGCATTACAAGATATTAATGTGATAACATTTAACAACCTCAATCATTAAATTAGATATGAACTAAAATACCCAAAAAAAAAGAATTTTAAATCCTTAAAAAAATTATTTAAAAATATTTAATAAGATAGAGCTCATTAAAAAGATCCCAATGTTGTTTGTTTCATGACGATTTGTCCTTGCTTGAAATTTTGAAGGATTACCAAAATAAATAAATAAGCATATTAATAAAATATTTTTATAATGTTAAGTAAATATGTATTTAATCTAAAAACATATGAATTGAAGCAATGCATTATAAACCAATCACAGCAGTGTAACTGTTACATAAAAAAAGATTTAGGGTTACAAAGTTATATAACAAAATGACAGTAAAAATTTTTAAAAAAGGTGATAAATTAAACAAAAAAGTTGCATTCTAAGATATAAAATGGGAGTGTAATATCATTAATTGTCAAGTCATCTACTAAAAGAAATTAAAAATCATACAAAAGATTTAGAAAATAAATATTTTAAAATATAAAAATAAATATATAATTTGATAAAACCCTTTGAGTTATGTCCAACAATATTGTTTTATCACCATTAGATCTCATTTGAAATTAATATGAATTTCAAAAATAAAAAGGATAAATAATATTAAAATTTTATTTTAATAAAATTGAAATATCTACTAAATGTACAATTTCATAATTTGAAGAAATATTACATAAAAAAATCTTTGTAAAAAAGTTTAAAAAACTAGATAAATTATATAGTAAAGTTGCTTTCTAAGATACTAAGAAGACAATTTAAAAATCTCAATCTGGAGGTTAGAAATCAATTAAATTGCCTCAAAAAAAATAAGAACCTAAAGAAAAAAATATTTTAAAATTATGCAAATGAATTTTAATTTCATAAAGCTTATTGCAATTGATTTGACATAGTTCTTTTTTGTCTCAATGAGATCTAGCTTTTAGTTAATATAAATCATCAAATTAGATATATAAAAATAATAATAAATGATTATAATAATAAGAAGAAAATTAATGAAAAATCTCGAATGAGTTATATGTAAGCAATGTCAAATACATAAATAATATGATAATAGCATTACATGAGAGGAGAAATAGAGTTTCATAATAATATAACAAAATTTAAATAAAACTTTGTAAGGAATGAGATAAATTGTAAAGCAAAGTTTTATTCCAAGTTACTTTGGAGACCTTCTTTGACATTCTCGATCATACAGTTAGGTTGTCAATTAAATGTCTCCTTAACAGGCCAAACTCTAAGAAACATTAAAAATATTAAAAAAATAATAAATTAGATAAAACTCAACAAGATTAATCCAATGATGTTTATCATGTCTAGACTAACCTTATTCAGAATTACTAAGAATTACAAAAATAAACAAGCATATTAATATTATCCAAAGATATATTAAAATTAAAATAATAGTATTTATGTAATTTAATATTATAAAATAAAATAGATTTAGATGTCATATGAGTGAAGATAAAGTGTCATATTAATACAAATAGTTCAAAGTAAAATATTTTAAAAAATAAAAAAATGTCTAAAAAAGTTCGTTTACAAGATATTATGGTGAATGAGTGTGACATTTTTGTCATCATATGAGGTATGAATAGACATATTTCAAAAAAAAGAAAACCATAGAAAAATTATTTTAAAATTATTTAACATAATAGAGCTTGTTTAGGCTAGTCGTCAATGTTTGTCATCTCTAGATTGAACATGAATTGGAATTATTGTGAATTATCAATGTAAATAAATATAAATAATAAACATTATTATTTAATATGATGTAAGGGCTTAATCAAACTAAAATAAGATAAATTCAAGCAATATAATATAACAAAATAAAGTTTTTTTGATGTAATAGTAGAGGACATATAGAATTATTTTGCAATATAATCAAATAAGAGTAAAAAAATTGGAGTGAGACAATTTCTAATGGAAAGTTCAATTCAAGATATTAACAAGATAGACTATGACATTCTCAGTTGTCAACAAAGATAATAATTGAATGCCCATAAAGAGTGACGAATGCTTAGAAATAAAATATTTAAAATTTTATAAATTTGAATGTTTAATTGGCAGAGCTATTGAAGTTGAGTTGAATGACATTTATTTTTCTCAATCAAACAATGTTTAGGAATGCTATGAATTAAATAAATAATAAAAAACATAAACAAAATAAATTATTATTTTAATATTAAGTAAATATATAATAAACATGAATTGGGAGGAATTGAATTGATTTAATATTGTGAAACCAAAGAGAGAGATTGAAAGAAATGACGTAAATTGTTTATGATAGTTTCATTACATGATATTGAGGAGATTAACTGTAATATCCTTTATCATAAAATTGAGAATGAATTGAATGTCAACTTTAAAAATATTTAAAAATAAAGAAAGAGAATATTTAATTTGATATAACTTGTTTAGATGAGACAAACTTTTTTTAAATCTTCATTAAACTATGCATAGAATTACTATGAATTACCTATTAATATTTTTATATTATTTAAAAATACTAAAGATAAAATATAACAAATTGAAGCATAATAAAACAACTAAAGCTACGAGATAAATTTGAAAGAGATAAATTATACAAGAACATTGCATTCAAAGATACAAAGAATAAAGAGTGTGACATTCTTCTCATTGATCAAATTAAGTACAAGCTTAAATGACTTTTAAAGCATGCAAAGACCTTTGCAAAAAAGTATTTAAAAGATCAAAAATCAATACTTAAATTTATAGGGTTTGTCACTACAACTCTATTAATGTTTGTTTCATCTCTAACATACCAAATTTGAAATTATTGTGATTAAAGAAACTAAATAACCATAAGCAATTACAAATTATTATCTTAATAATAAATAAATATATAATAAATCAAGAATAAGATAAGTGAAAGCTATGTAAAATAAAGAAATTGAAGCAGTATTAAGGTTTCACTAGTGTAGAATTAAAAGTCTATAGTAATATAACCAAATCATACTAAAACATTTAAGGATGTGACATAAATTGAATAAGAAAGTATGAATTGAATATCCCAAAAAAGATATGTTAAAACTCCGACAAAATTTGAAAATAAAATAGAAATATTTAATATGATAGATGTGATTAAGACTTGTTCAAAAATATTTGTTTTGGCTTGAAGGGAACCTAATAAGAATTTCTATGAATTATTAAAGTAAGAGTATTAAAATTAAGCTAAGATATATTTTAGCTTAAATGAGATAAATTGATGTAATGCAATATAGCACTATCAAATAGATGTACAGCTCACATGAGTAGAGATTTTTGGGTTAAATTTTAATATAATAAAATTGAAGCGAAACAATTTGAAGTCATCAAATAAATTGAATGTAAAGTTTCAATTTTGAGATAATAAGAAGTTCAAGTGTAACATGTTTTTGGTCAATTCAAGCATCAATTGTAATTCCATATTAATCCTTCCAAATGCATAGAAGAAATATTTAAAAGAAAATAACAATGGATACCTAATTTGATAATTGTAGTGAGAAGAGTCCAAACACATTGTTAGGTCTCAATGGGACCTCATTTTTTAATTGATATGAATTACAAGATAAATAATAATAGATAATAATAAATTTATTTTTTATATATATAGTAATTTATATCAAAGTTAAAATGAGATAAAATTAAAAAAATATTTGAAAAAATAAAATAAACTATAATTGAAAGTTGCATTCCATGATACTACAAAGATAAAGTGTAACATTATTAATAAAAATGTCATGTAACATTAGAAAATAAAATATTTAAAATTAAAAAAATTACTATTTACTTCGATATAGATTATCGAGCTGAAATATTTTTTTAATTTCTATAGAATCTTGTTTAAGATTATAGTGAATTACAAAAAAAAAAGGTTAAAAATTAATAAAGATAATTTTTAATTTTTAAGTGAATAAATAATAAAAAAAATAACATAAACAAAACTAATGTAATGTAAAAAATCAAACATTTTAAAGAAATCTGGTAAAATTATACGATAAAATTATATTCCAAGATATTAAAAGATAATATTTAATGTCCTTGGTGATTAATTGAAGCATGCATGAAATGTGTTGTAAAGAATTCTAACACCTTAAAAATTTTACAAGAATAAAAACATATTTTGATATACCTTATTATCATGGGTCCAACAACATTTTTAAAATTTCCAACAAACCTCGCTTAGATTTACTATGAATTACCAATGTAAAAAAGAAAAAATAATAATAAATTATTAATTTTTTGTTAAGTAAATATATATTAATACTAAAAAAAGGTATATGTAAACTATGTAATATAAAGCAATCAAGGCAATGATTTTGAAGTTGCATGTGGAGGTTTCATTCTTTGATAATAAGAAGATAGACTATAAATTTCTCGATCATCAAATCAAGTTCGAATAAAAAGGGCTTTTAAAACATGCCAAAGCCATATTAAAAATAATTAAAATTTTTTAAAAAGTATATTTTAATTTGTAGATCTCATTGCAATGAGTTTAATTATCATCTCGATTAGAACTAGTTGAAAACTACTGTAAATTACAAAATTAAAAAATTATAATAATAATAAATTTTTATTTTGATAATTAGTACATATATAATAATCTAGAATGAGATAAACATGAACAATGTTATATGAACAAATAAATATGGTGATAGGGTTACGAGATGGGAGAATTAGAATATTGATGCAATATTACCAAATAAAAAAAAATGTTGACGAAATGAGATAAACTATTCATAAAGGTTCAATTCCAGGACAATACTAAGATCGAGCCTAATATGATTGACCAAAAAATTAGGTATGCATTGAAATATATCATAATTTATGCAAAAATAATCAGAAAATAATTAAAAGAACACATAAAAAATATTTAATTTTTTAAACCTTATGCTGATGAGTCTAGTGATATTTGATTTCTTAAACAGAGCTCATTTAGAATTAAAGTGATTAAAATAAATTTAATTAAACATAGATAAAATAAATAATTTTTCTTATTATGGAAATATAATTAAAGATAAAATGTTATAAATTTAAAAATGTAATAAAGTAGAATAATAATTTCAAAAATCATACTAAAGCATATTTAAAGTTATATAATAATATAATCAAATGAGAGCAAAACATTTGAAAAAATAAGGTTGATTTTAATGAGATATTAATAGAGATACCAATTAAATGTCTCAAAATATGGCAAAATCTTATTAAATATAATAATAAAAATAAAACAAAATATTAGATAAAGCTTGTCAAAGCAAGTCATACAACATTTATTTCATCTTGATCTAACCTCATTTAGAAATATTGTAAATTACAAAACTAAATCAGCATAAATAATAATAAAATAAAGCCAAAATAAGATAAATTAAAGCAATGTGATGTGGTGGAATTAAAAACAAAATTTCAAATAATTGACAAATTATATAAGAATGTTGCTTTCAATGATACAAAGGAGATCACGTGTAATATCCTTGATCATCAAATCAAGCATGAATCAAACATCTCGTAAGCCATGCTAAAACCCTAAAAGATTTAACAAAATAGAAAAGGAGTATTTAATTTGTTATAGCTCATTCAGAATAGTCAAAATAACCTATGATTACAAAAAAGATACATCTTCAATAATGCCACATATAGTTCCCGAATGCATTCGCTATCACTACAGTTTTTTGTACTCCCATTACTACAACAAATAAAAGGCTGCATCTTCTGTTGAACCCAATCTTCCTCTACACAACCATCTTTTTTTTTGTTTTTTTAATTTTTGCACCTATTGAGGAGATTCTATGCCCTTTATTTCTTTTTATTTTCATTATCATCATTGCATGCATTCCAAGGAGCATTTTCTCCTTTCCTAAGCTTTGGGTGGATCCACATTGGTGGATGGACTAGGAATATCGTTAACTTCCAGCAACTTTCTAAAAATCTTTGCCATGCTTTCTTTAATGTCCCCAAGGCCTTCAAACACATTCTTGCTACTTGTTTGACATTGGTTTTTATTTACATTGATTTCATCCTCCCTTTGAATTTTCAATGTTATTACCCACTCCATCTAGGATGAGCCCCCATTATGCCTTTCATTCCTAGATTTGGATCTCGCTTTGTGCACTGCTTGCACCTTTTCTTCAATCTTATCCTACTTACTAAAGTCTTGTTTACTCGTATCTTTCCCATTCCCATTACTCCTCTATTGTGTAGCTTTGAACATTGTCCTCCTCTTATGTTGAACATAAATCCATAGACCTAAACAATGTAACCTATCGTCATCAACTTCGGTCTAGATCTACATAGTGATTTTCCCTCGATTCTTCTTCTAGTTAGGCTCTATCTCAATATGAAACAACTCAAAACTATGATAGTATTTTTGGCTAGCTCGTTGGATGGACATAGCTCAGATGCATGGCCCATTTTATCTCAAGTGAAGCAAGTTGAGGGAATTCCTTATTTGAACCTCTAAATAAATTGGCCCAATGCTCTATTGAGCCACATACCTACTCTATAAGGCTTAGACATCTCAATTTTAATGCATACTCTATCAAATGATGATCTTTAAGTGTCTTCTATCCAACCATTTATCACAATTAGTTAACTCATAGCCTTAACATATAAGGTTCTCCTTTTTCTAAATACATGAGAGAGGTTGCTAGAAACTGAAGCAATATAAGGGCACACTTTACTATAGAAGTACTGGGCCTAAATCTAAAAGTCCACATATCCAATCCCAATGCAAATCTAGTAACCTACCATGGACCATGCAACCACACTGAGTTCATATCAAAATTTGACTAAAAATGTAGAAACATATAGCTAGGTGGTAATTCTATGATATAAAATCCACTAAAATGTCCTTATTTGTGTTGAAGAACCATTAAAAAGATAAATGACCACTGTATACCTTACTAACAAGATCAATCGGTGGTGCCACAGTCGATGGTCACAAGCCTCACTTGATAGGTGAAGTTCATCATTTATAATGATGGTGTCCTTCGATGCAATCATTTTCACATCTGCATCTGTTGATCTTTGCATGTAATTGCCAAATGAACCTTCTATGGAAAGGTTGTTTTTATTGCTCATTGTTTATCCAAAAAGGGCATCCTCAAAACCAACATTAACGAGATTACTTGTATCCTCACCACTTTGGCATTGTTACAAAATCTTTGGGTGCACTATCGTGCATCAACTACCACAATAATATTAAAAAGTATAACATTCTTTGTAGATAGATTACATGGATTAATAAGCTCATTCCAACTTAAATCATTTTCTATAATGTTAGTTCTTCTACATTCTCTCTTGGTTTAGTTAATGTGTTCAAATGGATAGCTATTACATCCCACAACCTACTTGATTCACCATCATCAATCTTTGATGAGTTCACTTGACAACATACCACTTTTCATTCAGACCCATTAAGTGATACTTCCACATTATTTTAGGCATTCCCTTGAGTACGCCCACCAAAGTATAATGGAGCACTCACAGCAAAAAAAGTGTTGAGATCCCCAGAATTGTCACCAATCGTGATCAGAGCCTCTACATCCATTATCTACATCAGGGAAGATTGCACCACATCCCTTGTTTTTTTAAATCTTCCTTGATTTTGAGGCCATCATTAGTGCCTACACCTGATCGAATTCTTAGAGAGGGGTTGTCACTATGTCTATTTTAAAGTTTGCAAGAAGTAAAGAATGTGGCCAACAAGCTAAACCTTTTATTGATTATATCAACCTATAATTCTACCTACCTTCTCGTCAGTTCAATTGCACCTCCATCTTTCATCTACTTATAACTCCAAAAAAATTGTCTACTATCTATCATGCACCAATGTCTTTTGGTTACTTGGAAACATAAATGTTCATAACCTACATCAAACTCAGAGAGTTTCATTCAAAAAGACTAAGAAATACATAACAAAAAATAGTTTGGGAAGGAGCAATCCCTAACCTATAACAAAAGTCTTTTGGTTCAACAGGGACTATGGTCATAACGCTAAAACATGAATGAATTGATGGAAGGGCACCACCATAAATGGAGCCTACTTAATATGACTCAACATGAGAAATGATGGATAGATGGAGGGCTCTTTCTTAATTCTATTGGTTGTAGTGCATGGTCATTCTTAGTTGATAAACTATATGTCCCATTAATTCCATTAATGAACAAGACATGAGGTTGCTAACTAGCTACGTGAGGTGTAAGACTTTTGGCCAACTTCTTAGAGGGAGCATGACCACTTATGCCATGGAATGTTCAGGCAATAATAGGTCTATCATGCCATTAGATGTTTTGGGCCACACATGGATGCTATAATAATTTATTCAATGAGTCATTGTCTTGGTCAAAAGAGTGGGTAGTCTTAAGAAAATTTCATCATGATGTTGATAGATGATTGTAATTGTTAGTTTTCAATAAGAATTTCTAGCAAACATGAGTCAACAACTCACATTAACTACATCCCTTCCCTTTGTACTTACCACCCATCACTTTTATCAATTGAATGGTCCAGTGAAGTGTTTAGATTATTATAACATGGGAAGCTTGCCATTGGTGGCTCGATAAGAAGTCCACTGAACCTTACCACCCATCACTTCTATCAATTGAATGGTCTAGTGAAGTTTTTAGATTATTATAATATGGCAAGTTTGCCATCGGTGCCTCGATAAGAAGTCCATTGAACCTTATCATTTTGAAGAAGGAGATGTCATAACAAAGTTTTTCTAGGTTTCGTTACGAATAAATCATTGATGAGCTAAGAATGACCAAGTGATCTATGCAACTCTTGATGATGCAACGGTTGTTCGTTGTCATGTTCTTTCTTCATGCTTACTTTTGCTTTGACATGGAGCTCAATGCTATAGTAGAAAAACAATAGCTTATGGCATGATCAAGTACCAAGAGAGAGAAAATGTTAAGTTGGCAATAAATATATTGTGCATCACCAGGTCCAATGCGACTCGATAATCAAATAATGGACAACTCTCGATAATGGTTATCTTGGCATTCACATCAATGAAAAGTGCAACAAAATGCTATACATGCTACGAATTGTGAAATCCCTTGACCTAGCATTTCTTAAAGATACCTAAAATCACTAGTTTTGATCTCAACCCTTATTTGGATGTAATAGATGGTTCCTTATACTACTTCACAGAATGTTGAAGCATTTACTATGGTTAGCTATCAGAATAATGTGAAGTGGATGCGATCGAGTGTTCTGGTATTAGCCAGATGCAATCAATGTTGCAAAATGACAGGTAAAAATGCCCAACACAAATACAACTCCATGCTCCATGGTGTGGAATCATGACTGCCACTTTTCTTAAGAATACAAATAATTGGAGGAGAAGGAACTTATAAGGATTCTCTCAATAATGACAAGCAAAATGAGACTAGGGAAGCATGGAAATTAGGCAACCTAACACTTGAATTATAGTTTTGAGAGGTGTCCTCAAAGATAAAAAAGGATCAACGCCCCTAAAAGTGAGTCCTCAGAATGATGAGTGTCACATTTGTTTCATACCCTATTGCTACATAAGGCGCTATCAATGAGTCAGGTTGTTTTGGAATGCAACATAATTTGGGTGATAAATTTCATTAAAGTTTAAAATATAATGATAAAGTGATAGCAAACACATACCACAAGATAAAGATGTAAGGAACTTTGAAAAGAGAGTCAAAGATTATTTGAGAGGTCCAGGAAGGAAGTAGATAGGGACAAACTTTTTGCCTTAATTAAATACAAAACATTGTTAAATAGTTTGTTTCTTGGCTTAATAAGAGGACCATCTCAGGACTTTGTGATGTTAAGAGCCTAGAGAGATGTCTCCTATAAAGAAATCATCATCGTGGCTGATGATAAGGTTTGCCACATCGAGGAATGTGATGGTAGCACCGCATGGATTAGCGACAACTAGTGTGCACCCTATTAAACCCATCTTGAAATGTTGACTAAGAGTTTGACATGCTTGTGAGTCAATGATTAAGCCACTGATCGACCCACATCTTCTATGAGGAGCTTAAGTGATAGCATACTTCTTACGACATGAAAGATGGTGAACTATGCTTGAGTGAGGGAAAGAGAGAGAAAACCCTTGTGGAGGCCCATATCGATACTAACTTGTAAATTATTTGTTTGACTTATCTATAAGGGAAAAAAACTAATCAAACCATCTAATAGCTACTTCCCTTCAATGTTTCCCTCATGATAGCTGGAGCCATAATCAAGGTTTTATTAGGTAGAGCTAACGATTAGAGGCATCAAAGGTGTAATGCCTTCTTTGATTCTCAAACTTTAAATATGTTGGAATGATTGAGTGCTTTGATGAGTTGAACTAAGGTACTTTGCTTCGAATGTGCCATTTTTTTTATGCAGGGCTAGCAATGTAGGATGAACAAAAGTAAACTTATGATGTCCAACTATGCACTAACCAACAGCTCACAAAGGGTGTTGGTAGATTAAGATAACAGGATAGTGATCATCAAGGTTGAAATCTACTAAGGAGTGTAACAACTAACCTGCTAACTCAGCTAGCCCTAAAACTGGATGACACTTAAGCATGCAACCCACAATTTGTTGTTGATGTAATGTAATGACTAAGCAAGTAAGAGGTATAATGTTCACTATAAAATGTAAGTCATGAGCTCATGTGGGGCATCCACTGATGTAGATCTTTGTGTTAATAACAAATATTTCAATGATGTCCAACTATGTAGAGATGGCAATGTTAGATGAAGAAAAGTTGGGTTATGATGTCCAACTATGTAATAACTAAGAGCTCACAAAGGGTGTGGTCCAATTAAGGTAATAGGATAGTATTCATCGAAGTTGGAATCCACTAAGCTGTGTAACAACTCACCTGCTAAATGTGGTAGCCCCAAAAATGGATAGCATATAAGCATGCAACCCACATTTTGTTGTTAGTGTAATGCAATGCCCAAATAAGTAGGAGGGTTCAATGGTCACTTTAAATTGCAATTGATGAGCTTCTATGGGGCATCCACTAATGTAGATCTTGGTGGTAATGGAAAAAATTTAAATGAGAACCTTGAAGGTTGAACAGGGGAAGGTTCCATGGGAATGGCACTTGCACATCAATTAGCCAATCCTAAGTTATAGAGGAAACCTTTTATAGAGCGCCATTTTCAATGAGCTTCAGAAGGGATTTTAGTTAAATTTCTAGAACCATGATGTGGCACTTGATGGCAACCTCAAGTCTTCTAGAGATGTCGGTGGGGGCCCTGGGAATATTTATCTATTCGACCTAACTAGTTGTCGCTAAAAATAGCTCAACTAGAAGAAGGGCCAATCATTTTGAAGAGTGAGTGGTGTCTCATGCATTCCTAGTGCCCCATGCTTTTTATGTTCATGGATATATTAGATCCTAGAAGTAGAGGTCCTAACCACCTAGAAGAAACAATTGTTTCAGTCCCCAAGAGTAGTCTAATTAAGCTCAACAAGCTGTGACCATCAAGCTTCATTTAAAGCCAAGATAGTGTGAAAGGAAGAAATAGGTTATGCCAAAAGATCATGTTTCGACTGAGTTAAGCCACTTATAGGCTCCTTAAGTTGAAGCTATTGGGATTTCTATTTCAATTAGAAAGGCTTTAAAGGATGTTACCAAGTTCTGTTTCACTACATTTTTTTAATACTAATAAAGATCTATGAAATATGATTAATAAACTTTTCATTACTTTCCTTTAATAACCATTTTGCAAGCTGCATTCACTACATTAATTGTTTAGGGAATGGATAACTAGATGTTTTTAAATTAGGTTCTTCTTTTAGTTTGTCCAATTATGATTTTTTTAAATTGTATGGGTAGTGAGCAGTGGTCCAAGCTTATGCGAGGGAGGTGCATAACAGCGATCCTTGGGAAGGCTTGCATGTAGTCAATATTCACAAAATCTCTCTCAAATATTACATAGATATATGCACTCTTCTCTTTATTTTTACATAAAGTCAACTAATTTCCAATAAAACCCAAATGAGTTAGAGCCAAATCAAGAATAAAGGAACATAATTGATACTAAGCCTCGCTACTGCCCAAAAGTTTTCTCTATTTTTTCTTTTCCAATGTAGTATCTCTAGTTTCAACCCAAGATGATTGACGGTTTATATATTCTTTGGATGTATACACAACACAACACTGCTAAACCTCATTATCTCCATATGTCACCTAAATAGAAACCACCAAGATCAGAGATCAACAATCTTAGGCTTGACCCATTTCTATCAGAATACTACGATGCCCCCAAATAGCCCACTCAAAGATTGAATAAACTAATTCCTATTTCTACCAAAAGATGATCCACCTCATGCTAATTAAAAGGCATATAGAAGTGTCCAAAAGATCAACTATGAAGACCCCATTTTCTCTTACCAAATGTTGTAAGTAGCCACATGATTTAGCTTCTTTAAACCCCCCAAAATATTCCATAATGCAAATGAGACAATAATTTATTAAAAAAAATAACAATGCAACTAGGAATAATAGATTTCTTTGATGCACAACCTATCCATGGCAAATTAGCAATTTATAGGCACAAAAACTCCATAATAGCATGTAGCGCAAAAACAATTCATTACATTCATTACAAAATTTTGATAAATCAAACAATACAAAAAATAATTCCTAAATTGATTATTAATAAACTAATTACCTAACATAGTAGCTGTACCCTTTTTATCAAACAAAACAACAAATCACATGACTCACAATAATAGTAACCAAGTAGTACATTCAAAATCATAACCACCCACAGCCATAGCCCAATTGTGTTGCATATAGACTTGTTGTAGAACAAGATTGTGCCAAAGAGGCATGCTAGAGTGCTAAATTTCTCTTTTTAGGAATGTAACATTAATGTATGAAATTGTTTCCAACCACATCTACTTGAAATTCTACACCCATCCATGAATTTAATTACATGGTGATCCAAATCCTCACCTCGAATAGAACATGAATTCTAGCCCTGAACTATGCAACAACATCTTAGGAAATTATTTACTTACCTCCTTGCATAGTAGTCAGTCCAGTAGAGTAAAAGAGAATTGCTAACACAACGTCCTTCAGAAATTTTAACTCATTCAGCCATTGGACACACCCTCTCACATATAGCTTTCCACATCACCTATGGGCCATGCTTTGGTAAAATTATTAGTAGTTCTGCCACATTGCAATTCAAGGTAGTCGATCCATACAATAGTTATTCTAGGCTCCAAACAATTGATGATAAGAAAACAGGAGAAGCCATGACTAAAACTATACTATCTATAGCTACCAAACAAGTAAATTGATTCCCAACAACTATTTCAGCATAGTTTGATGAGATTCCCCTCAACAAATCACTTACCACAATCTTCATATTGTCATCGGTAAGACGATGCTATCAGCATTTTACTTGAGTCCAAATTTTTTGAGGCTAAGCAAAGACTCCAGCCATCATTGATGCTAATCCACCTAGCAAAATACTCTTTTACTTTACTAAGTTAACCATGAGTCTAGATTGAGCCTGGAATTCTCATCTATCTAAACATTCCATCATAATTCATCAAAGACCCCCATTTGAAGTTGTCCCTAAAAGCAAGAAAATCATCAGTTCTAAGTGGCACCTATTGCAAAAAATTGATGCAGGAAAAACTTTCTACATATGAGGACCAAAAAGGGAAAGAAGCTTAGCCAAAATTGAAGTTACCTTGCCTTCCAACTCCTAACCATATTATTTATGCCATGAGTAGATGTGACATAATATCATGTATAACAATTCTTCCACTCACATGTTTTTTGTGGCTCCTAAAGCATGTTAGTATTGTTGAAAGACCAAGATTGACTACAATAACAAATGTAATAGTAGCATACAAAGCAAAATGACCTTTCCTCGATAATTATTTTGCCAAAGTACCTTAAGATCCATAATAACTTATAGTTTCGCAAACCACCCTCCACTGAGTACAACACATAGAATTTCACTACCATGTTTTTTCTTGCTTGAATCATGCCTCTATCAAAACAAAAGAAATATATGCTAAAATCTTAAAAACCAAAATTAGCACAAAACCTATCTTTCTTCCCCCTCCTTGTAGCTATAGTAATAATTCAACCTAGCCAAATCTTTGTTTGAAAGATCGCCCTCTCTTTATTATATTTGCAAAATTCATTCCATGATACCTTTGTCTTTTTCTCAGACACCATAAGAGACAAAAGTAATGGATAAATTTGAAATCAATAAGAGTTCCACCTGTCTCTAATTTTTTCAACTAAATATCCAAAGAATCGTATAGGCCTTCCTCTACTCCCTTACTACTTGATGGGCTATGCCTTTCAGTAATAATAGGTTGATCCTCTCTTTGAAGTTTCCACTTTAGCACTCATTCGACCCTTAATGTACCTCCATAATACCCATCCTCCCTAGTGTAGAACCTACTGCTTTGCATTTCTTACAACATTTCTTCATGTTTCTATTACTTTTGAATCTCTGGCTTGCTCATATCTTTACCTATTGTAACTCTCTGCTACTATGTTTCCATGATCAATCTCTTTTTCCATGGTTATACTACTATTCAAGGTCTAAGTCCTTATCTCTTCTCATCAAATCTTTTATTCCTAGTTACTCTGAAAAGATCCCTATTGTAATTCTATTTGGGTCTAACATTTAAAGGACAAGAGCTCTTAACTGTGTACTAACACACTAGATGTACACAATCAAGAAGCAAGCCCTAGCTTGCTGCAGATGAAGCAAATAATAGGTAAACCCTTATGTTAAAACTACTGAAATGACTAACCAAGGTGTTCATTAATCCACATTACTGCTCTAAGAAATTTTCAAAGGTCCATTCTAACACAAACCTTGGTAGAATATGATCTTTTTATTTCTATAATCTAGGTATCAATTTGAATAAGAGCCTCTATATCTTTGGTTATGTACAATATATACTTCATGTAATGATACATAAGTAGGAGCACCGAAAAATGAATCCAAACTAGAGCACACATGATCGGTGGTATCCACATGTCTAATCCCAATGCTAAACCAGCAAACTATCATAGTCGTCCCAAACAAACATAATCTCTATCTATAATTAAATTAAAGTACATACCAAAAAACCATTTGATCATGTATAGTATTCAAAATCCTTTCAAATGGCACTGCAATATAATATTCTAGTCATTCATTGATTAGACAAACAACTTTTGTACACTCTACCCACGAGGTGAAACGTGTGGTAGTGAATTTGTCATTCACATGCCTCACTCGATAGATGTATTTCATCATTAATTATGAATGAGGTATCGTTTGCTGCCACAATCTTGACATATAAATTGGTTGGTCTCTCTCAGTAGTTAATGAAGGGAACTCCCATCAAAGTAGTATTATCAATGCTTATTCTCTATTTTGTAAGAGCCTCCTTAAAGGTATCCTTAACGGTGCTATGTGGCTTATGTTTGCAATTCTGATAAATTTCTTCCCCAACCACTATAGAATTTTGACATGCATCTTATATACAATGACATATATCACCTCATGACCACATAGCCCTTGAAGAATTCCCCCATAATCCTCAAACATATTCTTATCACAGCAAGCCTTATCTTCTTGTGAAGTTACCATTGTTGGTACAACATTCTTCCGTGCATTTTCTAGACTTCCACTATCAATGTTCATCAAAGTTCAAACAACAAGGATAATCCTATAATCTAGAATGTTCACACTAGGACTATTACTCTCTAATGTGTCACTGGTAGAGTTTTGATTATCATTACTTATCATTCTTGATGTGGATTATTACATAAATCTATCTTTTAGCTTTTTTCACCACTTTACAAACTTTGTTCCCACCATAGATTACCACACCTCATTGTCTACTTAGAGGATTATCAATTCTTGATCCATTTCATAATTCATCAAAACTAGAATGAAAGATTGAGATTTTGAAACTCCTCTCCCAATTAGTTTCGAATGATGATTAGAACTTAATTTTGCAACCACTTCTCCATAATCACCAAGTTTTACAACCTGCAATTACTACTCTTCTCTCCCAACCTTCTATCGCAAATGATGATGTCCACCCAACCCTATGTCACCCTCCAACTATCCACATGTGACCAACACTTCTAATGCCACAAACACCACTTGGAGTGGTTCCATGGATTTTGGGGAAGTATTTTGGTTCCTTGATAAAGTATTGGCTGAATCTTACATACTCTCCATAAGGAGATTCATACATAAAATGAATAAAAAAGACAAAGTTGAAGTGGTTTGGGAAGGGGCCTTTGTAAGTCTCAAACAAAACTACATGGTGAGCGACCCAATCTGTAGCACTCTTTGCTTGGTGCATTATTTAGGACACCTTGAAGGACATCATACCATGAAGATATGATATAACACTTGATAGAAACAATTTTTTGTTGTATACAAAAGCAACTCATTCACTGTAGCAGTGGATTTAGTAGAATCTAATTCAATCACCACTATCCCAACATTTGGAAATCAAGATCTAACAAGTTTCATTTTTTTAAGAATAGCAATAATCTTCATGGCCAACGTTAAACCTAAAACAAAAGTTTTTCCTATAATAGTAAAAGTTTTACCTATGTCTTCCCTAAAAAATACAAATTCCAACATTAGTCATAATTGAATTTAATCTAACTCATTAGAGGAGTCAAAATGAGGTAATAAGTGGCCTATCTTTCTATTAGAGCTTCTATTAAACGAGATTTGTGTGTTGAAGCAAGCAATAGTAACAATTCATATGTTCCATTGAACTATAGCTAAATTGAGTACTTTATCTACATGTGCTTTATGATTCTGATTAAGCTGATGGTGGACTAGTGATAAAAAAGCCAAAATAACTATTTAGGATGCTTTTTCCACCCACACATTTATAGACATCTAATGAAAAAGCTTAAAAATTAAATTGACAACCCCATAGTTAGTTTGTTAGGCTTGAAGTAATTATTTAAGAAGTTATTGGACTAGAAATCTTCCATAATATGGCACTTCTAGAAAACAATGTTGCATGTCTTCATTCAAATTATGTCTCGAACAATGCATCAATGTCTAAATCCCCCTAACATGAAGCCATGAGTGAATAAGAATCAAATTTAACACTAGTCTCCATAAGAAAATATTTACCTGATGGTGCACCTGCACTTTCCAACTTGTGACCTCCTTCCTTGATGGATTCCAGCTCATATACGTATTATTAAAAAATTCATAGTCTAGCACCATATTCTTATTCATTTCAAGAACTTGTGTATATAATATTTAAATCTTTTCATGATCCCACACACCAAGCTTCTTAAACAACTTTGCTACAAATGATGGATGCTCCACCTCCATGTTAAGAATGATTGGATAATTACCAATAGTAAGGATACTGAGCAAATTATCTAACAAAAACAAAATTGAATTACTCACAACAATAAGACAAACCACTTTTTTTGGAGCTAGTGAGCTACAATATTGAGTAATTCACATATATGAGATGCACTATGCAACATATAAAAGTATTTTTGTCATAAAGTACTTAGAGCTAAAGAATTGAATCTATAAATAGTCTCCCTAAGTGATAATTGTCCGATAGTGTCTTGCAATCAACACTAATAGCTTGGTTGATAAACTACAAACTCTCAGTCCCTACACACCTTTAGAGAAGTTATTGATTCCCAGTAGGTATATTGCATTATGTTGCTAACATTTGAACTACTCCACATATAACGATGCAAAACTTTGTCCAACATTATAAAAGAGCCATTCAAAATTAATGAGTGGCTTAATTAATTGGAAGAATAGTAGTTAAAATTTAGTTTATCATGACAACATAGCCCATCATCAATAATGACCAGATCAAACATTTTGACAAACAGTTTTCAACTTGATTTATAACATAATTGAAGTCCTTTTTCTAAACTTTAGTTGTTATAATTGGTATGTCTAGATATTTAAATTGAATAGCATAAGGCATGTGTAATTCTCTTGTAATCATCTTTCCTAACTTTTATTCCATCTTCTTGTCTGATAATAGTCAAGATTTCTTAACAAGAAGTGAGTGATACCCATATTGCTCCATAATATGTCAGACGGTTCTTATTGTAGAACAAGTTGTAGGTGCATAGATTATGACATCATTGGCATCAAGATAGTATGTAATCATAGTAAAATAAAGGCCAATTTTGATTTTAATTGATGCAACATTATTAAGCTGGTCTTTAACAAGCCATGATGGATACTCAAACACAACGATAAATAGATGAGGCAAGAGTGAACAACACTATCTAAGAGCCCTAATTGCTTCATTTCATGATTGATGAATATCATGAAAATAATCCCAAATCTTGGTATCATGATAAAACCCTTAATCAAAGCACATGGAAGGGTTGGGAATCATAAATGCTTTAACTTATCAATATAATTTTCTAATTTACCTTATTAAAACTTTGGTTCATTTCTAACTTTATCTTTATCAAACGTAATTTCAAAGTGAAATGGAACAAATGGGTGGCCATTTCCATTGTTAAAAAGATTTTATCAGATAAAGTACATCCTAGAATAGAAGAAGCTAGGGCTCCAGTAATGATTTTCAGAAGCACAATCGTTAGTCAAACCTCATAAAATTTTGTCACTATTTTATAAATCATATTTCATAGGCTAATGGACTTGAATTGTACTGTCTTTCTAATGTTTAGGCACACAATTGTCTTTAAAAAATTATTTTATTACTACAATAATGTTCACTCGTGTGATCTTCCAATAACGATTCATAGACTTAGCAAAGATGCCATCCACACTAAGGGCTTTACCTCTTTTAATGGGCACTATTGTAATTATGACCTCTTCAATACTAATTGAAGCCATAAGTGTGGCCACGTGTTCACTTTTAGTTGTTTGAAAAGAATGGAAAAATAAAGGAAGCTCATACTACACTTGGCTACACTACTTCTTATTGAAAAATTGAATAAAATGTCTTTATTCTTAGTTGAGGAGGCCACAACTTCCTTTCTATCATTTTTAAGTTGGTGGATATAATTTTTCTTGTAGGTAAAAGTAGTCACTACATGGACAAATGCATGCTCTAATCACCAAGGGTGGCCTAGTTAGGTTTGACATGCTACCACCACCACACTTTTTCCAAAGCCATGGCAATGCCATAGGAAACAACACTTTGTACCAAAAAATAATGTTCCAATTCAGTTAAGCCATTCATAGTTTCCTTAAGTTGAAGCTCCTAGGTTTCTTGTTTCAACTTGCCATGCTCATTGAGGATGTTACTATCTTCTATTACACTCTATTTGTTTAGTGTTGTTAAAGCTTTATTAAATTTTTAGATAGATTGTTTATACGGTTTCCTCTAATAGTCCTTTTCAAGGCTACATTCACTACCTTAGTTCATTGGGGAAATAACAACTAGTTGTTCTATTGAGTAATGATTTTATAAACTATGTAAGAAAAGGATAGTGGTCTAAGCTAATATGAGGAAGATGTGTAAAAATGGTACTTAAAAATTTTTGTGTAGCCAATATTCAAGAAAATTCTATCTAATTTTCATATACCACACTATTCCCCTCTTTGTTTTTACATAAAAGTAAATTGATTCACATTAAAACCTAGGTTAGTTAGTTCCAAATCATGAATAAAGCAATAAAACACATGGTGAGGCTAGCCAAGTCGCAACAACATTGTTTTCCCACTTATTTTCTCTTCTTGTGCATGTAAAGAATTGAAGTGCTTTATAACAAGGAATAATCCACCAAGCATGTAGTATCTCTACTTTGTTGCCATACTGGTTGGTGGTTTTGTATTCTATTTATGCATACACAACACAGCACAACACTACTGGATCTCTCCTAGATAGTAGCCATCTATGCAGAATAATCCATTCTCAAGCTTGACCCAATTCCTCCGTAATATTACAATGCCCCAGATAGCCAAATCAAAGATCAAACTAAGTAGTTCCAATTTCTACCCAAAAGACAATCTACCTCATGCTTATTAAAGGTTTCTACACATGTTTTGAATAGAGCAACTATGAAGACCCTATTCTCCCTAACCAAACATTGCAAGTAGCCGTGAGATTTTACTACTTTATACTCTAAGATATTTCACACTACTAATGAAATCATAATTTATTAGAAAAAACACATTGCCCCTGGGCATATTGATTCTTATTATTACACACACTAACCATCCAAAATCTACATTTTTTAGGCAGAAGAATTTGACAACATCATGAAGAATTGAGACAATTCATGAAACTAATCACATAATTTAGATATAGTATGCTTTCCTAACCTAAGTTTCTAAACTTCATTATCAATAAGACTTTAACTTAGTAGAATATGTAGAATACCTTTATCAAACAAAGACAACATATGACCCAACCCATTATATCAGTAATCAAGTAATACACTGAAAACCATCTGATATAGTAGCCACCCACAGCCACAGGACAACAATGTTGCATCCAAACCATGCTTTTGATTAGACTAAACCTATAAAGAGTATTTGGAGTGCCCAATATTCCATTTTTAGGAATGTATTTATAACTTTTGAATAGCTTATTTGTGCCAACGTTTACATTATATTCATAGCTATACCTATCCTTGTGTCTCATTACAAAGAATTCCAAATCCACATATAAAAGAGAAGTAAAATTTCAATGCCCAATCATGTTGTAGCATTTAAGAAACATTTTTCTTCCTGCCATGCACAACATTTATTCCATAAGGAACAAATGAGAGTTGCCAACAAAGTAATCATGACTAACCTTTAAACACAATATTTCACACATAGATTACCCCATTGCCAATAGGTCACCCTTTACAAATACATCAAAAACTTTTTGTATTTAAGAGATGAGGTAAGCTTGCCACTTTCTTATTTCTTAATTATACTTAATTTGCCCCACATCTTTGCAAAAGTTTTTGTGCTACCAATTCATATTTCAATCCAAAGTGGTTTATCAAGACATTCCAAATTAAAGGTCCCTAACAATAGATATTTTGATAACAAAGGCACACATGGTTGAAACTATACCATCTATAGTAGCTAAACAATAAAGTAACATCTTCGCAACGGTAGATTGAACATGTTATTATGAGCTCCTCCTTAACAAATATCCTTCTATACCCTACAAATCATGTTGTAGCCAACAAGATAATTCTATCACCATTTTGCATGATTGCCAAATGTATAAAAATAAGCAATGAATCTAGCCCTCATTAATGTTAATCATCACGATAACATACTCAGCAACCTTACTTAGATAACCAAGAGTCTAAGTGGATGTAGGAACTGTCATACTTATAAACATTTTGACATAATTCAACGTACATCATATGAAGCTGCTTCTCAAAGCAAGCAAACCATAACTTCTAGTTGGCACTTGATGTAGTGGCTTAAAATAGAAAAGCTCATTTTATGCATAATAAACCTTCTAATGACTAAATTTTTATTTCTATCAAAGCATGTTTGAGTTGATATTTTACCAGAAGTGATTACAATAGTCAACATAATAGTAACAATAAAAGTTCATCGGCCTTTCCTTAGTAATTTTGATAACACAACTTGAAATCCATAATATGTTAAAGTTTCTCAAGCCATCCTTCATATAGTAGAGCCCCAGGAATAAAACTTCCTCTTTATTGCTTGTTTCAAACCTTCCTCTACTAAAAATGATGGAGAAGTTTGCAAAGCATCTAATAATGATAACTAGTGCACAATAAATCTTGCTTCCCCTTTTTGTAGCTATAGACATCATTGTCGCTAGCCTGATCCTCAACAAGAAAATATCCCATAGGTAGGAAACTAAAAATATACAAAATTTGGGACATCTAAGCTTCTTGCATCAATGCCAATGCGACAATGCAAATAGCCTTTTTTCGCCTATATATCTTAGTCACAATATACTTTCCAAGAGATTATTTTAGCAACATAACCATATGCTCATCCACTCACTTTCATGGAGAAGCAAAGCCACTACTCATTACTCTGCCTAATACTATATACACTTCCCTTACAACCACCATTTCCTTTTTGATTCTTCAAATTACGTAAAAGTTCCCTATCCTTTATGCATTCTTCTCATTAACTTAACAAAAATTATTCCGAAGTATAATTGACCTTATTCCTTGATTCCAAAAAGGATAGTACAATGGATGGACTAAAATTGTATGAGAAATGTGCTTACTTCTCAAAATTCTATGACTAAGTATGTGAACAACTAATAGGACCTTCTTCTACTCCAAGACTACTTCATGGATTATGTTTTTAATTAGCAATATGTTGAGCATTTCTCTAATTTCTCTGCTTTGATACCTTATTTGCCTCGACTGCATCTATATTTCCTTCTGTGAGATTTATACCTTTGTACTACTTGCATCATATCTTCATATTTGCATAGTTTTCCAAATCCTTCTTATTACTATCTTTACCTATTATAGCACTCCTCAATTTTGTTGCTATATTCAGTCTCCTTTTCTTTTGTTGGATTGCCACATAATATCTAAGCCCTTGTGTCTTCCCATCATGATCGTTTATCTTGACAAGGTCTTGTATTTAAAGATCAATAACTCTCAATGGTTGCAGTGATGACTACCAACTCACTAAGTTTATATGTTCTAGAAGCATTTTGACCTTGCCACACGTAAGCAAATAGTGAGTAATCCCTAATACTCAAACCACTTAAAATATTAAATCAAGGGTCCATTAATCCATATTCTTACTTAGTAGTTTTTAGAGGACCTTTCAAGCACTCACAACATGAAAAAAGATGACCATTGCATGCCTACCAACGAGCAATCGATCTGAATAGGATCCACTATGGCTTTTGAAATGGATAATATACTTTATGTCCCAAACATAAGTGGGAGTGTCAAAAAATGGATATAGATTGACGCACAAATAATCACTAAAGTGCTACGCCTAAATTCAAATGTCCACATGCCTAACCCTAATGTAACACCAACAACCTACCTTGGTCCTCCCAACAACACATAATCTCTATTTATAGCAAAATGAATGTAAATAAAAACAACAAGCCATCAACTCTATGACCCAAAATACTTTAAAATGGATTTACCAATGTTGTAGTATTCTAGCTATCCATTGAA
Source organism: Vanilla planifolia (assembly GCA_023846275.1). Classification (NCBI taxonomy): domain Eukaryota; kingdom Viridiplantae; phylum Streptophyta; class Magnoliopsida; order Asparagales; family Orchidaceae; genus Vanilla; species Vanilla planifolia. Next base: position 1,267,358 of record CM043871.1, on the reverse strand, counting down.
ATGACAAATGACTTCTATACACTCTACCCAAGAGGTCAAATAGCTAGTAATAAATTCATTGTTCACATGCCTCATTCAATAGATGTATTTCATCGTTATTTATGAAAGTGGTATCCTTTTATAGCAACAACTTAACATCCAAATTAATTGGTCTTTTTGAGTAGTTAATGGGGGGACCTCTCGTTAGTGTCAAATTAATAATTTTCATTCTCCCTCATGTAAGCATCTCCTTGATGTTGACACTAATAATTCAATAAGCTCATTCAAACCAACTTCACTATTTGATGTGCTTAGATTCTACTCTTCTCATAATCTTATTATTAATGCACTATATAGCTCTAAAAAAAGCTCTATCATCATCCTCACACTTATTCTCATCATCGTAAACCTTGTCAACTATGATGCTTCCATTAGTGGCATTAAATTCTTCCCTAAACTTTATTACCAATGTTGGATGTAGCTTGAATCATAAGACAACCACACTATTTATAATTTTGACCCTGGTACATTTTGGTGCTGAGGCATCATCAACTAGCTTTTAAACATCATCACTAGACATCTATGATTGGCATAATTGCACCAAGCTATTCTATGTCTTTTTCAAAATCTTGTAGAATTTAACACCCCCCCATTGACAACCACACCTCCTCACTTAATTTAGCGATTATAGATTCTAGGTCCAATGCAAAATTCTTTAAAAATACATAAAACACCAAGATGTAAAAACTAGACTCTTAGAGAGTTGCCACAACTAGTCAAAACCAAATTTTGCCAAAGCTCCAATTCCACCACCTCCATCCACCATTGTTCTACCATCCATCCAGCACTAGTGATGCCTTCCACCGATTAGTTCATCACCATTCGCCTGTTCGTATGTCACCAACTCTACTACCTTTGCAAAACTCTTTTGGTTCCTTGATAAATAAATGGTTGAACCCTACAACATCCCTCCTTATGAAGGCTCATACATGAAATAAAAAAAGACAACACTGAAGTAGTTTAGGATGGGGTATTCCCTAATGCCATACAAAATCATACAAAAGAGCATAATGCACATCTTAAGTTAGTAGAATTTTCTTGATACAATACATAAGAAAAGGTTGAAGGACTACATACCCTTCACAAAATTAATAGCACATTGATAGATTCTCCTACATGAAGTAGACACAAGTAGTCAGCTTGCATTAGTAATAGCTATTATAGAGTATGATTCAATCTCTGCCACATTAATATAAGGAAGTAGTGTTGTAAGGAGCTTCATAGAATTAAGAACTGTAATAGTTTCCATGGTATATTTTGATCTTAAAGTCCACATTTTGAGAGCAACAGTAATCAGCCTGCCCTAGTCATTTTGATAACTATACCAATTCCTTCATTATGATTATCTTGCATAATTATGTTGGATTTGAGCCAAACCCACCCTATCAGAGAAGCCCAATAAAAGTTTACAAATAGCCCCTGAAGGCCATGAGAACTCCCAATGGATGGGATTGGAGACGGGAACATGTAGTAATAGCAGTAATAAAAAATGTATACTTACGTCCAAACTAAACACCTTACTCACGTTCACCTCAAAATTTTTATTTATCCAAAGATGATATTAAAATGAACCAACAAATTTAATTTCTTATGATGCACATACGACCCAAATATTCACCACCATCTAGTTTAGCAACTTATTTGAAGATTTAAAATCCATTCTTTTAGTCCCTCCAATTGTGAGATTGGTAATTATGAATTTCCTTGCATAAAATTCCTTTGCCTAATGATATTCCCAAAAGAAATCCATAACATCCTCTTCCATTATACAACCCCAAGCACAAAGTGCCTACATCTCAATTTCTTTTGCACACATCTTGGAGTGACTAAGAAGCTTCAATTTCCACACTTACCCAAGGTCCTAGCTTCAATTTCCAAACCCATGTGGATTCCTCACTTACTAAGTTAAGGCTGATGTACATACTGCTATAGATAATCTTTGACTATAACACTGTATCATCACTCTGATTAAAGTACACCACATCTTTGTTAATTGATTTATCTTATGGGGAAAGCATAATCCAAAACACCAAAGTAGTTGCAAAAAGATTTTGTATCTTATCTTAGTCCTATACACCATGTTTCTTAAGAACTTCTACCACTTAATTCATATAGGTAGGCCACAAAGAATTAGGAAGAAAGCCAAGTACATTATCCACAAGAATGAAACCTGCTTGCCCATTGTAATTTGCTAATCTGCGTTCTCACTTGTCCAAGGCACTACACAGCATAGCTCACTTATATGCAAAGCCCGATATGGCTTGTAGAAATTATTATTTGTCATAAAATACTTTGATTTGAACACATGAACGCATTAAGACTTAACAAAGACCTAACATGATACATTGTTTTCAATTTAATCAATATGAAATTTGAAGTCCTTTTTTTAACTTGTGTTATTGCAATAAGTATGCTTAAATATTTCAATTGAAGCCTACTTCATATATAAATTTTCTACTTTCTTCTTCCTACTCTTTTGATCTATTCCCTTACTAAACAATACTCTGAATTTCTTAAGATTGACCACCTGGCCAGAGTGTTGCTCATATTACTTCATAATGTCCTGAATGGTTCACACTACAGCACAAGTTGTAGGTGTGTAGATTGAAATGTCATCAGGATAAATAAGGCGATTATAGGAGAGGAAGGGCCAATCTTCATCACAATAATGATGGTAAGATCCACCTAATGCTGAGTACCCCAAATGAGCTACATAGATATAATTTTAAAAAGGTTTGGTGATAATGCACACATTTGTTTAAGTACTTTTGTAGCTTCAATTCATAAAAGGTAGATCCCATTCAACATAATCTCATATCTTGTTGTAGTGATACAAACCTCAATTTCACATTGAATATTGAAGATCCATAAATGATTTAACATATCAAGTACAAATTTCTAATTGACCTTATCATAAGCCTAATCCATGTACAACTTAAGTGCCATGACTCTCTCTTTTGAAGTAGATGAGTTCATATGGGTAGCCATCTCCTATGACATGACTAAGAACAAAAGAAACTTTTTTCTTACAATAATATAAAGAAAACCATCTTTGGTCTACCCACAAAAGTTTAGCTACAACTTTTATATCATATTTGAAAGACTAATATATCATCAAAAATGTGTGCAGCTTATACTTTAAAAAAAAGGATAACGAGCATGTCTTTCCATCTCTTGGGCATACATCTATCATTAAAAATGTTTTTCACATTTGTAACAATAACCACCTAAATAATATTACAATATCCAAGGAAAACCACTATCGAGATGCCATCTATGCTTGGTGCTTTATTTCTTTTGATAGACATCAGAAAAATCCTAATATGATCATCTAGCTTGCTTAATATTAAATTCTCTAAAGGTTGGAAAGGTAAGGGATGATTATATTACTCAAAATTGCATCACTTCCTACTGAAGAACTACATTAGTATTTCTTTAATTTTACTTGAAGAAGCAACTAATTCCTCATTATCATTTTAGAGGTGAAATATTTAATTACTTTTATTAGTAGAAGTAGCTACTGGATAAAAGAAATGCATGTTTTCATATCCTAGGTTATCTCAATGAAGCATGGGACTCTACCACCACCAAGCTTTGTCTAAAGCTCTATTATTGTGGTTGGAGATAATATGTTGTGCCAAAAATCATGTTTTTGCTCAATAAGCCACATCTCAAACTCCTTATAATGAAATTTCTTGATCTCCTAGCAAAATTGATAAGGCTTGCTAAAAATATTATCAAGTTTAGCTGCACTCCATTTTTTTAAGCTTATAATGCTAAGCTGAATTTATGGCACAATTCATACATAAAGTTAGCCCTAATAATTCTTTCCATGCTTCTTGCACAACATTAGTTGAATGTGAAAATGATAACAATAAATTCTTGAAATAGGATCACCTTTCAATTTTATTCAACATAAGTATAAGACAATTGTCTGAGCCCATATGAGGAAGATGTATAGATGTAGTACTTAGAAATGCCTCCATACCATCAATATTCATGAAAACTTTATCTAATCTTTCAAATATGTGTGTGCTACCCATCACATTATTATACCAAGTGAATATGTTACCAATAAATGTCAAGTCAAATAGATCGAAATCTGGTGAAATTGAAGAACTAATTCTGAGCTTGTCCACCATAGAATTTGTTCCCCACTTCTCATTCTTCACAAGTAGTACACTGAAATACATTACAATAAATAGTGATCCACAAAGCTTAGAAAATTTTTTGAATTTTTCAAAGGCTACCTGGCATATCATGTAATCTTTTGATAAAAACAACGCACAACAAGACTAAGAGTCGACACTGTTAGATTTCACTTGGATAGAAACCACGTGTGAGGATCACTCATAATTTCATGTTCCACCCAACCCTCATAGCATCATAAAACACCCCCATATAATATAGTCAAAAGTTGGACAAAGTTGTTCCAATTCCTACCCAAAAGCCTATCAATGTCATGCCAACTGAAGTTCTCCAACCAAGTTTCTAACAAGGTAAAAACATGTACTCTGAACTCCCTAACAATGCAATGCAAATAGCAATGAGATTTTACCAACCCAATCCCTCTAATGTTCCAAACTACTAACATAAACATATATAATTAGCTAAAAATATCTTACACATGGGCAAATTTTAAACATCAATACCACTTTTAGACATGCTAAATTTTGCATTAGATGCACCACTAAAACACAACAGGAGCACCCATAATAATTGCATCCAGAGAAAGGTAGAATCATTTTGTTATTTTTTTTTCATTCCATAATTTTTCTAATTCCCATTTGTCATCCTCCTCTAATAGACTTCCTCTTCTACCTTAAAAATAGAATACCAAATCCAAGTTGATGAAGAAGCACTAGCCTCTATAATTATTATATCTAAGAATTTCTTAAGCCATTCAATGAAGTAACAACAAAAAATTACACAGCATTGCTCCCAAAATCAACATCTTGAATTGTGTAAGGTCTCTAAAGCCTTCAACCACCTCTGCATTACTTAAGAGATAGATTTATTTATTTGTATTGATTTTTTCTTCCCCTTGCATTTTTGGTTTGAATGCCAACTCCATATTGGATGAGCCCATACTATGCCCATCATTTGTAGATCTCGATCTATCCATATGCATTTTTTGTGCCTCAACTCCTAGCTTGTAATGCTTACTAAACTCCTTTCTACTCATACCTTTCAAATTTATTTTACTCGCCCATTGTGTTCTTATAAACATTCTCCTCTTCCAAGTTTTCGTAATCATCCAAGGTACAAAACTTCATCATTCATCATCATTAGCTTCTATCTCCCCTTTCATTGTAATTATTTCACTATTCTTATCTAGATTGGATCCTATCCCAATGAGAGAGGAACTTTTGGCTACATTAGTATTTTGGTTTGACTTATCGGATGAACATATCCTGCATGCATCTCCCACTTTTTCGAAAGAAAAGAAAATAAATGAAAATCCCTCATATTTAAACAACTCAACAAATTGGTCCAATTGTTAATACAGTCACATACCCACTCTAAGAGGCTTACAAAGGTCAATTTTAGCACATACTCTTGCAAATGTATAACAGTGCATGTCAATGATTCAATAATCAAACAAAATATTACTCATGACCTTGATAATGTGCCAAATGTTCTCGGTGTCCCAGTAAATAAGAGGGAGTGCTGGAAAATGAAACCATATTAGGGCACACATAATTGATGAAGTAGTTGGCCTAAATCCAAGTCTCCATATAACCAATCATATTATAAGGCCAATTTTCAGCAAAGGACCATCACACTACACTGAGCCTCTATCAGTAACTGACTCTGAGAAAAATAGCTAACAAATAATTTCAAAATCCAAAATACACTAAATTTCACCATCTACTATGGAGAAATCTAGTAATCCAATAAAAGGATAGATTACTACCGTACACCTTACCAACAAGACCAAATTGGTGGTATCAAACTAAGCCATCACAAGCCCCATTTGAAAGGTGAATTTCAAAATTTATAATAGAGTAGGTATCTTTCTATATAATCATTTTTACATCAACATTTGCTAGTATATCTATGTAATTTCCGAATGAACATCGAATAAAAAAATTATTTCGATTGCTTAAATTCTGTCTTATAAGACGAACCCTAAAACTTCAACTAGATCACATACTGGACATTTGCTACTAAAAGAGTTATCCTTTGCCCTGACATTGCAAATATCACAGGCACCTTTGGTGCACCTTTGTGAATCTATTGTGTCAATATTATTGGGCTGTATAACATTCTCCTTTCATATATTAAATGACTTTATAAGTACATTTAACTTTATTTCCATTTCTAATATTTTTATTTCTTCTACATTCTCCCCTATTTATTTTTATATATTCAAATCCATAGCTACTACATCCTAGATTAATTGCCATCATCATCGATAGATGAATTTAGTTCACAACATACCCCACTTGACTTAGTCACATGTAATGATGTCTCCATAGTATTTTTTTCCATTCACTAATGTTTCCCACAATAGTATGCTAGAGCACTAATTACCAGAACAATACAAGGATACAAAAACTCTCACCTACCAAGATCAGAGCTTAATCACCTACCTCTTGTTTTGGGGAAGATTTCATAAAATCCCTTATTTTTTGTTAATTTTCTTGTCTTTGAACCCACAATTAATCACAACAACACACCAAATTAGAGAATAATTAATACTACATAAATTTCAATGTTTATCAATAATAGAGAATGTGCTTAACAAGCAAGCCTTCTAATGATTTCATCTACCTACAATTTTTAAGGGAATATGGTTGCAAGGCTGAGACTTAAAGGAATTGATGGATGGGACCCACTTATAGTGGAGACTATGGCATAATGTAAATGAACACAATGGATCTTACCACTCAAAACATAACAGGGATTGATAGATTAAGAGCTCTTTCTTTACTCTATGGTTGCTTTTCCATGGCCATTCTTAGTTAGGGGAACCATCTGACTAGTAACGCTTTTTAATGAATGAGACCTTAGCTTACTAAATAGCTTGTGAAGTGCAAGCTCTGTGGCTAATTTCATAGAGTGCAATGGTTGCTTAGGCCATTCATGTTTGATGTAATAATAAGTTTATGGTTCCATTAGATTTTTTGGGCCATAATTACGTAACACTAATGTATTCAAGGAGTTGATTTCCTTGGTCAAAATGCCTGAGTAATACCATGAAACTTTCGTCATCTTTGGGATAGATCATTATAATCATTGGTCCTCAATAAGAAATTCCTAGTAAGCAAGAGTTATCAGCTCACGTTTACTACATCCCCATCCTTTCTACACACTACTCATCAGTTTTATAGATTGAATGGTCCATCCAAGTGATAATATAATTACAATGTAGATCATTTGCCATGTGAAACTTTAAAAGAACAACATTTAACTTTATGATTTGGAGGAAAGAAAAGTAGTAGCAAGGTTTACTTAGGTTATCTTGTAGAATAATCATTAATGAGAGCTACGAATGATCAAGTGATCTATGAAACTTGTGAGGGCATGACTGCTGTCTGATGTCACATTCTTTAATTACACAAGCACTTGCTTCAATGTGGAGCTTGATGCCTTGGGGAATAAAAAATACCAATGGGTGTAGTCATGTGTTAAGGGAGAGAAAATGTTAAGTTAGTCATGAGTATGCTGTGTGTCACCAAGTTTAATAGAGCTTTCCAATCACTCATTGAATGATTCTTATCAAAGGATATCCTCGCTCTCGCATCGACGACAATGGCAATGAAATGTGATACATGTTATGAATTGTAGGGTACCATGAACCTTACTTTTTTTGAGTGCAATTTGAGCCTGAGGATGCAAGCTAAGAGTGTGCCTACAAGGTTGTAATGTGACATATCACTCCTTTTAGAAGCTAACAATCATTGGTTCGGTCCTAGCCTTTATTTGGACATAATCGATGGCACCGCATTCTACAACATGGTTTGTTGAAGAATTGGGTGATGTTTTGCTATCAATGCTATAAAAAATGGATGTCATAAAGCATTTTGGTGTTGGCCAATGGAAATAAACATTGCGGTGCGACAAGTAAACCCTACTCACAAACCCAACTCCATGAATCATGGTGCAGAATCCTGACTCCAAGTTAGGTGAGGCAACTCATTAAGTTTAAGAATACAAATAGTTGTAGGAGAAGAAATTTTCAGGATTCCCTTAGTAACAATGAGCAAGGCAAGGCTAGTGCAATGTGGAAATTTGGTAGTCTAAAGTTCAAACTATTGTCTAGAGATGCATCCTCAGCAACAAATAAGGATCAAGTTCTCAAGAAGAGGCAACTGGTAAGAAGAGAGTCCTATTGAGCTTGTACTCTACTACTACATGAAGCACTATCAATGAGTCAAGTTATTTGGAAAAGCAACCAAATTTGGGTGCCTATTACATTCTAGTGGGATCAATTACGAGAGACTGATAAAAAACAAGTACATAGGAGAAAGTTGAAAACATTTTTGAAAATAGAGTCAAATTATGTTTGAAATAATCAGTAAGGAAGCAAAAAGTGCTAGTGGTGCACCTCCACTAAATGTAGAATGTCATCATATATTTTTTTTCTTTGCTTGAGGAGTAGTTTATCTTAGGCAATCATGACGGCATGAGCTAGTGTACATGTTACATGTTCAGAAATTGTTATCATGCTTTGCCACAATGCATAGACCATTGAGATATGCCATGGTGGCCCAACACACATTAGCGATGGCCAATGGGCTCACCATCAGACATGTCTTGAAACATAGACCAAGGAGTGTAACATGATTACAAGTTGAAGTGTGAATAAGCTTAACGGGTGTGAAGAAGCTTCTTGATGGGATCCACATTCTAAGGGTGAGGCACAAGTCAATCTAGATCTTCTGTGAACTATTCAAGTGAAGGCATGCCTACTGGGACCTAAAAGATTGTCAACTATGCCTGAGTAGGACAAAGTAAGAGGAAACTCTGGTGGAGGCTCATAATGATACTGACATGCAAATCATTCATCTGACTCAGGTATTTGGGCGAAAAACTAATCAAACAACCTAGTAGCTTGTTCCGTTTTAAATTTCCTTCATAGTAGCTATTGCCACTATCAAAGTTCTATTAGGTAAAATAAATGGTTAAATTAATTAGTGAATTGGAATGCCTTAACAGGTAGAAGGATGCAATGGTAATTACAAGACGTTGGGCAGAAGCCCTTATTGAGCATTCAATAAGTATATCTTTGTGGTAATAGCAAATATTCAAACAACTTTGAAGGCTTAAATGTTCCATATCAATGACAATTGTATATGGGTTAGTTTATCCTAAGAGATGGGGGAAACCCTTCAAAGAGTGCCATTTTGCATGAGCTTCAAAAACGAGTCAAGTTAAAATTCTCAAGTTGAGATGTAGTAGTCAATGGTAATTTCAAGTTGTCTAGCGAAAGTGATGGCAGGCTCAAGATGAGTTATGCTTTCTGCTTAATAGTTTATTGGCCCTATAAATGGCTCAATTAGAATTTGGGCCAGGTGGTTGGAAGATCTCTACTTGCTAAGTAATTTTTTATGCACCTGTGTGACCATTGAAACTCTAGATGGCCTACTATCTTCTTTACCCAATCATAATCATAACCACATCAACTGTCTAAGGTGAATAACCTTTAAATGATGGAGTATTGTAGGCTACGTTAGTTAACAAAATGGTTCCATAACTTTTGGAAAAGAATTACCTCTAAGGGTTTGGCATGGGCAACCTAATCCTAAACCCATCAGCTATTTGAAGAGTGCTTTAGCTGCTATAATGACTAGAGCAAATCAGCACTTGTCGATTGGGGGACAAATTGGGAGTGGGCCCTATAAGAGCTTGCCTTGGTCATCGAGCAATCAACTTGAAACCAGTATAGACATGGAAATATGACTTTTTAATTAAGATAAAGCATTACAATGGTCATTGTGGATGCTCATGCATTGTGATTTCTACCCAGTGCTCATATTACCAAAGTGATGAAACTCAACCAAATTATGTAAATGTATAGAGTAACTATGACTCTCTTATAATAAACAAATGTCTCATCATCTAATTGGTAACTCACATGAATGGATTAACAAGATTCCCAATGTCTCTACCTATTATCAAACCAAAGCACAACCAACAAAATGGTAATCTTAGAATCTATGGGGAAAGGATATCTTTTTGAGCCTGGCTCAAATCTGACTATGTGGAATGGCTTGAAAGGTGTAGTATAAGTCGATGTTGGTCTGCTGACAAAATTGAAATGACATCAATTTAAAAGTTTCTTTACCTATTCTGTCAGATGTAGATAGGACCTAGTCTATTTGTTTTTCTTAAGTTTTGTGTTGATGGGTCTATCTAAGTAGAAGAAATTTTTTGTAGGGTGTCAAGTTAGGGTGACATATTTGTTAAAGGATAATATAGGTGTCTTAAGTTGAGCACAATAAGAACTAATCTCTTTTGTGGAACAAAAGAGTAAAAGCTGCTTCTACATAGAGTTATGATATGAAAGTGAACCATGAAAGTGTGGCCTATCAATCTTGTTGGAATGAAGAATTTAATGTTAAAGGTGTTAAAAAAGTTACCATAAGGATAACTAGTTTGTTGCAGCCAAGCATTCATAACAACAACGTTTTCATCCTTCAATGTTTTGCTCCTCTTATCATTAGGAAGTAGAATTCACCAAGTGTTGGATTGTTCACAAATTGACAGGGAATATGAGCTTGGTTTTGAACATTATGAGATATTTTAGTTTTACCTTACTAATGAATGTGTCATGACAGTAATTTAATATAATACAAAAGGAACCATTGATTCACAAAATTATTCATCATGCTTAGTTGAAATGCTAATGACATGAACCTATCTTATGTGGCTTTATGATTGAGCACCTTTAAGTCAAAATCCACTCTAAGTTGCAAGATGTAGGCCCATTGTTTACTTGTTTGTTGATAATAAGGTTTTAGCACCCGAAGAGCACATGACCATAGGCTTGCCTAGAGTCAAGATGTTGGATGGCATGGGCATTATAAGAAATGAAAATTAAGTATGAATGGTGTGTAGAATCCTTTATAGACATCATAAAAGTCACAAAACAGCCCTTGCTTGCATACTTGCATGATAGCTTGCTCTACTTGCTCACTTTCTGTACTTTCTCTATTTATTACAATACTTTGTGTGATGCATTTTGTGGCAACTTGAATGGTACTATGTGATTCAAATTGTGTCCCTTGGAGTGTTGCATAGGTGCATGGTTGAAATGCCTTACATTGCCAATTTTAAACATTAGATTATGTGATGTGGGAGTTATAACACTTTGTCTTCCACATAAATTATCATGATCTCATTAGGAGACTTGTCTTCTTATTTGATAGAATTTCCATAATCTACAATCTAAAAGAGGCTATGTATGGTGTAGTGTGACTCATAATGAATCAAATGTTGGATGGTGTAATGTGTGCTAAGGTTTGTGAATGTTGAGATGTGGCTTTATTTGTATAATACTACAATTGCATGTGTGGCATCTAGTCTATGAACACCATGTGACATGTTTTGTAATTGACTTCTGGGGACTGCAAAGTGTAACCTTACTTAGGAGTTTTACAATTATGGGTTGGTGACAATTGGATAAGGTGATGCTTTATTGGTAGACCTACGTTCTTCATTATCATAATTGTCATAACATGTCATTTGCAAGGGGCAATGTGAAGCACAGTGTGGCCCATGACAAAGTGAAAGTTGAATGGTACAATGTACACTTAGATTTTATGTGTCGGTCTGAGGCCTTAGGTTCATGCTACTGCAATAGCTCGTGTGCTAGGGCACCATACATGCACTATAGCCAGTCCATGCATGAGTTTAAGCATCCTATTTACATGGCTAAAAAGGACTACAAAGTATAAAGTTTTAAAGATTTTTAGCCCTATAACTTGTTGGCATTATGATAAGATGACACATAATAAGGAAACTTGCATTTTTCCTTGATAGAATTGTCATGTTATGCAATCTGCAAAGGCAATATGGGGCATAGTGCATGTCATGGTAAAGCAGATGTTATATAGTGCAACATGAACTAGGGCTTGTTCGTGTTGGGTTGTGCCCATGGCTGTGCACTATTATAGATGCACTTGAGATAGAGAACAATAAAATGTAGTAATGTCGCCACATGACTGCAAGTCCACAAGCACCCAATAGCATCAGATGTGCAAGACTAGTTGGATCCAAAAAGTGTAAAGTTTTTGAGATTTTTAACTCTATGGCTTGGTCACAAATGTATAAGAAGACCCTTTTAGAAGACTTGTCTTTTTGTTTTCAGAATTGGCATAATATGAAATCCTTAAGTGGTAATGTGCTGTGTGAAGCAACTCGAGGCAAAGTATATGTTGGATAGTGAAATATGCATTAAGGTTTGTGCCTACTTGGCTATGGAATTAGCCATGTGTTGTTGTTTGCTACTACATGTGTCGTAGAATATTGGGTGTGCAACAATAGTAGGTACAGGCATTCTTGCAAAGCTGCATGTGCTTTGCAACATGTAATGCATTTGGCTAATGGTGCCAAATAATATCTAATTTGTTTTTGGTATTTTTAGCAACTTAAGCTATTCATGCATGGATAAGGTGATATATTATTGGGAGACTCACCTTTCTTCATTTCAAAGTGGTCACAATATGGAATACATAAAAGGAATTTTGCAGTCTAGTGGAATCTTTAGTGAACCAGAAGTTGGATGGTACAACATTTACAAGTGTTTGTGCATTATGGACTGCACACCTTGTCCTACATTATTTCATCCAAATGCATAGCAAAGACCTATGCAAATTGTAGCAGATTGCACTTTCACAACAACCAATGTTTAGCATACATAGCAGCATCTTGTATGCCTGATTGACTAGACTTTTAAAGCATAACATTTTTTGGATTTTTAACACTATAGATTGCTAATGCATATAGATGGTGATTCTTGATTGGGGGAATTCCTTCTTCATTGATAGAATCAACATAATATGAAATCCACAAGGGGTAATATGAGTTGTGGTGAAAGCAATGTAAAAGTTTGTTGGTGCAATGTGAGCTACGGCTTATGCATGTTTAGATGCCACCAAGCTACATGCTACTATATGTACTCGTGCAACATAGCACCTATCGTGGTGCAACATTGTCTACATATGTGATAATTCGTTATTCACAAGCATAGTAGGGAACTATTTGTGTGCGACAACTATGCAACAAGATCAATTGCATGTGGCTAGTAGGGTCTACTTAATGTAACATTTTAGAAATTTTTTTGAGCTTCAAACAGCTAATGCATAGATAAAGTGATGCACTATTTGGAAGGTTGCCTTCCTCAACAAAATTAATGCAATTATGCAGCTTTTGATGAAGTTAAAGTTGGATTGTGCAATATGCATAATGGTTTATGCATACTGTGATATGCCCTTACTAGTCCTAATAGTGCATTGACCATGCATGCAGCAGCTAGTACATGTGCTCCTAATTATAAGCAATGTGTGCAACTATTGTGGCTTGCAAAGTGTATGGATAAGTAGATGCACTATTGGGAAACTTGCCTTCCTCCATGGATTATCACATGTAATAAGTTGATCGATATAATTAATTTTGGACATAAAAGTAGCCACTAGATGAAAGGCATTTGTGTTCCAATCACCAAGGGTAGTCTATTGATTCATAGCATGTTTCCATCACCATGTTTCTTCTAAAGCCATAATATTATGATAGGAAGCAATATGTCATACCAAAAGATCATGCTCTAGCTCATTTAAGCTATGTGTAGATTCCTTAAGATGAACCTACATTTCTTGCATAACCTAATGAAAATTACTAAATATTTTGCCATGCTTAGCTACACTATATTTCTTTAAAGTTGACAAAGCTCTATTAAATTTAATGAAAAAATCATCCATAGAGTTTCCTCTAGTTGTCCTTTCCTAAGTTACATATATTGTATTAGTTGATTGTGGAAAGGATATCCAAATGTTTTTAAACTAGGTTCCTTTATCAATTTTTCCAAACAATAATTTTCTAAACTTTATATACAATGAATAGTGGTTCATGATGATGCATGGAAAATGAGTCATGATAACACTTGCATACCATCAATATTAATGAATGATTTTTCCAATCTTTCATATATAAGGTAGTTCCCCTCATTATTACACCTAGTAAAATGATTCCTCAAAAAAATCCCAAGTCAATAATATCTAAATCATGAATAAAGCTGTAGAACCAGTTTTGAGCTTGCTCACTACTAAAAGTTCCCTTTTTTCTCCTCCTTCAAAATGCATTGAAGTACACTACAACAAGTAGTTGTCAACCAAGCTTTATAGAATCTTTAATTTCCTCTCAAGTTACTTTTTAGTTTTTATAGTCTTTTCATGCATACAAAGCACAACACTACCAACTCTTACAACTACAATATCACACCAGTATAGTAACTACTCTAAAATGTAATATACAGTTTCAAGCGCAACCCAATCCCTCAATAACATTACAATGTGTAGGATAGCCCAATTGAAGATTGCACAAAGTAGTTTAAGTTGTGGCCAAAAGTTGATCCACCACTTAATGATTAATGGTCTCCACATGAGTTTCCAGTAATGCAATTACAAATACTATATTCTACCTTACTAAATAAGAAAGTAGCATTGGGATTTTTCTTCTTTAAAGAACCTTATGGTTCAAGCAACAAAAGAACCCATAATTTATTAATAAACCTAAATTGCCCCTAGGAATAGTGGAGACCTTTCTACACATCTTATCCATTCCAAATGTACATTTATAACTGCAATAATTCCACTACAACTCCTACAACAAAGCCATTAGCTGCACCACTCAAACACAATAGCAAAACCAATCGTAATTGAATCCAAAAAAGGAAAAATCATTTGATTATTTTTTGTCATTCCATAATTTTTCTAATGCACATTTGACATCCACCTCTTACAAACTTCCTCATCTAGCTTAAAAACAGAATACCAAATCCAAGTTGATGAAGATGCACTAGCCTCTATAATAGTTATGTTTGAGAATTTCTTAGGTCATCCAATGAAGTTACCACACAAACAGAACACAAAATCTTTCACAAAACCTACATCTTGAGTGGTGTAAGGTCTCTAGGCCTTCAACCACCTCCAAGTTCCTTGAGAGACACTTTATTTATTTGTATTGATTTTGTATTCCCTTGACATTTTTTTTATTTTCAATGCCAACTCCAGATTAGATGAGCCCAAACTACTCTCATTGTTCTTATATGTGGATCTATCCATATGCATGGTTTTTGGCTCATCTTCTAGCTTGAAAGGCTTACTAAACTCCTTCCTGCTCATATAGATCCAATTTACTTTACTCAGTTAATTAGTTGCTATAAACATTGTCCCCTTCTTATGTTGCACAATCCAAGGTCTTAAACCTTGTCATTTATCATCATCAGCTTTTATCTCTCACTACATTGTAATAATCCCATTATTCCAATCTTGATTTCGTCTTGTCCTAATAGGATAGGAACTCTTGTCTACATTAGTGTTTTTGCTTGACTTGTTGGATGAACATAGCCTTGTTATGTGTCCCACTTTGCTAAAATTTTAGTAAATAAAGGGAAGTCCTTCATATTAAAACATCTAAAATAATTTGTCAAATGCTTAGCAAATGACTCAAGGTGTAGACAAAAATAACCAATGGATAAGTTCAAAACCCATAAACCACTAAAATTCCCAAATTTGCTTTAGAGAACTCTAGCAATCCATTAAAAAGATAGATGACTACCATACAAATTACCCACAACAAAAAATTTGTGGTATCAAACTTAGCCATCACAAGCCTCATTCGAAAGGTGAATTTCAACAATTATAATGAAGGGGTTATCTTTTAGTACAATCATTAAACATTTTGCTGTCTATCGATGTAATTGCCAGATGAAATGCTGATCAAACATTTCTTCATTGTTTAAATTCTATTTAATATGGCCACCCCTAAAACTCACTTCAACTAGACCACATACTTGATGGTTACTATTCAAAGTGTTTTTCTTTCACAATGATCTTGCCACTATCACAAGCATCTTTGGAGGATCTTCGTGATTCTATTGCCGTAATATTATTGGGAAGTATAAAATTCTCCTTATATGCATTACATGATTTTATAAGCACATTTAACTTTAGTTTAATTTTTATTATTTTTTCTTATTCTACATTCTCCACTATTTATGCTATTGTATTTAAAGACATAGCTACTACATCCAAGATTAATTTCCATAATCATCCATAGGTGAATTCACTTGACAACATACCTCACTTGACTCAAACACATCTAATGATGTCTCCATGATATTTCTTCCATTCTCCTATGTATCCATCACAGTTTTCTAGAGCACTAACTATAAGAACAATGCAAGGATACTAGAATTTTCACCTACAAAGATCAGAGCCTCTACACTAACCTCATGTTGGGGAAGATTGCACCACGTCCCTCATTTTTTATACTCTTTCATGACTTCAAACCCACCATTAATCATATAAGCACACAAAAAAAGAGAATAATTTAAACTATGCCAATTTCAAAGTTTATTAATAATAGAGAATGTGGCTAACAAACAAGTCTTGTAATGATTTCATCCACCTTTAATTATTTTGGGGGGAGTATGGTTGCAAGGCTACAACTTAAACAAATTAAAAGATGGGGACCACTTGGAATGGAGCCTACGACATAATTTAACTCAACACAGGGATGCTTACCTTTCCAAACATAACAAGGATTGATAAATTAAGAGCTCTTTCTTGATTCTATGGGTGGTGGTCCATGGCCATTCTTAATTGGGGGAACCATTTAGCTTGTTAATTTTTTTGAATGAATGAGACCTTAGCATTCTAACTAGCTAGTAAGGTGCAAGTACTATGGCAAGTTTCTTTGAGGAATTAGGGTTGCTTATGCCTTAGAAGTTTGAGGTAATAATAAGTTTACTATTCCTCTAGATTTTACTGGCCATAAGTGTGCAACACTTATGTGTTCAATGAGTTCATTAACATGGTCAATAGGCCTTGGTAATCTCATGAAAATTTAACCGTCATTAGGATAGATCATTATAATCATTAGTAGCCAGCAACAAATTCTTAGTAAGCATGAGTCCTCAGCTCACATTGACTACATCCCTACTTTCTGTACCCATTGCCCATCACTTTCATCGATTGAATGGTCATGTTGGGTGTTCATATCATTACAATGTAGATGGTTTGCCAAGTGTAACTTTGCAAGTAGGTCATTAAACATTATGATTTGGAGGAATGAAAAGTTGTAGCATGGTTTCAATAGGTTAACTTATAGAATAATAATTAATTAGACCTATGAATGATCAAGTGATCTATGCAACTTAAGAGAGCTTGACTGCTATTTGATGTTGCATTCTTCCATTACACATGAACATGCTTCAATTTCGAGCTCAATGCTTTAGGGAATAAACAACAACCTATGGGTGTAGTCATGTGTCAATAGAGAGAAAATGTTAAGCTACCCATGAGTATGTTGTGCGTAACCAAGTTTAGTCGAGCTTGGCAATTGATCATCAAAAGCCTCTTAACAATGTATATCTTTGCTCTTGAATCGATGAAGATGGTAGTGAAATGTGATACATGTTATGAATTGTAGGGTCCCATGAAGCATCCATTCTTTCAATGCAAGTTGTACCCGAGGATGCAAGCTAAGGATCTCCCTCTAAGGTTGCAATGTGACATATCACTCCTTTTAGAAGCTAAAAATCATTGGTTTGAGTCCTAGAACTTATTTGAACATGATCGATGGCACCACATTCTACAACACGATGTGTTGAAGCATTGGGTGATGGTCGGCTATCAATGCTGCAAGAGGTAGATGCCATCAAGCTTTGTGGTGTTGACTAGTGGGAATCAAACTTGTAGTGTGACAAGTACATCCTACTCACAAATCCAACTCCATGCTCCATGGTGTAGAACCATGAGACCATGTCAGGTGAGGCTACCCACTGAGATTAAGCAAATAAAAAGTTGTAGGTAAGAAACTTACAAAGAAATTTGATAATCTGAAGTTTGAATTATTGTTTAGAGATGCATCCTCAGCAACGAATTTAGATCTAGTTCTATGGAAGGTGCAAGTGGGAGGGTGAGAGGAATTGAGATCATACTCTATCTCTACATGAGACACTATCAAAGAGTCAAGTTATTTGGGAAGGCAACAAAAATTTGTTGTATATTACATTCAATGTTGAATAATTATGAGAGGCTGATAACAAACAAGTACACAAGAGAAAGTTAAAAGAGTATTTGAAAATAGAAACAAATTGTGTTGAAATTGTCAGGAGAGAAGCAATATAGGCCAGGGATGCACCTCAATTGGATGCAGAATGTCATCATATAGTTTGTTACATGGCTTGAGGAGTAGCTCATCTTAGGCAATCATGACAACACGTGCCAAGTTCGACATTACCTGTGGAGAAATTGTGATCATTCTTGGCCACAATGCATAGAACATTGAGATATGCAACGGTGGCCCTACAAAAATTAGTGAAGGACAATGGGCTCACCATCAGACATGTCTGAAAACATATACCAAGGAGTCTAACATGATTGCAAGTTAATATGTGAGCAAGCTCAATGTGTGTATGAAGCTTATTAATGGGATCCATATTTTAATGGTGAGCCACAAACAAACCCAAATCTTTTGTGAACGGTTCGAGTGAAAGGTTGTTTACTAGGACCCAAAAGATGGTGAGCTATGCCTAACTAGGACAATGAAAGAGGAAACTCTAGTGAAGGCTTATATAGTGATACTGACATGCAAATCGTTCATCTAACTTGGGTATAGGGACAGAAGACTAATCAAACGACCTAGTTGTTTGCTCCCTTTCATACTTCCCACAAGATAGCTGGTGCTGTTGTCAAAGTTCTAATAGGTAAAACAAATGATTAGAGGAGTTGGTATAATGCAAGGCCTTGACCAGTAAAAGGGTGTAGTGGTCATTATAAGACACAAGGCACAAGCTCATCTTGAGCTTTCAATAATGTAGATTTAGTAGTAGAAGAAAGTATTGAAATAAGAAATTTGAAGGCTTAAATGTTCCATGTGAATGACAATTGTAGATGGGTTAGTCTATCCTAAGAGATTAGGGAACCCTTCGAAGTGTGTTATTTGGCATGAGCTTCAAAAAATAGTCAAGTTAAAATTCTCGAGTTGAGATGTGGTGGTCAATGGTAGTTTCAAGTTACCCAAAGATAATGCTAAGAGCCTCAAGAATAGCTATTCTTTTTGCTTAATATCCTGTTGTCCCTAAAATTGGCTCCGCTAGAGTTGGGGCAAAGTGGCTGGAAAGGCACTACTTGTTAAGATATTTTTTATGCACCTTAATAACTTCTGAAAGTCTAGATGTCCTGGCGTCTTCTACACTTAATCATAACCATAACTACATTAGGTCTCTAAGGTGAATCACCTTTGAATGTTGGAGTCTTGTAGGTCAAGGAAGTTGAAAAAATGGACCCATAACTTCTAGAAAAGGATTAGCTCTAAGGTTTGGGCATGGGAATCCCTGTCCCAAGCTTTCTTTTGATTTTTAGCATTATTAGTAGGTGACACTTGGATAAGGTGATGCTTTATTTAGACACTTGCATTCTTCATTGACATAATTGTCATAACATGCCATTCGCAAGTCGTAATGTGTACTTAGGATGACGTTGCTATGATTGCATGTGTGTTAGGGCACTATACATGCAACAAAGCCAGTCCATGCAAACCTTGAGGCATCTAGTGAGAATGGTTGGTGAGGCCTACAAAGTGTAAGTTTTTAAAGATTTTTAGCCATACAGGTTGCTAGTGAGGATAGGATGATGCACTATAGGGATACTTGCATTCACCCTTGATAGAATTGTCACATTACGTAATCTACAAAGGCAATGTAAGGCATGGTGCATGCCATGGTGAAGTAGATGTTGGATACTGCAACATGGACTAGGGTTTGTTTGTGTTGCATTGTGCCCATGTCTATGCACTACTATAGATGCACTTGAGATAGAGAACGACAAATTGTAGTACTAACCCCACATGACTACTGGTCCATAAGCACCTAATGGCATCTGATGTGTACGACTGGCTAGATCCAAAAAGTTTAAATTTTTTTGAATTTTTAGCATTGTGGATTACTCACACATTAATATGGTGATGCCCTTTTAGGAGACTCTCCTTCTTGCTTTTTAGAATAAGCACAATATTCAATCATTAAGAGGCAATGTGCTATGTGAAGCAACTCGAGGAGAAGTAGATCTTGGATAGAGGAATATGCACAATGGTCTGTCCATGCCTAGCCTTACCCATGTGCTGTTGCTGCTTCATGTGTAGTAGGGTATTGCTTGTGTAGTAATATTCTGTGCATGCTAGTAATGCTACATGTGTTTTGCTGCATGCTATGCATTTAGCTAGGAGTGCAAAAAATATGTAATTTGCTTTTTCTATTTTTTAACAACTAAAGCTATTCATGCATGGATAAGGTGATGCCCTATTGGGAAACTCAATGTTTCTCATAAGAATGGTCACAATATGTAATCCATAAGGGGAATTGTGTGGCCTAGTGTGACCCATTGTGAAGCAGAAGTTGTATGGCACAACATTTACTATGGTTTGTGTATTATGGACTACACACCATATCATCCATTGTTTCATGCACAAGCATGGAAAAGGCCAATGCAAGTTGTAGCACTTTGCACATGCACGATTTCCAATTTGTGCATGCATAGAAATAGCTAATGTGCATGATAGTTTAGGCTTATAAGCATAACTTTTTTGGACTTTTAACACTATAGATTATTGTTACAAATATAAGGTGATGCCTAATTGGGGGAATTCCTTCTTCATTGATGGAATCAACATAATATGTACTCCACAAGGGGTAACGTGAGATGCAGTGCAGCCTGAGGCTAAGTGAAAGTTTGACAGTGCAATATGAGCTAGGGTTTTTTCATGCTTGGATACCACCTAGCTACAGACTACTATAGCTAGTCATGCCACATAACACCTATTGTGCTACAGCATTGTGTACATGTTTGATAATGCATTATTCGTGGGCATAGTAAGGAACTGCTTGTGTGTGTGACCACTATTTGATGCACACCCAACAACAATTACATGTGGCTTGAAGTACCAATTTCACCTAGATTGTTCTTCTATAGTGTCCTTCTTTCCTTATGCAGGACCTCTCCCTTTGCATTAATTGCATCATTTTCTCATATTTATATTTCTTCCCAACCTTTTACATTCCTATATCATTTCTTTCTACAATAGCAACAACAGAAGGGATAGAAAAGTTGAATCAAGCAACAACAGCAAACAAATATTTCATTTGAGTGTAGCTAAATTGTTGGCCTTTTTGTCATGTGTTTGAAGATTTCTATTAATCCAAAGATTAAATAACTTGAACATAACAAAATTGACCATGTGAGATATAGTAGCCATCCACACTTTCAATGGCTTCTAGTTGAGAAGCCTTATTAATGAAATAATGTCAATGCAATTCTCCTTATTAAGCCTAAAATTCGCATATTTAATCTACTACGCAAGACTTCTGTTACATTATAATCGTCTCAAAAATGTGTTTCAAATCTTCAATCACATTACAACCCCACAAAATAACTCTAGCACCTTAATGCTTCTTCCATGAAGTTAGGAACAAGTAGGAATCAAATTTAGTGCAAATCCCCAAAAGAATATGTTGACCCAAGCTTGCACCTTCACTTTCCAAACCCACGCAGCCACTTATCTACTACAATTCTAGCATTTATACACACTACTATAGACGATGTTTAAGTCCACCAAGGTATCTTCAATCAAATGGGAGCACAACACATCATTTTTATTTGATTTGTTGCATGGGGAATACAAAATATGATTTACCAAATCAAATTGAAAAACATCAAGTATCTTATTATTGTGTCATACAATATGCACCATAACCAGTTCTATTACAATGGTCAGATTGTCCACTTCAATGTTAAGATAGGTTGGTCACAAAGTAATAGGAAGGATGCCAAGATAATTATCCAATGAAAATAAAATGGAATTACCTATAGAAATCCTCCAAATAATATTATAAATTGTCTAAGGGGTCACAATACTGAGTAACTTATGCATATGATAAGCATCTATAATATATATAAAGTAATGTTTGTCATAAAGTACTTGCATCAGAAGGATTAAACCCATAAATAGTTTTTTTAATTAATCACCCACTTGTAATGTTTTACAATCAATACTAACTATTAGGTTGGCAAACTAAGAACTTTGAGTCCCTGACATTCTTTAAGAAGAGAAGCCATTTCCCAATATGCTTAAATGGTTGTGTTGCTAACATTTGAAACAACTTCACAGGCAATGGTGCATCAATTTGTCCAACTCTATAAGAGTGCTACTTGGAATTAAAGAATGGGCTAAGTAGTACAATGGAATAGAAGCTAACAAGTTGGTCATGAAAGTATGGCTCTCTATTGATAATGACCTGATCATTCATCTTGACATATAATTTTCAAATTGATTAATAATAAATTTGAAATCTTCGTTATGTACTTTAATTATAGTAATTAGTATGCCAAAATTTTTTAATTAGACATCTTGATGCATATGTAATTTTCTTATTATCATCTTTCTTTGTTTACATTCCATCCTGTTACTAAATAATACTTTAGATTTGTTTAGATTCACCTCTACACTTAAGTATTACCCATACTACTTCATAATATCCTAAATGGTCCTTATTGTAGCACATGGAGTAGATGCATAAATAATGTTGTCATCAACATATTGAAGGTGTGTAATCATTAGGGAGGTAGGGCTATTCATGATTCAAATTAAGGCAGCATGGTCAACTTGGAACCAAATACGTCATGAGAGAAACTTAAGCACAAATATAAATAGTTATGGTGAGAGCAAACATCACTACCTAAACCCCCCAACTACATCAGTCCAATGTAGATAGATGCCAATTAAACATAATCTAAATTCTAAATGTAGTGATACAAGCCTTAATATTATCACACCAAGTACCCCAGAATTGCAAATGCTTTAGCATATCCAACATGAAATTCTAGTTGATCTTATCATATGCCTAGTCCATACTTAACTTAGTGCCATCAAACCCTCTTTGGTGGTAGATAGATGCATATGGGTAGCCATATCTTGTGCCAACAATATATTGTTA
This sequence comes from Vanilla planifolia, assembly GCA_023846275.1. Classification (NCBI taxonomy): domain Eukaryota; kingdom Viridiplantae; phylum Streptophyta; class Magnoliopsida; order Asparagales; family Orchidaceae; genus Vanilla; species Vanilla planifolia. The sequence goes on along the minus strand of CM043871.1, from coordinate 1,244,095 downwards.
GATACAACACAACCTAGCACAAAAGAAATTTATTCTCTTACAATTATACCAAGAAGCATCACCTTCAGTTTAGCTACCAATATTTTTGTCACTATTATATAAGTCACATTTCATGTGCCAATGGACTTAAAATATTTAGGTTTAAAAACAACCTAAACTTTTGGAATGAGAATGACCAACATGACTTCTCACTATTTTGCCATGAATCTATCTTTAAGAATTGTTTCATAGATGTGACAAGATCCACCAATGTAATGTTTCAATGACCAAGCACAAATTTAGCTTAGCTACCATACACACTAGGTGATTTATTTCTTTTTATTAATGTCACTACATTTCCAATCTAATCATCATTCATTTTAGCCACAAGTGTGGCTACTTAATCTCTATTGACAGTTATCGAAGGTCAAAAAGATAAAGGATGCTCACGTAGCCTTTTGCTATACCACTTTTGACTAAAAAAATATGAGCAAGTTTTTAGTCTCAATTGAGGCAAACACCAGTTCCCATTATCTTTTCTAAGTTTGCGGATAGAATTACTTCTAAACATAGAAGTATTCACAGCCTAGAAAACACCTATGTTTTAGTTCTCGAGGTTGGCCCATTGAAGATTGGCATGTTGTTACCATCAAGCTTCTTTTAAGGCCACAACGTTATTCTAAGAAGTGAGACATGATGCCAAAAGCTCATTCTCTAGCTCATTAAGCCATATTTAGATTCCTTGAGTTTAAGCTCTTAGATTTCTTATTCGAACCTATAAGGCTTACTAATGACCTTACCAAGTTTAGCTGCACTCTTTTTCTTTAAAGTTCACAAGGCTCTGCTAAATTTAGTGGATAGCTTATCCATCAAATTTCCTCTAATCATTCTTATACAAGCTATATATAACACATTACTTAATTTTGGAAAGAACAACTAGATGTTTAAAATTGGGTTCTTTTATTTCTATTATCTAAAGACAATTTCCTAAACTTTATGAGAAATAGGTAGTAAACTGAGCCAATATGAGAAAGATCAGTGATAATAGTAATTAGGAAGGCTTGCATACCATCAATATTGATGAAAACTCTATCCAATCTTTTGTATGTATGAGCATTCCTTTTCTTATTATTGCACCAAGTAAACGAATTCCTAACAAATCCAAGTCATTTCGATCTATGTCATGAATTTGATTAGACAACTCATATTGAAGTTACTCACTATTAAAGTTTTCCCTTATTTTGTCTCTTACTATGCAAGTAAGGCATTGATGTCCCTTACAACAAGTAACAATCCATGAAGCCTTGCAGAATCTTTAATTTCATCTCAGGCTGCTCGTCGATTAATATAGTCTTTTGATGCATGCATTACAAAATCTCATTGCTGCCTTATCTCACTCGAATAATAACTACACCTGAATAGCAATCCACATTGCCAGGCTTAACCCAATCCCTCCATAATACTACACTACCCAAGATAGCCCAGTTGAAGATTGCACAAAGTATTACCAGTTTATGCCCAGAACCTAATTGTCTTGATTTCAATTATACGCCTCTACATGAGTTTCCAAAAGGGAAACTACAAATAGTCTTTCGTCCCTCATTATATACCGCATGTACTAATGGGATTTTATTGCTTTAATCTCTCTTATGTTCCACTCCAGGAAAGAACTCAAAATTTATTAACAAAAATACATTGCCCCTAACATAATGTATCCTTTGCCACACATGTTATCCATGCCAATGTTGCATTTTTATAAGCACAACAATTCCAATTTAGCATATACAACTCAACCAATTAATGAAATTGCTCATCCAATTCGGAAACATGTCTTCTCGAACAATATATTAGAAGTTCGCTTTCATTAAAATATTAAGCCAATTGAAAATGTTCACTCCTTCTATCAAACAAAAATAGCCTATAGCCCATCCCACCAGTAAAATGTTTAGATAGTGAATAAAAACCACACATAAACATAGCCAAGAACACTGCTTCTAAACATGCTTTACGTTTAATTTACATCTACAATACATGCTACAGTGAGAAATATTCCCTTTTTCTTTAATGAACTTATAGCTTTTGAATTGGTTATGTGCAACTACAATTCCTACATATTTAGTGCTAGTCCCATTCTTACATCTTATTACTAAGAATTTCAAATCCCACCAAAAAACATAAGCTTAATTCCAATGGCCCATCATGTTGTAGAAGTCCAAAGAATAATTTACTTCCCACTTGACGTGGCATTGGGTCCAAGTGCAACTAGTCATCCAAATATATAGCAACTAGATTACCCCTTGAAAATGTTTTCTATATATAGAAAAAAAACTATGCTAACCTGTGCCCTAATTCTTACTATAGCTTCACATATTGGCCCCTGCACTTATGTGTTAGCTATTCTCTTGCCTCTTATATAGTAGTCCTGAGTCCTTGATCAATAGAAAACTAACTTGAAGCTCCTAATAACGAAAGTTGAGAAAATAGAAGCATGCATAACTTGATCTATGCACCTTGTAAGAACTACACACACAAAGTGACATCTTCCCAAAGCATCTTCAACATTCTTTGGCCAGCATCTCCACCACATATCTACACCGATACCTTTTTTTCATTTTCGAAAAATTCATACAGGTCTTCAATATTGAGTTGGTTCTCTAAAAGTGTAGATTGTTGCTTTCAATTTGCATGGTTGTAAATGATTAATACATATAACCACCTTTCATGCTAAAATTTTTGCAAAACATGCACCATAATATATAATTTCTCACCAAACCTTTAAAAAATATAGCCTCAAAAATTGTTCTTGCACTCTAATGCCAATCAAAATTGAGCCCTTACTACTAATTAACTAGAAGTTTAAAAAGCTAAGTTTAACCATAACCATTACACAAACAATCATGCAGCCGACCTCATCATAGTTGTAGCCTTGCTTGAGCCTCACTTGATCCACAACTACTAAAATAAGACCCAAGTAGATTCTCAAATTTAGCAAACTTCTATGACCGATAGACTCCTTGTAGCCAACACCAATGTAGCATAAGAAAAGATCTCTTTCATTCTACCCACTACAGCAATAATACCCTTTATCAACATCAAGGTAAAGCCATTAGTAATTCAAAATTTGCTTTTAAAGTGTTCCCAACAACAACAAAGCTATATAATCATCCTCTGAATTTCTTAGAGAGATGAAGCAACTGCACAGTACGCTGCCCAACCCAAAGTTCACCTACTTCGTTGACCTTTATTATTTTTTGTTTTCTAAATTAATGAATGCTTCCCCCTCACTTTATTGATGTTTTTCATTATCTCAAGAATAATCATTACATTGTGCTTTTTTCCTTCTCCAAAACTCCTACTTTGACCTCTATAATGGATGAACTTGAAAGGAGTGAGTGTTCCACTTCTCCAAACTTTGCAGCTTAGTATGCGAATAACTAGTAAGGCCTTCGTCCACTTCCCTATTTCTTTGTTGAATAAAATTTATATTGGTAATATGATGGATGTCTCCTTGACTTTTTTGCTTTGATATTGGCTTATCCTTAAGTGTCTCACCACTAGACCTTTTTTCCTTGTGTCGGATCTTCCCCTTTGCATTGCTTGCATCATGCTTTGATATTTATATTGCTTTCTTGCATCTTATCTACCCATATGATTTTTTATTGTAGTTCTTCATTGTCATGATGTTGACATCAGCCTCTTTTTTCTTTGGTTTGACATCAATTCAAGGACCTAGGCCTTGTTTGTTCTCATCATGATCACCTTTACCTACCTGCATCAAAATAACTTCCTAATTCTTAGCTTATGTTGGTCTTACATTTAAAGAATTAGAGCACTCACTTCTCATAATAATAAGTATAGTCCCATTCAGTATAGATATAGAAGGATGATGCACCTCACCAGATGTGAAACATATTGTGGGTAAACCCACATATCAAATCACTAAAAACATATGTGAAGCATGACCTCTACAAATTTGTCATCTTGCCATCAATCTGTATAGAATCCTTTACACCTTTGGCATTGCTTAATATTTTCTCCATGTTCCAAAACACCAGTAGGAGTGCTAAAGAACAAATCCAAGCAATAGCACACATAATGGCTTATGTACTAAGTTTTTATTCAATTGTCCATATGTCCAAACCAATGCAAGTCTAGTAACCTACATTGGTCCTCCCAACTAGACATAATCTCTATCTTCTATCAAATCAAAATACAAATAGAAATGCCTAGCCAACAAGCCTAGGACATAAACTCCGATCATATGGCACCATTTACTCTGTAATATTCTTGTTATCAATTGAAAAGATAGATAGCCACCATAGACTCTACAAATGACGTTGAACTTGTTGTATTGAATACGCCATTCACAGGCCTCATTCTATAAACGTACTTCATTGCTAATTATTAAAGATGTATCCTTAGGTTCCAACATCTTAACATCCAAATTAGTTTGTCTCATTGAGAAGTTAACTAGGGGACGTCTCATTGGTGATAGATTACCACATTCTTTCCTTCTATCAGTGAGCACCTATTGTAAGGTGACCTTAACTCAGTAATTTAGCTAATGCTTATCATTGTAATTATTATATTTCATGGCCACTACAACATTTCCACAAGAACCATGTGTGGAGACTTGAAAACACCCACAATTACAACATTTGGATAGGGAGTCTATGCTTGTGAAGCAATATAATCTTTAGTAAGCACAACAAAACATCATTCACTATCAAGTGGATTCTGTTTTTTTTTCATACAATATTGTGTGCAATATGGCAACTTCATCTTTTTTAGAAGCATTCCCATCCTAAACATCTACTTATAATAATTCCCAAGAAAGAACTACCTTGTCCCCTATACAATGCTAAAAGTCACTTTCTATCAACAGTGCCATGATAGTGGGTGCAATTCTTGCATCTTAGATGATAGTGCTGAGACTTTTTGGCTTTGAGTTTTTCTCTTGTTTAATGTAGAATATCAACATTTTTTCTTGCTATAAGGACACTTACAGCAAATTGATTTTAATTTTCCTGCCCAACTTTTTATTTTTTAGCTCTCGACACATTCACCACTTCCTAGTGCATATTTAGATGTTTAGTAATCCAATTTCATTGATGAAGTTGATTAAAAAATCAAAAAACATGATTAGCAAACACATGCCCTGAGCATATTACCATTGCAGGGCAAGTCCAAACTTCATTCGCTATAGCCGTGTCACCATCGGCTGCACCATTACACCAAAAAACCTACAGTGCGACACCTATCATAAATATGACTCTGTTTGTTGCACATGCCTGTCACATTCATATAACTCTGCCTGATACTCCCTCTTTTTTTGATGACAAGACATTAATAATTTAATTAAAGTATAACAAGAAAAAAAACATATATTTAAGAAATGGTAAGAAGTAATAAAAATAAAAAATGCATCCTCCCCTTACTTCATGCTCCCCCTCATTTATGACTACTAAAAAGTTTATTTAAATCATGATCTTTTATTCATTCAGCACCACCAAAAGGGAGGTGCAATTTATAAATTTTTTGTTATAAAATTGAAAAGGTTTTACAAATATATAGATCAAATCATACTTTTAAGCAACACATTCTAATTCTATTGATCCTTTAATGACAAGATCTCTAATAAATTGTTATCTTACATCTTTGTTATTTTTTTATATTGATGAAGTTCATTAAACACCCATAATAATAAGTCTTGTCTTGTCCAGATAGTTACTTCATTTTTTATATTCCTTATTCTTGTGTACAAATTTAGCTCTAATCAATTTGTTGGTCACTATAACTAAGAAATAAGTTTTATATTTAATTTTTCTCAAGTCTTTCTTGCAATCAATTGGTGATAGAACCTACACTCTATAAGGCTTCTTTGAAAAATATTTTTTCTATGAAAGATACAAATGTGCTATTTTCAATTTCACTCAAAAAAATGCATGGTCTAATACTTTGATTTGCTTATAAGTTAGTTAAGTTTTATTAATTTTGACACCACTAAACTCAAGGTACTTAATCATTAGGTTTTTTTCATATTCTAATTTTCGCCCATCAAGAATTAACAGCATCATCAACAACTCCGTATGAGCAATAAGTTTTCATTAATTATTTTTTTAATTGACCCTTCAAAAGCAACATGAATGCCTTTTTTCTTTCTAATTCTCAAATCAAATAAACAAATTTTTAGTTGCCACTTTTTTATTAAAGAACTAACATAAATTTAAAGAAATCATGATTAATATCAAATTTAAATTTCTTTACAAAAATTAAAAAAATTATATCCAAATATATACTTGTTTTTATATTATTTTCAGTTCAATATCCCACATTTAGTTTTTGTTGTTTTCCTTATATCCTTCTACATGCTTTCCTAATTTGGACATGTAAATTGATATTACATTCTCTAATTCTTGCAGCTATCATTTTGTTGTTTATTTTAGAATTAACTATATTAAATAAAAAAAATTTATCTTTTAAATCCTCTAATCAATTCAATAAATACATTATTGTTATCATTTTATTTCCTTATGATTTTTTCTGGAGTAAATTTAGAAAAATCAATGTTAATAAAAAAGCCATATTTCTTTCCAATTATTATTTCAAATATTATTAAGATAAAGTTTCTCTAAATATTTACTAATTCTTAGTTCATTTAAAGTCAAAGTCCTTCAAAACCTAGTTTTACTATCTTTTTAATATATTTAGTTCTTATGTATGATTTAACAACAAACTCATAAATCTCAATACATTTCCATTCTTGATAACAAATTGTATGATCATTGAACCATATTTCATCAAAGAGGTTTATGGAGAAACTATGGTGTTGACTTGCTCACAATATTTGAATTCTTCATATAAAAATTATATACATTTACTAGCAAGCTCTTAATGATTGACTATAAACAAGACCAAGTCTAGAAATATTTGATCTTCCAACTTAAGCTAAATAAGCTAAGCACCAAAAACATTTTGCAAGTGAGTCACGCAAACTCACAAAGCAATGCTTGTCCCCATAGCTCATAAAATATGAAAACACACCTAAAAAATTACCTAAACTTTAAATTTAGGAAGCCAAACCATTGTTGGTTTGATAGTGGTAGGGTGTGGATGTTATGATATTCCAAAAACATTTTAAAATTGGTTCCCTTAGGAGTCCACTCATATTTATTATGATTTACATTTATGAAGTTTCTAATTGGATAATCAAATGTAAGATATCCAAATTTAGAATAATAATTACATATAATTTGAGATTTAACTTGATAATTAGATGTATGCAAAGAAGGAATAGGTGTTGCTTTGTACAAATAGATATGCCTTTTTCACTCTATAATTATCATCCATACATTTTTTCTTGTCACATGATCATAGGATGAAGAATTTTTTTATTACATGTGAAGCATTCAAGTAACCATTACTCTTTTTCACGTGATTGAGTGAAGAAGCATATGAAGATAATGTGAATAATTCAAATTAGTTACATTAGAAAATAAACTAGTATACTTTTACTTTAGATCATCTGTTTCATTTTCAAGAGAATCAATTGTCTTTTCTTAATAGGTCATTCTCTAATCTTTAATCATCATGACAAGTAATAAGCTGGGAAAACTTACTTTCATATTCTTTGTTTGAAGGCTTTCAGACATCAAACAACAGATATATAGGTATGGACATGATTAGTTAATGAAATATTTTTCTCTTTAAGTGCACAATATTGCTCAAGTAATTTAACTATTCTAAATTCATGTTTAGCACCCACTTTCTTAAGATCATCTTATATGTTAATTACTTTCTACACTCAACAACTAATTTAATAAAATAATTTCATATTTCATCATAAGAAGCAAACATAAACACATGGCTACAATTTGAAGCATTTAATATATGTTTACCTCCATGATTCATCTCTAAATTAAGTTTCTACTTCTTCCTCCACTTCTGTTCTTCTATTTTTTTTGATTCATTTCATTCTTATAATCACTAATATCTTGAGATTCACTCCCATCATACAAGCCATCTAATCCTACATCATCTTAAAACAAGTTGTAACCAGACAAACTCTCACACCAATATCTTGAGGTAATGGAATAAATATGTAATTCATTCCTTTAGCATTTAATTAAAATAACTTCTTTTATTTATTACTTCATCATAGAGAATTTTTAAAGAATGAATAAGGAGATCCTAAAAATTGTTATCAATCTTTTAAATAAAAATTCTAAAAGGATTTTTTCAATAAAAATAAATTTCTCCCTTAACTAGTGGCGGATGACATGATAAAAATCTATCACCTAAGTTTCAATAACATCAACTGCATGTGAGTTAATAAAGCAAAAAAATAATATTGCAATTGATTTTAATAAAGCAATAAAATTAGTAAATAATTTTAATTAATAACAAAACTAATTTGCATACACAAATAATGAATTTCTCTAATGATTTTTCTAACTTTATACAAGAAACACTCTTATACCAATTGAAGTAAAATGCATGTATGCAAATTCCACAAGAAAGACGAGGATGAATTGTTTATTTTTGAGATACTTATGCTAATGTTTGGATAATATTTATTTTTCAAAAAGCCTTTATAGAAAATATTTTGTCATTGTAGAAATTATTGAATTATATATATCTATATATAGATATATATATATTAAATTTTTAAGAAAATATAAAAAAGTTAAAATAGTCACAAAAATTTTTGTGATAATTAATTCAAACTAAAACCAATATCCAGGTCCAATCCAAGTTTTTGACAAAACTCCACTGTAAAAAGGGTTATAACTTAAGGTTTTTCTTTGTGGTTCACCTCCAACATTTTAACTTTTGTTGGATCAATATAATGTTTGTTTTTATGTGCTCTAATCCAACTTAGTCTTTTTATGAGTTCAAATAGAGCTTGACTTTTCACAAATGCATGATTGCTTATCCTAAAGAAAAAGAAACATATAACACAAAATAAATTTTTGATAAAAATTTGCAAATTTTCCAATGTTCATTATTGAATGTACAAGGGAACAAAGAGCTCAAAATTATGTATAGAATTAAAAAAATAAATAGAATAATTAGGATTCACTAAAAGGTTTTGAAATTTTTAATGGTAAGTCATAAGTATTACTAGGAGAAATTTGCACTAGTAAAATATGATGCAACCCTTCTTTGAGATGTTAAAATCTTGTTAACATTTATTATCTACTTCTTGAATAAAGATTAAATTTATATGAAAAATATCTAATCAAAGTTATCGAAAAGTGAATGAAATGTTGTTTCAAAATATTCTGCAAAATTGCTTAAAATGCTGTTACAAATCCCTTAAAGAATTCTTCAAAAATAACTACTTGCTATGACAACATATAATGGCCAGGAAATTAGCTATAATGATGGATTGGCTTGCACCATTGATTCTGATTAGAGATTTTGTAGATCCTCAAGTCAGGAGCTGTAAAAGCAGATGAGTTATGGATGGTTGTATCAAGACTGATTAGGTTTGTGCCATTTGATCTAGTCAAGTTAGTTCTTGATCATAAGATTTACTAATGATAAAGATGAGAATCATCTCAACCATAGGATTGAGATATGGAGAAATTTGGATCATCAGATTGAAGGATAGATCGAGCTTGTCTCGATTTGGATCTAACTATCTTCTAACCTAAAGCAGTGTAAATTCCTACTTGTGCTTCTCACTTCGAGAGCTTTGTTCTTACCCATATGCCTGTCATATGGTTAGGATACCTTCTCTTTGAATTATGAAAGTTTTAACATGATTTTTGTTTTAATTTAACCAAAGTTTCATAGTTATCTTCTCATGAAATTTGGCAAAGATACATATGATAAATTTATCAAAAGAAAGAATTGAGAGAAAAATAGAATCCAACACTCTTTCTTTATTTAGGATAGGATTAAGCAACGTTTTATAATATTATTTTGTTAAACTTTATTTTTTTAATTAAATAAAAAGAAATTTGGCAAAGATGCAAAAGATAGGTTTAACCAAGGGAAGGATTTAATGAAAAATGGATTCTGCAAGTTTTCTAATTCATGAAAAAGATTAAACAATTTGGTCCTTATGTAAGAGGCAAAAGTGATAAGAATGGTGATTGCCTTGCAAAAAAACCAGCTACCATTTTATTTTATAATACAAAGATTTTTTTTCAAATTTGATGTGTAAATCTTCAATAATTGGGGCTTGTTGAACACTCCAAGGTATATTCAAAACCACTAATTCACTATCTTTAAAAGGACATGGCTTGTTGTTCATAACAAAATTTGTTTCACTCTAAAAAAGGCTATTAGAATAAAATGTTAAATTTTTAAGGCTTGACCCATCAATCACAAGGCTGACTTAATAGAACCATCCATTTCTTGAATGCAAGCTATGCCTTATGTTGCTAGACAAAGGAAGTTCTACATGGGTTAATGTGACTTGTTGCTTCATTTTAAAATCCTAGAATTGCTGGTTTGGGTCTCGACCCCATGCGAAGGCAATCAATTGCACTATATGCTTTGACTTAGTATGTTGAAAGGTTTGGTGATGGTCAGTAGACAACACAAAAAAGGTGGATTCCACTGAGTGTTATAGTGTTGGCTAGTAAGAATCAATATAATAGTGTTAGAAGCTGATGACCATCACAAATCCAAACAGCATGCTCCACAATGGGGAATCATGGCCTCAGGTTATGTGAGGCTATCTATTGAGTTTAAGCACATAAATAAGTGGAGAAGGAGCTCATGATTACTCTCTTATTAATGATGAGTAAAACAACACCACCATAGTGTGGAAATTAAGTAACCTTGAGCCATAATTATAGTGTATAGAGGAATCTTTAGTGGCAAATCAAATTATTTTAGAATGCAACCAAAATTGAGATGTCAATTTCATCAAAGGCTAAAAACTTTTGAAGGATCGATAACAAACATGTACTGTTATGGAAAAATGATAAGAAATTTGAAAAGTGAGTCATAGTGTGCTTAAAATTATGAAGAGGAAAGTAGATGATGACAAGTGGTGCACCTTGGCTCGATGCTAAATGTCATCAAACAAATTGTTGCATGACTCAGGGAGTGGATTGTCTCAGACCATCATGGTGGTAGGAAACTAAGTAGATAGTTCCTATGGAGATCATCATCATCATTTGTTAAAAAGCTAAACCCATCAATGAGTGCAATGGAGGCACCATGTGCAATAGTGACATTTAGTGGGTTTGCTATTCATCCCATCTTGAAGGGAGGGTCAAGACGTGCAACATGCTTATTAGTTGACAGGTTTGCAAGATTGAGTGGAAGAAAGAAATTGATTGGAAGGACACTCATTTGAAGGATGAACTATCTAGATCTTCTACAAATGGTTTTTAGTGAGAAGAGTCCTTTCAATACTTAAAAAATGATTAACTATGCCTAAGTGGGGCAAAGCAAGAAGAAAATCTTGTGGAGGTTCACAATGCTATTGAAGTGCAAATCATTCATTCAAATTGTGTACATGGTTAAAAGATGAATTGAACAATTTAGTTGCTTATTCCTTTCGATGTTTTCCTCAGGATAGCTAAAGCCATAGTCAAAGATCAATCCCATAAAGCAAATGATCAGAGGGACACAATGTATTCAACCTATTCGCAATCATTAAATAGGTAGGAAGGTTTAGCTACTTTTATGGGTTTAGCAAAGGAAACTAAGCTCCAAGTAACCATTTTTTGTAAGTAGAGTTGATGTTGTAGGATGTACTAAAAGCTTGGTTATGATGTCCAACTGTGTGCTTACCTAACACACACAAAGAGTGTTGGTCAATTGAGATAATAGGATGGTGGACTTAAAAGTTGAAATTTATTAATGAGTGTGTCACTACTCATCTGTTCAATCAACTAGCTCAAAATATGGAAGGTGCATAAGGGTAAAAATACACCTTGATTTCGATGCAATGTAATGCTCTGATAAGTAACAAAGTGCAATAGTCATTGCAAAATGTAAGGCATGACCTTCTGTTGAGCCTCTGTTTCAACTACACATGTAATAGTGCAGTGTGCACCCATGATAGACAATTTGCATGCACTTTATGGCATCATGTGCATGTGAGAGCAACATTGCACGTGCATCCATGATCTAGAGCTAGTGGCATTGAGAAAGTACAACTTGTTGTTGGGATGTTTAGCACTGTGGGCTAGTGATGCATGGATAAGGTGATTCCTTATTGGGTGACTTGCATACATGCAAGTTAGAAATGTTATAATAAGCAATGTAAAAGGGGCAATGTGCAATGCAGTGTGGTTAGTGACGAAGCGAAGTTGGATGGTGCAATATCTAGTCAGGTTTTTGCATATTAGGCTATGCCCCTAACAATGTGTTACCATAGATGCATGCATTGTATCACTATGAATGTGCATCAAGGAATTATGCATGCATGCAGAGGTCAGTCTTCATACATCTAGCAACATCTTGTGGGTGATGCTAGTCGGGCTCCAAAAGTGTAATGTTTTGGGATTTTTACCACCGCCAGCTATTGATGAATGGATAAGGTGATGCCCTATTAAGAGACTCGCCTACTTATTTGATAGAATAATCAGTAATCATTAAGTGGAAATGTGCGATGTGGTGTAGACCATGACAAAATAGAAGTTAGATGGTGCAATATGCACTAGGTTTCGAGCAAACATGGCTGCGACCCTAGTTTCACATTACTGCTACTGCATGGTGCTACATTGCTAAGCACACTATAAAGGTGTGCATTTGCAGCAACCATCCATTACATGTAGCAGGGAACTATGCATGATGCTCCATTGTGTGCATGCATGTTAGGTAGTTTTTGTGCTTGCAACAATACAATTTTCTTGTGGTTGGTTGGTCCCACAAAGTGCATGGGTTTTTCCAATTTTCAGCACAACTTGCTACTAACACATAGATAAGGTGATACATTATTAGGGGACATTCCTTCTTAGTTGACAAAAGTTTGCAATATGCAACTTTCAAGGGGCAATGCATATTGTGGTGCAGGTCATGACAAAGAACAAGTTGGATGGCACAATATGTGTTAAGTTTTTGTGTGTGCTTATTATGAGCGAAACTATGTGTTGCTTTAGCTTCATGCATGATAAAGCAGTTGGATGTCTACAACACTATGCACATGCAAAACACTGAACTAGTCTTATGCATAATAGCCAATTTTCGTGCATAATATGACATCCAATATGAATTTATAAAAAAACTCAATCCATAATTGGTAATGTGTGATGTAGTACGACCTACAACAAAGTGGAACTTGGATGTGCTATATGCATTAGGGTTTTTGTGCATGCTGGGTTGTCCCACTTGTCGCACATGACAAAGAAGTACATGTACAACATCACTATACAAATGCCTAGTAGCAAGACTGCATGTGCAATGCAGCATTCTATGTTTGCGGCTAATGAGGCTCACAAGCTGAAAGCTTTCTATCATATTTTTGAGCACAGTAGTCCCCTGGTGCTTAGATAAGGTGACGCACTATTTGGACACTTTCCCTCTTCATTGAAGAAACCATTGCAATATGTAATCTATAATGGGCATTGTGTGATAAGTTTTGGTTCGTGGTGAAACAGAAGTCAGATGATTCAATATGAGTTAGGGTTTGTGCAAGCTTTGCTATTGCTCTAACTTCATTTACCATAAATACACATGCAGTAGAGCATCTGGGATGTCGTAGCACAAACAATGCATGTTTGCACATGTGGTAGCCTATACACACTCTCTTTCTTACATCCAATGAGCATGGTTGTTAGGTCCCAAATAGTTTAACTTCTTTTATCTTTTGTAGCACAATGAACTACTAATGTATGGATAAGGCAGGCCCTTTTTGGGGGATTTATCTTCCTCTTTGATAGAATTGTCTCAACATGTAATTCTTAAGGGGAAAATTTGTGATGGAGTGTGGCCCACAATGAAGTAAAAGTTTGATGGAGAAAAATGTGCTTGTGGCTTCATCTCTAGCCATGTGTGGTAGGTAGTTATCATGTGGCCAGTGGCATCATTTGCATGACTGGTGGGTCCTATAGAGTGAAAAATGTTTTGACACTTTTGCATTGTAGGCTATTGATGCATGGATATGCTGATACCTAATTGGGAGACTTTCCTTCTTGCTTAAATATTCATAATATGCAATTGGTAAGGGGAAATGTGTGGTAAGGTGCAACTCTTATTGAAGGATTAGTTGGATGGCATAATACGTACTGTAGTTTGAGCATGCTTTTTTATGGCCCAAGCAATGAGCTATAACAAGCATATGTCTAACAGGACAATGGGTGTGCTTTAGAACTGTGCTTACACAGAGTAGCCAATCTGCATATATCCTACTACATCCTTTATGCATAGTTTATCAGGCCCACAAAGTTTACCTTTTTTTTTGAATTTTTAGAGTTATAGGCTATTAGCACATGGATAAGGTGATGCTCTATTATGAGACTAGCCTTCTTACTTGATGTAATTTTCATAACATATAATTTGCAAAAGGCAATTTGTGGCATGATTGGCAAACAGTGAAGCATGAATGTGTGATGTCATGCACCCTAAGGAATGCCTTCGTTTTCCATCCTCCTACCCTTCATGGGGGGATGCATGGTGGCATCCCAATGGCCTGTGTGGTGGCTTTCTTCATGCATGGCATTTTTTGCATTAAGCACATAACTCTTTTTAACCGTTGTCATTGCTTGGGACTTGAAGTGTGGGAATGAGGTGCGACTCTATTGGGGACTTCATTTCATGCATGTGGTATTGTCTCACCATGGTGCTGTTGTAGACTTTTTTTCGTGTGGTGTTTCCTTATGTCACAACTAAACATTAGCAGGGCAAATTGCAGTCGAGCAACTCTTGGCTCCACTTGTTATTACCTTTGCATCGTGTGGCACATGTTGTCAAGCCTCACCAGTGTGTTTTATCTTACTGTGCATGCAACTTGAGGGCCCAAACAAGTGTGACATGTTAGTTGTGGAATTGTAACGATTTCAAGTGATTAACATGTGGTTTCTTAGTGGTTGACAAATTTTTTGCACGTAGCTTACTTTCTTTCGTGTCATGGATCTTGGACAAAACATTTTAAAGTTACATGTGTCATGCTTAACACCTTTGATTTGAATGGTACAATGATTTTTAGAAATTTTGATGGTTGTCAAATTAGTGCATGCCATTGTAGATCATTTGTATGTCTATGCCCTTTTTCTAGAGTTGCTGCTTGTTATGTCAAGTAGGTGCAAAGGAAAGACCTTCATCCTTTATTAAAACCTTTGTGCTTCATTTTTTATAGCTTTAAAGCTCTTTGGGCTAATGGGCCTGGATTAGTTTGAGGCTACTTTTGCATAGGAGATGATTTTTTTTGTTTTGCTTCTTATAGCTTGGCTACCTTTTGGTATGGTAAATCATTATGTGTAGGGCTTTATCAAGCAATTGAATCTTACGAAGGAGAAAGTTTATCTATTGACAACTTTTTTAATAGATGGGTAGGCTCTATTCTGTTATTTCTTTGACACCACACTTCTTCTATGTTGGAATTATTAACATTCAATCTTACTATTGAATATGCGATTATCCCTGCTCTCATGCTTGCACTATCTTAGAAATCACTTGTTTTTGTCTTCATTCTCTACAAGGAGGGTTGCCTTAAAAAAAATGCTATTATCGATAAGCTTTATTTCAAAACATTAAGGATGGTATCCCAAAATGGGTGCATTTGCTCTTTCTTTGTGGAGTGTTGCCAAACATGATGAAAGTGCAAACTATGACAGTAGGTGTTACCTGGTGCTTTATCCTTGTATTACTATGTGGTTGGAACTTTTTGGAGTCATATGTGTGTCTTAAAGATTAATTCATGCATGTGCAAGTACGAACAAATTTTGGCTGTGAACCTAGGAATGGCTCATTAAATTGGTTATAGTTTGATTGATGATATATATTACTCATCAAACCATAGCAAAGCCAGAGCTAATACAAATGCTAAACCATGACTTTTGGAATGGATGTATTGATTAGATAAATGGTCAATCTGAGCATTTCCCCAAATCTTTGACAATTCATGATAACTTATTAGATTGGATGGCCTCAGTGTTGACAATGCATCATTCAAATTTTTGTCATAACTTTTCATGGTTGGATAGGGGCCTACCATGGTGGTGATGGTTGAGGGTGAAGTATAGTTAAATTTCTTTATAGGGAACTCAAGAGATGACTACCATATCGAAGGAGGACAACATGTGTACAAATTATCCAATCTTGACATGGAGAGCTAGTGCCATGGTGGTGATGGTTGAGGGTGAAGTATAGTTAAATTTCTTTATAGGGAACTCAAGAGATGACTACCATATCGAAGGAGGACAACATGTGTACAAATTATCCAATCTTGACATGGAGAGCTAGTGATAATAAGGAACAATACTAAACTCCATTAGTCTCTTAATTTGAATGAGTATAATCTAAATAACTTAATGATGGTCCATCGGAGGGCAAGTTTGGTGCCAAAAGCCACAATAATTCAAGCTCAAATAGAATATATTTAAGATTTTTCAATGAAAAAGATCATAATTGAATCATAGTTTACTTTGGTCTATCCACCTTTATGTATGCACCAATCGCCCCAATCATTTTGTTGATGATATTTTATATGCTTAGCTTGTTGAGTTGTGTCTTTAATGTCATTACATTGAAGAAATTATAGTTCTCAAAGCATGCCCATGGTTTGGATATAATAACATGGAATAACATCACAAGATTTTGATCCTATTGCATTAGCCATTGGGATCAAAGTAATATTTAAGAGGGAAAGTCATGGGTATTTTTGTTTCAAAATTAGTGGTGAAATTCTTGGGTTTGTAAAAGATGAACCACTATGAAAGAATTTGACAAGCATGTTTTCATTAATTAAAAATTAAAGTTAGGGGCTAAAAAATGATCATATGTCACCCTATTCTCAATGACAAATGAAGTTGACCAGCGATTGGTGGATGTTGCTCGTTAGAGTATGATAGCTCCTTATAAGAAATAAAGGTCTTTTGGTTCATTGATAAAGTAGCGCTTGAAGTTTCAATCATACTCTCCATATGGAGGTTCACACAAAAATTTCTTTAAAAAATAAAGTTTAAGTGGTTTGGAAAGCAAATTCTTAACTCCCAAACAAAATGATACAAAAGTGTGCGATGAGCTACCTAGTTCATAGCATTGTTGCCATAATGTTTTATGTAGGATAGTTTGGAGGACTTCATACCCTAAGCATATGCATTGACACTATGGTAGGAAATTTAGACAAAAGTAATAGGCTAAATATAATAATGGTTGTAGTTCAATACGATTCTATCCTCATTATGTTCTTAAAAGTTCCATTGCCTCATGTATAGTAATAATCACCATGGTAGAAGCTAAACATGAAACTTAAGTAGGAATAGGTCTACCTAGGTCATCTCATGTAACAATACTAATTCTAGCTTTCAAGCCATCATGCACTATTGAATTGCAGTCAAATTTATTCTAATCAGTTAGAGGAGTCCAATAGAAGGTAACACATAGCTCCTCAAGACTAGCAAAGCTCCTACTATATGTGATTGGAGAGTTGTAGTAAGTAATATCTACAATGTGAATGTTCCTTTGAAGTATAGTTGAATTCAATAATTTTTCTTCATGTGCCTATAAATCTATTGTATAAAAGGTAGAATAAAGATAAAGAAGCGCATTTCACTATTTAAGAAGCTATAGCCACCTACACATTCACATACGTCCAACTAAGTAGTTCAAAAATGGAAGTGATGCCCTTCAGTTAATCCCTCCAAGCATAAAGTAACAATTTATGAAGCTAATGGAGTACAGTTCTTTTGCAATATGGCACTCCTAAAAACAAATGTGACACATATTAAAGAGTAGTACATCCTCAAGCACAATGTTTGGGTGTCTCAAACCTTATTGTATGAAGCTAGTTGTGAGTAAAAATGTAGATTTAATGCTAATCTCCATAGGAAAATGTCTATTCAAGGTTGCACTTGTACTTTCCAAATTCATGTGACCTCCTTCCTTAATGGATTATGGCTCGTATACAAGCATCTATATATAGTGTTTTAATCCAACATTGGATCCTCACTTAATTTGAAGGACAACACAACCATTTCATTCAATGTATCCTAAAGAGAATGAAAATTCTAAAATACCAAATTAAACACTTGAATCTTTTCGTGATTTAACACCCCAAGCTTCTTAACTAGCTTCGCCAAAAATGTCAAACACTCCACGTCCATATTAAAATACGTTGGATAAGTAAAATTGTAAGGATGGGCCAATTATACAACAAAAAGGAAATTAATTTCTCAAAAAAATCTACAAAACCATATTGCTTGTGCTCCAGTTCACAATAATATAAAGTAACTTGCATATATGAGATGCACTGTGAGGCATATGGTAAGCATTATTTATCATAAAATATTTAGACCTAAAGGACTAAACACATAAATAGTCTTGCTAAGCAATAACCCTCCTATAGAGTATGCAACCATCACTAACTAAAAATTTAACATATTATGAACTTTAAGTGTCTTATAGTCATTAAGTATAGTTATTATTTCCAAGTAGACTTACTGTGTGGTGCTATTGTCATTTAAACTATTCCACAAGTAATGTCACAATTATTTGTACAACTCTATAATAATGTAACTTCGAATTAAAATGTTGACTAAGTAATAAGCAGAAATAACAACTAACATCGTGTTAATCAGAACAGTACCCACAATCGATAATGACCTGACCAAACATTTTGGCACAATTTTCAACATGTTTAACAATGAAAAGGAAATCTTTTCCTAAAAGTTTTGTTGTTGCAATTGTTATGCTTAAATGTTTTAATTTAGCTACTTAAGACATATTTAGTTTTGTTATAATCATCTTCTTAATCTTGTGCATAGTCTACTTGCTAAATAGCACTTTATATTTGTTTAGATTAATAACCTGGCTTGAGTGGTGCCTATATTACTCTATCATATCAAAAATGTTCTTCATTGTAGTGCAAGTTGCACTTGCATATATCATGGAATCATCAACATATAAGAGGTGAGTAATCATATTGGAAGAAAGAACAATCCTGAGCCCAATTAAGGTAGCATGATATAGTCAGCAATGAATATGCCCCGAGAGATACTTAGACACAATAACAAAGTGGTATGGTTACATTAAACACCCTATCTAAGACCTCTAGTTCCTTCAATCCATAGTACGTAGGTACCATTTAAACATAATCCCCAATCTCGATATAGTGATACACATTTTAATCCAATCACACGAAATAGTAGGGAATCACAAATGCTCTAGCATATGTAACACAAATTTCCAATTTACCTTATCATAAGCTTGTTCCATATCTCATTTTAGCACCATCACACATTCTTTGAAAGTATATAGATGTAAATGGGTAGCCATTTCCTAGGTTAAAAAATATTACCAAATATAACATGGCCAAACACAAAAGTAGCTTTCTCTCTAACAATTATCTCAAGAAGCACCACAATTAGTCTTACCACAAAATATTTTGTCACTATTTTGTAAATCACATTAGAAAGAACAACAAACTTAATTGCTTGGGTTTGGATGATCCTTGAACTTTAAGAATGATATAATTAGTGTGTCTCTTCAATGCTTTGGCCTAAAGCTATCTTTAAAGAATTATTTCAATGTGTAACATTGTCAACATTTGTGATCTTCTAATAACTATGTAAAAGAATATTTGCAAAGCCTTTTATACAATGGGGATTATTTCTTTTGATGGACACAACATTTGATCATATGTCATCATCATCGATTGGAGCCACAGGCATAGTCACTTATTCAATATTAACTATTCTCAAAGGAAGGACGAGTAAAGAAGGCATATACTACAAATGGCTATACCACTTCATATTGAATAACTAAATAAGA
Source organism: Vanilla planifolia (assembly GCA_023846275.1). Taxonomy (NCBI): domain Eukaryota; kingdom Viridiplantae; phylum Streptophyta; class Magnoliopsida; order Asparagales; family Orchidaceae; genus Vanilla; species Vanilla planifolia. Next base: position 1,224,214 of record CM043871.1, on the reverse strand, counting down.
ATGTCTTTCATTTATATTATGGAGGCCATTGATTCCTTAATATCATTTTTCACTAGTTCGATATAGTTGCTCCTAGAAGTAGAGGTAGTCACAACCAGGAAGAAATGCATGTTCTAGTCCCTAAAGGTAGCCCAATTAAACTTGGCATGTTACCACCACCATGCATCTTTTAAGGCCATGACAGTGTGATAAAAAGAAATACACTATGCCAAATGATCATGATCTAGCATAGTTGGGCTGCTACAAATTGTTTAACTTGAAGTTCCTTGATTCCTATTCCAAGTGGTGAGAATTTCTAAGAATGTTACCATATTCTGTTACACTACGTTTCTTTAACACTAAAAAAGCTCTACTAAATTTAATGGACAAACTATTCATTATGTTTCCTCTAATAGTTATTTTCCAAGCTTCACTCACTATATTTGTTGATTTAGGAAAGAATAACCATATTTTTTCAAAAGGGGTTCTTTATTTGGATTTTTATATTAGTGATTCTCTAAATTATAGGTGTAGTAGATAGTGGTTAGAGCTAAAGAGAGGGAGGAACATAATAACAGTGCTTTAGAAGTCTTGTATATAATTAATATTCATAAAAGCTTTATCTAATCTTTCATAAGTATAGGTATTCCCTCCTTATTATAACAATAACTAAACAAAATTCCAATAAAACAAAGGTCTGTTAGATCAAAATCATGAACAAAGAAAGAAAATACATAGTGAACAAAAAGTAGAATTATGGTGTCCAACTACACTCTAATCAAGAGCCCATAAGGGCTATTAGTTGATAAAGAAAACAAAATGATGGTCATGGAAGTTGTAATTTATGAAGGAGTGTGTAACAACTCTCCTACCAGTTTAATTATCCACTAATCTAGATCTTTGTGGTAGAAGCAACTACGAAAATTAGAACTTTGAAGGCCAAAAAGGGGATAAGGTTCCTTGTGAACAACACTTGTACATTGTTCAACCAGTACAAATAAATTACGAAACTAATCGAAGAGTGCCATTTGGTAGGTGCTTTGAATGATAGTTGAGTTAAATTGTTTTAACCATGATGTGCTACTCAATGATAACTACAAATTGTATGGAGACATTAGTGAGGAACTTAGGAAGAGTTATCTTATTTGCTTAATAATATGTTGACTTTGGAAACATGTCAACTAGAGGTAGGGTCAAGTGGTTGGAAGAGCACCACATCTTGAACGATGCTCGATGCACTGAGTGCCTTCCATGCTTGACTATACTTGTAACCACAATAATTCTCCAAGGTAAATAGACACTAGTCATTTGAATAATTCTAGAAAAGTAAATAAGCAAAATGGATCAATAACATTGGAAAGAGGATTGGCCCTAAGGGTTGGGCACAGGGCTTAAAGTCCTAAATGCATTGACTATCAATAGACTTATAAACTTGATCATTTGTCCAGATAATGTAGATGCATGCTAGTTGGACAAAGAATTAGGAATGGCCATTGTAGTAGCCTTCCCTAAGCATCAAACAATAGACCCAAAATTGGTATGGAGATGAGTAATTAGACAATTTATTAAAACAAAGCATTTTGATGGTCATCAAGGATGCTTGCACAATGTGATTTCTTCCAAGTGCCCTTAATGTAAAAGTGAAGAAATTAAAAAAAGCATGGGTAAATGACCAGAGAAATTTTGGCTCTGTTAAGCTAACCCAATTCCTCGTCATCTAATTAGTGATGTGCATGAAAGGATTAACAAGATTCTCATTGTCTCTACTTACTATCCAATGAAATCATAGCCAAGGGAATTGGCTTGGTCGAATTAGCAAGGAAAGAAGACCCTATTAAGCTTAACTATAGACTTTATCAAATAAAATGAGGGGTGTAACATAAATGGGGGTAGACATGTCAAGAGAATTGAAATACCACAACTTTTAACATTGTTTTACATATTTTGTGCGACAGAGATGAAGCTTAGTCCCTTCTTTTGGCTCCAAGTCCTACCTTGATTGGTTGATCCAGTGGAAGACATTGTCAAGCAGGGGGATTTGTTGGGTTGGCCCATCTACTAAAACATAATGTAAATGATCTAAGTTAAGCTCAATTAGAATCAAAATCTCATGTGGAAAAAGGGAAAAAACTCATTTTATTATAATTTCTAATGCGAATATGAACAATGAAATTATGGTTCATCAATTCTTTAGGCCTTTAAATGTGTCAAAATTGTTGCCTCAGAGAGAGCTAGCTTTTGGCAGCCAAGTGATCATAGTGAAGTCACTTTTTGATCCTTTAATTTTGTTTCTTCTTATCAAACTAAAGAAGAATTTACCAAGTGTTGGATTGTTTACCTAGTAATGAAGAATGAAAGCTAAGTTTAGGTGATCATGTGATAGGTTTGTTTTTACCCTATTGATGAATGTGTCATGATATTAATTCAAATAATATGAGACAAACCATTCATTCGCATAGTTGATCATTGTGCCTAGTTGAAAAGCTAGTGGCACAAAGTTATCAAGTGTAAGATTAAGATTGAACACCTCTAGGACAAAATCAATGTTAAGATGAGACACTTAGGACCATCATTCTTTTGCTGGACAATAATAGATCTTTACAGCCCATGGAGACATGACCAAGGGCTCACATAGTGTTGTAGAAGGTGGGATGGCTTGAGTACTATAAGAAATGTCAATTAAAATAAAATGTTAGATAAAATCCTTTATAAATGACTTAGATTTGTGACAGGGTATTGCAGATGGCAACGTGGCACTGTTGCCATGAACAATTAAGATCCAACCTTTTGTCACAATAGATTAATCCCCTCAGAGATGTAGACAACATAAAAGTTTCAAAACACTCCTTGCTCAATTGCTTGCTTCGATTGCTCCACTTACTTGCTTGCTCTACTTTACTACTGGTAATACATTTTATGGTACATCATGTGGCACTATAATATTGCTATCATGCTCGTAGGTGTTTTTCCTGGGTCCAAGGTTGAAATGCTTCATAGTGTCCATCATGAAAATTTGATAGTGCAATGTGGCATTTATAACACTTTTCCTTCTCTACTAATTATTAAGATCCTTTGAGATCCTACCATTTGTCAGTCTTGATTCATCCCCACAAATCCAAATATGTCACATAGGTTTCAGAAATTTTGCTCACTTACTCGCATCCATTATTAAACCTATGCTTATTGTGCTCTCATTTGCATAAAAAAGTGTTAATTTTTTAGCCATACTCATCTCTTCTTTTTTTGGGCATGGATTCAAAGCTGTTATATTAGGAGACTTTTCTTATTTGTTGATGAAATTATCATAATAACCCATTTGTATTAGGTAATGCGGTGCAATGCACTTATAATGCAGTGAAAGTTGGTTGGTGTAACATGTGCTAGTGCTTGTGTAGGCTTGGTTGTGGCCTTAGCTTGACACTACTATAATGATATGCTTGACAAAAGCATGGAGCATGCTATGGCACCAATAATGCATTGTTTGCATGCCTGACATCCTATTCGCATGCACCATGTAATATCTAATGCCCGTGGCTATTGGGGACCATAAAGTAAATCTTAATTTTGCATTTCTTAGCATCGTGAGCTTTTAGTGCAAGGATAGAGTGATGCCTATTAGAACACTTGCCTTCCTCCTCAATAGAATTATCACAACTTGCAATCTACAAGGGGAAATGTGGAGCTCAGTGTAGCCAATAGCAAATAGGAAGTTTATTGGTGTAATATATGATAAGGTCTATGCATGGTGGGCTTCATCCACAGTTGTGAGAGACAGTCCAGTTTTTGCACATGCTACACGTGGTCCACGCATGGCCAACGACATGGATAAGCTGATGCCCTATTAATAGACTTGATTTTATCCATGACAAAAATGTTGCAATATTCAATCCATAAGATGCAATGTGTGACATGGTGTGGCTTACGGTGAAGTAGATGTTTGGAGGTGCTATATGTACTAAGGTCTATGTATCCTGGGCTTCATCTCTAACCATGAGTAGTGGCAGCCAGTCCATATATGTTATGCATTATACAGTGAGTGACTATTAGTGGTTTGCAAAGTGTAATTTCTTTTTGGGATTATTAGTGTTGTAAACTATTGGTGCATAGATAAGGTGATGCCATATTACTAGATTTGTCATTTACTTGATTGAAGTTTTGCAATATCCAATCCATAAGAGACAATGTATGACATATTGTAGAGCCCTTGTTCTACTCCAGCGCTTTGCTCCCATGTAATAGGTAGCTCTGGTGCACCCTCTACATCCTTTGCATGGAATAATTTTGGGACATGAAGAGTAACTCTTTTATAGATTTTTAGCACCACAAGCTACTAGTGCATGGAAAAAGTGATGCTTTATTAGGAAACTTAGCTTCTTCATTGGTAGAATTATCAAAATATGAAGTTTGTAATGTGTAATGTGTGTTGTAATGCAGCCCATTGTGAAGCAAAAGTTTGATAGTGTAATATACACTAACATTTGTGCTCGTTGAGTTGTAGCCCTAGCAACTTGCATGTGTAGTAGAGAATTTATGATTTTTCTACATTATTCATGCATGGATGTGTAATTTGCTAGCTCACAGAAGACAATTTGTTCATGCTCTATGGCCTCTTATGTGTGCTATGGGTAGAGCTCATAATGTATAAGATTTTTTTTTGTATATTGAGCACTGAGGATTGCTGGTGAGTAGATAAGGTGATTCTTATAAGGATACTTGTCACAATATGAAATGTGTGATGGTTAATTCATGATATATTGTAGAGTCATTGTTGTGCTTTAACATTGTTCTCAAATATAATAGCCACTCTTCACATGCCCTTCTAGATCCTATGCATTCATCTTTTTGAGCCCTTGAAGCATAACCTTTTTTAGATCTTTAATGCAGTGGACAATTGGTGCACGAATAAAGGGATCCTTTAGTAGGAAGCTTAAGTTCTTCCTTAGCAAAACTATCAAAGTATGTAATCTGTAATGGGTAATGGGTAGTGCAATGTACCCCGTGTTGAACTAGGAGTTCGATGGTGTAATATGAGATAGCATTTGTACTTGTTGGGTTGCTACCATAGCCACATGATGCTACATCTACATGCATAATGGAGCAATTGACAAACTACAACATAATTCATGTGTCATAGTGCAAGTTGGTGGCTCCAGTCCACTCATGTTGTTTGGCCTCCTATGTGCATAGTGGGTGGGGCCCACAAAGTATAAGTTTTATTTTGTATTTTAGCACTCAGAGTTGTTGGCATATGGATAAGGTGATGCCTTATAAGGAGACTTGTCAATATGCATATTCAAAGCACCATACGTTGCCTTCTACATTGGGCATTGTAAAGTGAGATTTTTCTCATGTTGTAATGAAAGTTTGATGTTCTGATGTGAGCTAAACAATGGCCTTGTCATCCATGCTCCTACCCTTCATGATGCAATCTGTTGCATTATTGCCCTATCCTTTGTTGTGACTTTCTTAACTCATAGCATTTTAGGCTCAATAATGCATAATGCTTTTTCACCATTAACATTTCTTGGAACTACTAATGTTGGGATGAGATGCCACCATAATTCGAATTTGACTTAGTGTAATGAAAAGTTATCGTATCTTTCTTACCTCTCTGATATATTTTTAGTACGGTGTTTGCCCAAGTCGTAGGGAGACGTCATCACTACAAATTACACTCAGCAATGTGTCTTTTGAGCTTGTTGTTCCCTCTATGTGGTACAATGTATGATGTTAATTCTTAGATACAAGTTGTGTCTTCTTGTGCATGCAGCATGGGGGCTTTAAAATGTGACGTGTTAGTTGCAGTTTCAACATGTTTAAGTGATTACATGGTGTTTCTTGGTGGTTGGCCATGTTTTAAGGAAGCAGTTTGCACACTTTATTATCTTAGATATTGGACAAAACATTTTTGTAGTTTATGAGTCGTGCTCCACATCTTTGATTTGGAAGGTGCAATAATGTTCATCCATTTTAATGGCTATTTGATTAGTGCAGGCAATTATGGATCACTTTTATTCTTGTCTTTTTCTAGGGCTTGCCTTTTGTTGTGCCATTTGGGTGTTAACCAAGGTCTTCATCACTAATTAGACCCTTTGTACTTGCTTTTGTATGTCTTCGAAGCCCTTTAAGCTAATGCATTGGATTTCCTTAGGTGGCTTTTACGTAATATATGTTTTTTTGTTGTCTTACTTTTTATAGCATTGCTACCTCTCAGTGTGGTTAGTCTTTTTGTGTCAAGATTTGTCATGTAATTGAACCTTCATAAGGAGGAAGTTGATATATTCTCTACTTTCTTTTTGATGGGTAGGATTTATTCAATTATTTCATTATTGCCACACTTCTCTTTTATTACAATTATTGGCACTCCATGATGCTATTAAACATGTAATTGCCTTTGCTCTCACGTTCACACGATCTAAGAAATCAGTCATTTCAATCTTCATTCTCTACAAATAAGGGTTTTTGTTGAAGGATTCTATTGTTGAAAGGCAATGTTTCAAAACTTTAGAGATGGTCTGCTTTGGTAGCATTTGCATTTCTTTTGTCGAGTATCACAAAACATGACACACGTGTCAAGTATGATGTGATCCATGCAACTTGTGGGGGTTGAGACTGTTGTTTAATTTTGCTTTCTTCCATCATGCAGACTCTTGCTTCCACATTGAGCTCAATGCTATCGGGGATAAAGAACATCCTATGAGCATTGTCATGTGCCATGGGAGAGCAAATGTTAAGCAGAAAATTAGTTTGTTGTGCTTCTCTAGGTCAAGTATGGCTTGACAATCAAACATCAAATGATTCTCAACAAGGGATAACTTTGCTCTCACATCGATAAAGAACACATCAAAGTGTGATATGTGTTGTGAATTGTCTAAATCCATGAATGTTTTATTTTTTTGGGCACAATTATGCTCGAGGATGGAAGCCAAGGGCATGCCTGCAAGGGATTGGTGTAACTTGTCACACATTTTGAAAGCTTTGAATCATTGGTTTGGGTCTCGGCTCTCTTTTTGATGTGATTAATCCCATGCTGTGCTATGGCATTACATGTTGAAGCATTAGGTGATGGTTGACAAAAAGACATGTTGTAGCATGAAAAGTGAATGCTCCTCACAAATATAAGTTAATGCTCTATGACTTAAGTAAAAGAGAAGGAACTTACAAGGATTCCATTAATAATGACAAGCAAAATGGGACCATCTTTGTGTGGAATTGAGGTAGTTGAAGCCTAAATTATAGTATAAGTAGGTGTCCTCAATGCAAGATCAATGTCAAGTCCCTTAGAAGAGGACACTGGGGGTAAAAGTCTCATTTGGCTCATATCCATTGCTACATGAGGCATTAACAATTAGTGAGAATGTAGCCCAAATTATTTTATAAATTCAATCCAAGCTTAAATAATTATGATAGATCGATAGAAAATAAGTATCATTAGGGAAAGATGAAAAGGACCTTGAAAGGAGAGTCAAGGGGTACTTGAAATTCTAAAGACGGAAATGGTTGGTGACTAGTAGTGCACCTTTTACTAGATGTAAGACATTGTAAGATGGTTTGTTATATTACTCAATGAGAAATTGTCTCAAGGCATTGTGGTGGCAAGTGCTCATGCAAATGTTGCATGTGGAGAAATCATTGTCATGGTTGCTCAAGACGCTTACCCATATGAGGCATGTCATGGTGGTGTTGTGTGCAATGGTGATGGCCAATGGGTTGCCCATCCAACCCATCTTGAAACATGGACCAAGGAGTTTAACATGCTTCCAAGCGAACTAGTGAGGAAGCCCACAAAGCATAAGGTAACTGATCAGTGGGATCCTTGTTCTAGGGGTTTGCCATTCACCAAGCTAGTTCTTCTGTGGTGTGTTCGTGTGAGAGCATGCCTATCATAATGCAAAAGATGGTGAATTACCTGAGTTTGTTGAAGATAGAGGAAACTCAGGTGAAGGCAAGAAGTGATACTAAAGAGCAAAGAATATGTCTGACATGTTTTTAGGGGCAAAAGACTTATCAAACGATCTAATTGCTAGTTCCCTTGAAAGTTTCTGTCAAGACAATGGGAGCCATAGTCAGAGTTCTTTTAAGTAAAGCATTTAGTGGCATTAGGGGAACAATTCTCTAAACTATACTCAAACATTAAATATGTAGGAAGGCTTGATTGCTTTGATAAGTTGAGCCAATGAATCAAGGCTCCAAGTGCTCATTTTTTGTAAGAAGAATTGGAAATGTGGGATGAACCAAAAGCTAGGTTATGGTGTACAACTATGTGCTAAACTAGAGCACACAAAGGATGTTGTTCAATTAAGAAAGTACAATGGTGTTCATGGAATTTGAAGTCACTAGAGTGATTACCATCTCACTTGTCAAAATCAAATTAGCCCAAAAATGGATTGCTCCTAAGCATATAACCCACATCTAACCATTGGTTCAAGCATCACCCTCACAAGAGAGTGGGTGGAATAGTCACTACAAACACAAGGCATGAGCTCATGTGGAGCATCCACTAGTTCAAATCTTTGTAGTATTAGAAAACATTCGAATACATACTTTAAAGGTAGAAATGGGGAAAGGTTCCACGTAACAAGCACTTGCACATGGGTTAACTGATCTCAATAAATGTGGGAAACACATGGGGGAGTACCATTTGTGACCAACATAGAAAGAAAGTCAAGTTAGAATTCTCGAGCCAAGATGTCTTGATTGATGACAATGTCAAATTGCTTGAAAAAATTGGTGGGCACCTCTGTAAAGGTTTCATTTCTACTTAATAGCCTTTTGACCCTAGAAATGGCTTAGTAAGAGGCATGGTCAAGTTGTTAGAAAAGCACCACATCTTGAGCATTGTCTAATGTGCCCCTGATGACCCTTGAAAAACTAGATGGTTAGGTGCCTTCCTTGCCTAATCATGCTCATAATCGCATTAGGTCACCAATATGAATAGCCATTAGTTGATTGAGCAATGATAAGAAATAGAAGTCAGCAAAATGGATTTGTAAGTTTAAGAAAATGATCGACTCTTAATGTTCGGCACAAGGTCCTAATCATGGACCCATTGGTTGTTGATAGACTATTCAGTCTACTAATGTGATCATACTACGTCAATGTGTACCAACTAAGGGATGAATTGCATGCAGCTCCTATGGAGGGCCTTCCTTGAGCATCTAATAATTGACTTAGAACTGGTACTAAAATGTGGAATCCACCTTTTTAATTAAACGATGGATTATGATGTTCCTTAAGGATGCTCATGCGACATGATTTTTGCTCAGTTCTCTTAATCTCAAAATGAAGAAATTCAACAAAGCATAGATAAATAACAAGAGTATTTACGATTCTTTTTTGGTAGCAAAATGTCTCGTCATCTAATTAGCGATGCAAATGAATGGATTAATGAGATTTCTACTATACTTGTCGACTATCAACTCAAACCATGGACAAGGGAATGGACATGATTGAATCTATTAGGAAAGAAGTCTATTGATCTTTACTGTAGTTTGACTTTGTGAAATGAATACAGATGTGTAGAATAAGTGGGAGTCGACATGTCAACAAAATTAAAATACCATTACTTTTAACATTATTTACTTATTCCACGAGGCATAGGCAAGGCCAAACCCCTCCTTGGGCTCAAAGTCTTGCCTCAATTAGTCGGTATAAGGAAAGACTATATTAAGTGAGGAGTTTGCCAGGATGACACATCTATTAAATGGTATAGTACATGTTGTAATATGAGCTCAATGAGAACACCAATCTCCTATAGTGCAAAAGGGAAAAAGCTTATTTGATTTGATTTTCAAATACAAATATAAACCATGAAAGAAAATCCTATTGATCCTTTTAGCTTTTAGAATTTGAAGATTGAGGTGTCAAAAAAGTTGCCATAGGGATAACTAGCTTATGAAAACCAACAATTCATAGTTACATTGATTTTTTATTCTTCAATGTTGACTCTTCCTATCATTATGGAGCAAAATCTACCATGTGTTGGATCGTTCACCCACCAATAGGTAATTTGGTCATCATACAATAAGTTAGTTTTTTTATTAATGAATGTGTCATAATAGTAATTCAACCTAGTATAAGCAGAATCATTGACTCACATAATTGGTCATCATGCATGGTTGAAATGCCAATTACAAGAAACTGTCATGCATAAGATTATGATTGAATGCCTTTACATTAGAATCCATACTAAAATGTGATGTCTAGGCTAGTCAAACACCTATTGGTTGATAGTAGTAGCCTTGCAACCCCAAAGATATGAGTATGGCATTCTTAGCATTGTAGAAAGTTGGATGAGATAAGTACCATTAGAAAGGATAATTAAATATAAATGACATGCAGAATCCTTTATAGATGATTTAAATTTGCAATAAGACATTATAAGTCGTACAATGGTTCTTTTATGATGATCTATTAAGTTCCAATCCCATGTTATAAAAAATAATCCCCTCAAAGACATAGACATCACAAAAGTTTCAAAATACCCCTTGCTCTCTTGCTTTCTTGCTTCCTCTACTTTACTTATTGTGATATGTTGTGTGGATGGTGCATGATTGAAATGCCTCATATTATCAATCTCGAAAGTTAGACAATGCAATGTGGGAGTTATAGCACTTTGTGTTCACTAAAAATTGTCATGATCCACTACGATCCAACAATATGTCATAGTAGATTAATCTCCATGAACTCAAAGGCATCATGTAGGTTTGAAAAATTTTTCTCACTCGCTTGCATCCATTATTAAAGAGACGTCTATAGTGGTTCTATGTGCATAGTAAAAAGTTTCAAGTTTTCTACCTTATTTATCACTTGTGATTGCTTAAGCATAGATGTCGAACCACTCTATTCAGGGACTTTCCTACTTCCTTAATGAAATTATTGCAACTTGAAATCCAGAAGGGGCAATGTGCAATGTGGTGTGCCTCACAGAGAGGCAGAGCTTTGATGGTGCAATATGTGCTATGGTTTGTGCAAGCTCGGTTGCAACCCAAGCTAGAAGCTACTATAGCTACGTGTGTGGTAGCCAATCTATGTGTACCCTATGACATCTTTTTGGTGCATATGGTGGGTCCTACAAAGCATAGCTTGTTTTTTGAGTTTTAGCACTTTTGGCTATTGGCACTCTGATAAGGCCATGTCCTTTTGAAAGGCTTTCATTCTTCTTTATTGAAATTATTGTAACATGTAATTCATAAGTAGAAATATGAGGTGTGGTGCAATGTATGATGAATGAAAAGTTGGATGATGTAATATGTGCTAGAGTTTATGCCCTTTGGGTTGTGGCCATAGTCGTGCATCACTATAACTATAGGCCTGGTAAGGCTCTATGGTCGTGTATCATTGGTGGGGCCTAGGAAGTGCACCTTTTTTTTTTTGGATTTTTAGTACATGAGCTAATGGTGCTTGGGTAATGCGATGTCGCATTGTGAGACTTATCTTTTTCCTTAAAAAAATTGTCTTAATAAGTAATTTAGATTGAGCGATGTGTAGTGCGGTGATGCCAGCAACAAATTGGAAGTTGGATGATACAATTTGCACCAGTGTTTGTTGATGCTAGGCTATGCCCCTTGTTATGCACTATTGTAGGTTCATGCATAGTTAAGAACTTGGTGCACTACACTTGGCAGTGAACTTTGCATGTGCCCAAGATAGTCCATATGTGCCCTCCAACATTCTTTACTTACAGCTTGTAGAACATATAATGTCTACAATCTTTTAGATTTGTAACACTATAGGATATAGTCATATGGATTAGGTGATGCCTTATATGGAGACTTTCATTCCTCTTTGATAGAAAAATTGTAAAATCAAGTCTTTAAGGGGTAATGTGTAGCATAGTGTTACACATTGTGAAGTGGAAGTCAGATTGTGTTATACATGCTAGGGTTTGTGTAAGCTAGGTGAGCCCTCACAATGGGTTATTATAGCTACACATGATGCAAAGAACTACATGAGTTACAACATTATGCACATGCAATAGTATGTCTGTGCATATCTAATGGAATCTTATGTGCAACATGTGTTGGCCCAACAAAGAGTGACTTTTTTGTCAGATGTTTAGCAATTTAGGCTATTGGTGCATGGATAAGGCTATCCCTTATTATGGAACTTTCCTTCTTCATTGATAAAATTATCACAACATGCAATTTTTCAAGGTAAAATATGTGATGTGGTGTGACCCAAGGCAAGCAAAAGTTGGTTGTTGCAATATGCACTTGGGTTTCTACAAGGTTGGCTATGGCTGTAGCTTTGCATTGTTATAGTTGGATGTACTTCATAGCACATGGCACACTACGACATTTGTGTGTGCTTAGTAGTGCACTATTTACTTGCATAGTAGCCAGTTGATGCACACCATATGGCATCCAAACTATGTGGCTAGTGGGGCTCATAAAGTGTTACCTTTTTTTGAATTTTTAGTGCTTGTAGGCTAAAGGAGCATGAAAATATGATGCATTATTGGGAGACTTGTGTTCCATCATGTTTTAATTATCATTATATGCATTCAACAAAGGACAATATGTGGTGTGGTGTGCTCTATAGCAAAGAAAACATTTAATGATGTAATATGCGTTAGGGTTTATACATGCTAGGCTATGACCTTAGGCATGCACTGTAGAGAACTTCTTGTCCTACAATACTATGCACATGCCCAATTGCAAATACATGCTCACCAAGTGGCATCCTATGCATTTGGTTTGTGGGGCCCATAATGTGTAACTCTTTTCTCACCTTTAGTGTTGTAGGTTACTTGCACTTGGATAAGGTATGCTCTATAGGGAGACTTTTCTTCTCTATTAATGGAGCTATTACAATATATAATCTACAATAGGCAACGTGTAACATGGTGCTACCCATGATGAAATGAAAGTTGAATTGTTCAATATATGCTATTATTTATGAAAACTTAATTTTAACCTTGCTTCCCTCCATTATAGTAGCATGCACAATAGAGTGCTAGGCATGAGATAGCATTGTTAGTGAACTTTTAGTGCTTATAGTAGACAGTATCCATGCTCCCTACTACATCCAAGGCATGTGGGTATTGGAGCCCTCAAAGTATGACTTTTTTTGAGAAATTTAGCATTGTAAGGCTACTGACACATGTATAAGGTGATTCCTTATAAGGAGACTTACCTTCACAAAATTGTCACATGTAATCCACAAGGGGCAATGTATGGCATAGTATAGATTTACTGAAGAAAATATTTGATGGTGTGACATGCTCTAGTGTTTGTGTGTGTTAGGATTCATCCTTGATCTTGCATAGCAGTCCACTATCCATGTACACAGTTAATGCAGCCCACAAAGTGTAATCGTTTTTGGAAGTTTAGCACTATGGGATGCTCATGCGTGGTAAGGTGATGCTCTATTGGGAGACTTGAGTTCTTCTTTGGTTGAATTATTAGAATAGGTAATCTGTGAAAGGTAATGTGTGATTTTATGCGGGCCACAACAAACTTAGAGTTGGATTGTGTAATATGTGGTATAGTTTGTGCCTTATCGCATCATTTAGGCACGGATTGTTTGGCCCTCAAAGTGTAACTATTTTTTGATTTTCAGAGCTACACATTAGTGGTGCATGGATAAGGTGATGCCCAATTAGGAAATTTGCCTTCTTTCTTAACAAAATTATCACGATATGTGACATGCAAGGGTCATAGTTTGGTATAGTGTGTCTTGTGGCAAAAGGAGAGACAAATGGTCATATGTAGCAGGGTTTCTGCTTTGGGGGCTTATCGCCTTAGAGGCATGTTACAAAAAACTTGGTGCACTGCAACACTATTTGCATGCGATATTGCATTGTGCGTGCATGCAAAAGCTGGTTCAAACATGCCCTATGCCATCCTATGCTAGTTGGTGGGGTCCAAACTGTGTAAATTGCTTTTGATCTTTTAAGCATTATGGGTTGCTGGTGCATGGATAAGGTGATGTCTTTTTGTGAGACATGTTATTGTCCATATTTGAAGTGGCAATCTTCACCCTTTATGTACAGTATTGTGAGTTTTAATTTTTCTCATGCTATAATGAAAGCTCAATGGTTCCATCTGATCTATACAATATCCTTTTCATCTACACTCCTAGCCTTCATGGTCAGATGGGTGGTGGAATCCTCTCGGCTCTTATGGTGCCTTTCTTCACTCATCACATTTTAAACTTGGATGGTGTAACTTTTTTGATCATTGTCATTGCTTGGAACTATTAATTTAGCAATGGAGAGTTGACTTGTTGTGATGTTGTTTTTTGTCAAAACATTTTTGGTACTCTATGCTTTATTTTATGTGGTGTTTGCCTACGTCATAGTGAAACCTCAATGAAGCAAATAGTACTTAGCCATTTATTGGTTGAGCATGTTGCTGCTTCTACGTTTTATGGCATGTGGTTTCAGACCTAAACCACATGCTGTGTCTAACCTATTAGTTCTAAAATTGAAACAATTTTAAACAATTAAAATTTTCCTATTTGGTGGTTTTCCAATTATTAAGTGCATAGTTTTCTTTTTTTCTTGTCATGGATCTTGGACAAAACATTTTATAGTTGCATGAGTCATGCTCAACATCTTCACTTTAGAAGGTGCAATAATATTTAGCCTTTTTAATGTGTATTTGATTAATGCACGATTTTATGGATCATTTGTATGCTTGTGACCTTTTTATAAGTTCTTGCTACTACTCTACCATGTAAATGCTAACAAAGGGCTTCATCTTGTATTAGACCCTTCATGCTTATTTTTGTATATCTTTGAAGCTATTTGAACTAATGGGATTTGATTGACTACAGAACGCTTTTGCACATTAGTTGTTTTTTGTGGTGCTACTTCATTTGGTTTGGCTACATCTTCATTAGGGCTTTGTCATATAAGTGAAATTTTGTTAAGAGAATGTTCATATGTTTTGTGCTTTTTTATTAGATGGGTAGGTTTCATTCAATTTTAGATAATGAAACTACGAATGTTTCATTAAACTAGTTAAATTTTGTTTGATGGAACATGATATTCAGATAACCTTAGTAATTCTAGATCTAATATCGCACAAAACAAAAAATTTTTAAAGGGATGCATTTATTTGTTGAATGGTTGATGCCATAATTTGTTTTAGCATAAGAGGGGTGAATTGTTATGAATACATATTATGGTTTCCTTGAAGATATGTTACTTATTTAATAATAAAGATTTGAAAACTCATGAAATTGAAAGGTACAAAATGTTAATAGTGTACACAAGTAATTTTTAAGTGGAAACTTAAGATCAAGCCTACGTCAACCCTATTAGAAACTAAGCTAAAAAAGAAACTACATAAGTCTTTTGTCAAAAGACAGATAGGCTAAACTCTCACAAAAAGAAAATAAAAATAGGTTACAATGGTTGTATAATAAAATAGAATTGGTAAAAGGATGAAAGAAAAGTGATGATAAAAATTCATACAAACTAATGCCTATGCATGAAAAGTACTCAATAAGAGAATTATTTTTTAATTTAATTAGCTAGAAGATAAAAAATGATAAGTCAGCTGATTTGAAGAAGAACAAGGAATTCAAATTTTGATAAAGAAGGAGGTAGCATAAGGAGGCATGAGCACTGGAAACAAATTATTTGAAGTCTTGACTCAACAATTTTTCTTTTGAATTTTTGTAAAAGTTTCATTAATAAAATTAGTTTAAGAATTCACTTATTTATTGAAATTTTAAAATATCTAAAAGCTTATTGAACACCAAAATAAGTTGATACAATCCAAGACATTTGTATACATAATTTTAAAATTGATGTTTAAATCGAATATTTCAACTACTCGAAATAATAATAAAAAAGAGTTAACGCATTAGTGCCAAATGTTAAGAAGCATTTGAGAACATTCAATCACAAAACAGCATGATTAGATTTGGTGTTAACTAATGCATTTTAGAAATATGAAATTGAATTGGGTCATTAAATCTGAATCACGATATCATATAGGATTTAACTTTACAAGTAGATAAAGTTCAGACAATTTGATCACGAATTTTGGTGATCAAATGATTGATTAAATTAGTGCCATTTAGAAATCATATATGGTGGTGACTATTTGATCTCAAAATTCTTTATTGAATGACTCACATTAGTCTCGTAATTCAAGAGTTAGCCATGCAAAAAAATAAACTTGCTCTTTTATTCATATGTGGTATATTTTCAATCTTGTTTTCTACTTATAATAATTCGTATGCATTATAGGGTTAACATGAGTTTTGGATTGGCTACCTCTTGGTACGTTTAGGATTTAGTACTTGTGCTCAACCTATAACATATCATGAAATAAAAATGGTCATTTCGAGAGTAAAGTCTTCACTTAAAATTATACCAATCGACTTCAAAAGTGATGCCCTAACATGATTCCTATAGCAAATGGAAAATAGTTTTCAGTAGTTAAGGATAAGTTTAGTTCATGTAGAACTAATTTTTTTTAAAAAAACATTTAAATTAAATCTTACTTAAAAAGCCTTTTTATGACATTAAACAAATAATTATCACGATTAGATCAAGGATATTAAAATTGAAATTAATTTTTTTATATCTTTAAGGATCAGTTTCAATAAGGCTTAACTTCTTTAATTTCTCCCATAAACAAATATTTCAATAATTTAGAATCTAAAAATTTATTATCCTAATTTCATCAGAAATACTGATGATTTGTTATCATCAAATAAAGAACATTGACTTTGGATCAATACCACAATGTATGTGTACTTTCACCTAGTTCCTTAATGATTCATAATAACTTGTGGAATCGCATGACCTCTATGTCAATGATACATAATTCAAATTTCCACTTATCAATGTTTGATAGTAAGATATCGCCTACCGTTGTAGTGTTGTGTGATGGAAAATAAAGGTTCAATTCTAGAGAGGGATGATTGAGAAAGTGCTACAACTTTTGAGGCAGTAGGCATGCCAATTACCTAATCGAAACATAAGGATATTGTGACAATAAATAAATAACAACTAGTTCCATGAGTCTGGTAATTAGAATAAGTATAACCTAAACCCCATAATGAGGATCAATTGTAAGACAAGTTAGGTGCTTGCAATCATAGTAATTCTAACTCTAATAGCACATATTTTAGCTATTGAAGTTAAAAAGCTCATACTTGGAGCATCGTTTTTGTGGGACGGTCTACCTTTTTGTGTATGCCACCTACCATTTGTTGATGATTTAGTCTACCATTAGCTGGCTGAGCCCTGCCATTAGCATCATTACTTGGAGGAAATTAGAGTGCTTAAAGAAAGCCAATGCTTTGGATACATTACAATGGGATAACCTGATAGGATTTTGATTTTTTTATTTGCTTTAGGATCGTAGTAATGATTAAAAAGGATAGTGTTGGCCATTTTTATTAGATAGTTAGAGTTAAAATTCTTTGAATTATGAAAGATGAATAACTACCAAAGTATTTGTAGAGGATGTTTTTATTAATCAAGAATGAAAGTTTGAGACTCAAAGTTGATCAGATCTATCCTAGTCTCAACCACAAATGATGTTGACTAGCGATTGTTGAATGTTGCTCTTTGGACTTTCTCAACACCTTATGAGAATTAAAAGTCTTTGGGTTCCTTGATAAAGAAATGGTCAAATCTTATATCATTCTCTCCTTAAGGAGCTTCTTGAAAAAAATCAATAAAAAGGCAAAGTTTAAGTGGCTTGGAAAGGAGCATGCCTTTGTCCCAAAGAAATTCATAAAATTGTATGTGATTAGCAACCCAATCCATAACAAAGTTGTGTTGGTCCTCTAAGTGGAATAGTTTCGCATACTTCATACCTTGGACATATCAATAGCATTATGGTAGAAACTATTGTTCACTATAGAAGAAAGTAACTAATTTGTCATAGTAATGGCTGTAGTTGGATCGAATTAAATCACCACATTTTGAGCATTAAGAAGTAGCATTCTTAGTAGCTATATTGCTTTAGAAATAATAATAATCTTCGTGGTAGAAGTTAAACATAAAACAAAAGTCTTTTCTATAATAGTAATAGGCCTACCCATGTAATCCCACATAATAATATTAATGCTAGCATTCATCTCATCAGGCATAGCTGCAACACAATTAAGTTTAATCCAAGTAGTTGTAGGTGCCCATTGAGAGGTAACAACAAACCCATTAAGGCTAGTGGAGCTCCAACTAAATGAGATTGAATAGTTGTAGAAACAAGCAATAGCAATTTGAATGTTCCTTTAAAGTTCAATTGAATTGAATACCTTATCAACATGTGTGTATTTGATGCTGATGTTTTTAAACCAAAGACACATGTCCAAAACAATAATCTATGTCGTAACCAAACCAATAATGTGACATATTCTTAACAATAGATTCATCATGCTTTGATGGGCTCTCCCTTAAAAAAATCTCCTTTTATACCCTATATATCACATTTTAGAGTGCAAGATTACAATAATTCTATTTCACTTAAGTGCAAAATGTTTGAGATTATGCAATGACTCTAGCTCTCATTGAAGCTCCCTCTTTGGATACCACACTACTTGTTTTAACATAAATATTCATGAGTCCAGGCTGAGGGAACTCTCACCCTTATAAATATTTTGACATAATTCATCTACGTCCACCAAATGAAGCTATTTCTCAAAGTCAACAAACCATTACTTCTAGTAAGTACTTTATGTAGTAGATTGATATACAAAAGCTTCTTTAATGCTCAATACTTCTCCCAATGACTAATTTTTTTATAACTTTTAGGGAATCATAAAATTATTACCTTAGTAGAAGTTATTATTGTACTTTGTATAATATCAATGAATCATCAAGTTCTTAGGAAATTTAAGCAATAAGTAGCATGAAACCAACTGCAACTTCTAATTTCTCTTTGTACAGTGTAGCCCCAAGAATTATACATCTTCTCTATTGCCCATCTAGAACATGCCTCCACCATAGATGAAGAAAAATGCATAATTGTTTACCACCATAGCCAATACAAAAGTAGTCTTTCTTACTCCCTCATCGCAGTTATGGCCAAGCTGGAGCCTAACATGAACCTTATCAAGCAATATAGACACATTACATGGAAAAGAATACATCTAGACTCTATGCCAAGTGAACTTCATGCACTCACTAAGGATACAATAGTGCAAATAGTCTCTTTATCCTTTCCTGTCCCAACACCAATATTCGTTATTCATGTAAAGGTAAAAACTTAAGCTATTCCAGATAAATTTTCCATGTGATCCCAAAATATAGAGTCATAAGTAGTTCCCCAGAAGTTTAGAAGAATAGAAGCCATTGCTCCATGGTATATTAATTCTT
Source organism: Vanilla planifolia (assembly GCA_023846275.1). Lineage (NCBI taxonomy): Eukaryota > Viridiplantae > Streptophyta > Magnoliopsida > Asparagales > Orchidaceae > Vanilla > Vanilla planifolia. Next base: position 1,204,944 of record CM043871.1, on the reverse strand, counting down.
ATATTCACTTTCCTTGTTATCATTATTTGTTTTTTAAATTTCAAATTACCTATGAGTAAGCCCTCCCTCTACTCACTTTTGTTTTCATTATCTTAACGAATTGGTTCCAAAGTTTATTTTCCCTTTTACTAGGATCTTAGTAATATCATTGTAATGGATGGACTAAGATTTTGTCAGAACACCTTCTACTTCTTGAAATTCTATGATAAATTCTATAAAGAATTGATAAGGCCTTCATCCACTCCCTAGCTACTTGACGGACTATTCCTCTTGTTAGTAATAAGTTCATCCTCCTATGATTTCTACTTTAGTTTCAATTCAACCTTAGATGTTCCTCTATTATACCCATCATATTGGGTTCAAGATCTACCCCTTTGCTTTACTTCCATTGTTTTCTCATGCTGGTAATTCCTACCAGTCTCCTACCTACTCATTGCTTTACCTATTGCAATCAATTACTGTAGTGTTGCTACAATAATCTTCCACTTCCTTGGTTGATTGGATTAAAGGTTCCAATCATTCTCTCTTCTCACTACGATCTTCTATCCTAGTTGTCTTAGAACCAACCCTCAAAATTTTATCTTGATCATGTTCTATCTTTAAAGGACACGAGCTCTTAACTACAACAATAGTGTGAATCAGCTCGCCTAGTATACATGCCACATATGCTTGTCCAACCTTGCAAAACACAAAGTAAATAAAGGGAAGATGCTCATACTCAAATTGTTGAAAAGATTAGCCCAAGGGTCCATTAAGCTACTTTCGCAATGTAAGCAGCTTCACAATGTCAATTCTTATGCATACCATAGCAAATGATGAGCTTTGCAAGTATAGCACCCAACCATCAATCTAAACAAGATCTCTTACAGGCTTTGTAACTCAAAACATGTTCTTCATGCCCCAATACATAGGTGGAGCATCAATAAACAAATCAAAACTAGAGCACACATAATTGTTAAAGTATTTAGTTTAAACTCATGTGTCCACATATCTAACCTAATACAACACAAGTAATGTGCGATAATCCTTCTAACAAAGTAATACTTTATCCATAGTTGAATGAAAATGCTAATAAAAAAGCCAACCATCAAATCTACAACCAAAAATTCTGTTAAATGGCACCACTTGCATTATAGAATCTTGATAATCAATTGAATAGATAAACAACCACCATACACTATACTAACAAGGTTGAATTGGTGGTAGCAAACCCATTGATCACATGCCTCATTTGAACAATTTGTTTCATCATTAATTATGAACCAGGTATCCCTTGATGACAACATCTTGACATGTAAATTTGTTGGTCTTTTCGACTAATTAATAGAGGGACGTCCTATGAGTGTATTACTATCGATTCTCATTCTCCCTTTTGTAAGAGGTTCCTTGAAGCTTAGCTTAGTTGGACTATGTACTATATCGATGCCATTAAAAAATTTTCTTCTACCTCCATTTTAGCAATATCACAAACACTTTGTATGCAATGATGTAACTCAGCCTCTTCAGCAACAATGGGACATGTGGCATTCATCATTAGGCAATAGATAATCTCATATGTTCATTCATCTTCCTTTCATTATTTAGTAGGACTGGCATTTCTACCTTCTACATTGCCCCTATTCCTTGCTTAGTTCCACTATTAATGCATTTCATAGCCCTAAAGAATCACCCACATTATCCTCAAATGTATTGTCATCGTTGTAGACCTCTTCAAGCTATGATGCTTCCATTGATGTTGAAACTTTATTCACTATACTTCCCTGATCTCCATGACCACAATTCACAAAAGTTCAGATTGCAAAAACTAGAATCTAGAATTGTCACAAAATTTCCACTGTCAAGGTTTAAACATCATGTCTGGCTACCTACATTGGGGATAATTGAACCAAGCTACCCTTTGTTTTTGTACAATATTTTTAGATTTTTTTCTCATCATTGATCACTACTCCACATTTAGTACCCATAGAATTGTGGATTGCAGTTTATTTTAGAGATCACAAAAAAAGAATAAACTACATTTTAGCAAGATGCCTACTCCAACAAGAACCCAAATTTGACCATGCTTCTCCCTTGCCTACTAGTTCTGCCACTTACTTCCACCACTATCTTTCACCCACCTTCCATCACTAGTGATACTATTTGCCCGACCGTACATCACCTTCACATTATCTATACTCTACCAATGTTTCCATTTCTGCAAACATATCCAACATCTCACACTACCAGCATCTCCAATGTTTCTCACTATCAAGCTCTCCAAAATGTTGAAGTCCCTTCAATAAAGAAATGGTCAAACCCTAAAACACACTCTCCTTATGGAGGTTCATACATAAAGTTCGAAAAAAAGATAGCATATAAGAGGTTTGAGAAGGGGCATTTAATAATCCAATACAAAATCATATGAAAGAGGTTGATGTGCAGCCAAATGAGTTGCCCGATTGCCATGACATCATATATGAGAAAGTTTGAATGACCACAATCCCTTCACAAAATTAAATAACTACCCCTTGAATAGATAGATGTTAGCATCCTACTCACTTTAGCAATGGCTGTTGTAATGATAGATTAAATTTCATAGCATGAATAGTAGGCATTAGTACTCTGAGGAGCTCCATGGCTTCAAGAATGGCAATAGTTTGCAAGGTAGAGGTTGCAACTGAAATCCACATCTTGCTAGCAATAATAATCATCTTGCAAAAGTGAACTCTAACATTTATGCCAATTCAAGCATTAAGATTTGCTTTCACAACCACGTCATAATTAAGCTTAGCCCACCCCTTTGGAGGATCCAATAAGTTGTTGCACATAGTCCCTGAAGGTCGCAAGAACTCTCGTTGGATGGACTAGGATGAATGGAACGTGCAACAATAGTAAAAACTTCAAACTAAATTCTTCTTTGAAAAGCTTTGAGGCAAAACACTTTACCCACATGTGCCTAGAAAATTTTATTAATCTATAGCTTATACACACTGTAGCAACCAACCTGTCTTCATGTGAAGCATTAGCAACTCAAATATTAATCTTCGTCTTGTTTAGTATCTTATTTGATAATTTAAAATGCATTCCATTATTCCCTCAAGCACTAAGCTTTGCAATTGTGAAATTACTATCCAGAATTCTTTCACCGAGAAACATTAACCTGAAAGCAAAATTCATACAAACACATTCACTTGAGACTATAGTTTCAAATTCCAGATCATGTATTTTTTTCAAAGGTTGGCCCAATATAGCTTGGCACACTGTCAACACCAAGATTCCTCCAAACTTATGGCCTTATAATATAAGGTAATATGCTTTGCCAAATGATCATACTCTAGCTCAGTTAACCCCAAGTTAGACTCTTTAAATTAAAGCTCATGAATCTTCTACTCCAACTAATGAGGCTTGTCAAGTATACTACAAAGTTTAGCTAAACTCCATGTTTTAAAGCTAATAGTGCTCTACTAAATTCAGTGGACAGTCGAACCACTAGGTTGACTATAAAGTACTATTCCATATGGTATGCACAACATTAATTGAGTAAAGAAATGATAATCATAAATACTAATACTATAATCACTTTTCAACTTTATTCATAGTCGATTGTTTAAACTGAATAAGTATGAGACAATGGTCTAAGGCTATATGTTGAAGATGTGTCATTATAATATTCAGGACTACTTGCATACCATTAATGTTCAATCTAGTTTTTCATATACATGCATGCTACCCACCTTATTATTGTGCCGCATGAACCGATATCTTATAAATCCCAAGACATTCAACTCTAAATCTTTCACGAAACTAAAGAATTGGTAATGTCTTCCCCTTTTTTTCTCATTCTATATAAGTGTTTATCAAAATCCTCTATAATAATCAATGGATTACCAAGCACTATAAATTCTTTTATTTGTTTTAGGCTATCATCTAGGTCATATAATCATTGGACACATACTCCACACAACATTGCTAAGAGTGGTTGCTTATACTAGTCACCTATATGGACATAACTTGTGAGTTGCCATCATAATCTAAAGCTCCACCCAAATCCTCCTTAGCACCACAATACTTAATGACAATGTAGTCAAAGGATTGACAAAGTAGCCTCAATGCTTGCCTAAAAGCATATATGCCTCATGCCTTCTTAATTTCTCCACCAAAATTTCAAGTAAGGCAACAATAGATACATTGTACTCTTTGATAAGGAACTACAAATAGCCACAAGATTTTACAAGCCCAATCCTCTGAATGTTTTAATTTGAGAAAGAAGGATGAATGATTAGGTTATTATTTTCCCCTTCCTCAAGTTTTCCAACTTTTATTTGAGATTCTCACTCTATAGAATTCCTTGTCTACCTTACAAATAATATATGAAATCTTAGTACATAAAAATATCCTTTCCCTAGTAAGAAATCTTTCTAAGCACTTGTAAGGCTTCTTAATGCAGTTGGAACATAAAGGCAGCATTATTAAGCTCCCAACTTACACTTGACTAAGTAAATTGAAGTACTTTTGCTTTTGTGATGCCTATGAACTCTCTTATTTTCTAAACACTATAGATTCCATGGCATAATAGAACAACAATTAAAATAGCAATAATCATATAGGCTGGTCAATAAACCTTGAAAAAACTCTAATCACCACTTTATTTAACAACCACAACTACTTATAATAACTCTAAGAATTTTAAGTAGCAATGATATCCATGAATTGTTCATCCTCTGTGTTATAATTTGTTGTCCTTCCTCTACTACACACATTTTATAAATTTTAATTCTTGTTACCCACCTTATCTTTATCATGTGTTCCCTCAATCTCATAGCTAAAGCCGAGTAGAAACCAAGCTTTGACCTTCACCAATAAGATCATCTCCAAGGAAGTATCAAAGCATTTCCATTTTATAAAGAAAGTGCATTTCATTTTATTCACAAAAATGCAACCAAACAAAGACCTATATATTCAACCTAGGAGTGAAGGTTGAGACCCCTAAAAACTACTTGCACTTGTAAAAAATTTAGACTTTCTAGCGACATCATCTTCTTCAAGTCGTCCTTCTCTACTTCATAATTAGAGTATCCCATATAGTAATCAAAAGGAATAGTTGTGCATCCTAAACTTTATCTAAGTGATTCTAGGTCCAAACAAATAAGTTGTATATATAGAAAGCACTCCATTGGTCCCATTTTGCACCTACTACATAAAACTTATATCCAAAATTTTGATTGATGCACAATGAACCCACCCTTTAGTAATTATTTACAACTTCCTCTACCAATAATGTCTCCCAGTATTTTGCTCATAATACAACTCCAATAGTAGTTCATCCTTACTTTTACCCAACAACGTTCTTCTTAAGTTGAAAGCACCCTGATCATTCTTATTTATCTTATTTACTATATCCCAACTCAACTTAATGTTTTATCTAACCACCTCATAATAATATCCATTCTTGAGCCAATTATGAAGCTTCCCTAGCTAGATCATCATCAAATAAGTCACCAAAATCCTCTAATTTCTATGTCAAGTAAGATTCATATTATTAGCATTAAGGAATGCCTTCCTTACTTGAGTCAAGCTTGATCCCCATTTGATTAGTTTGTTATTAGTAAGGTTATTGAAATCCTTCAATTTCTAAGACAATTAAGCCACACATAATAAGCAAGACAATTGTTATGATTCTAGTAATATGAATGCCTCCTCTTCCCTTATTCTCCCTAGTCAAAATAACCTACATTCACAAAAAATGCATCTTTGAATGATACCACATGTAATTTCCAACTGCATTTAGTATCAGTGTAGCCTTCTACACTTCCACAAATGCTTCAACAAATAAGAGGCACCTTCATTTTCCAAACCTAAACTGGTATGAACTAAAATCATTTTTTGTTTTTTTATTCTCATACCAACCCTTTATTCCTTTTCTCAAATCTATCATCTTCACATCTACATTTGTTAGTCTTTCCATGTAATTACAAAATGAACCTATAGGAGAAATGTTGTTAATATTATTCATTTTTGACTTTTAAGAGCATCCATGAAACTCACATTAACTTGATTAGGTGTTGGTTTGTTATTATTAAGATATTTTCCCTTCAAAATCACTTTGGCATTATCTTAAACACTTTGGGTACACCTTCATGCATTAGTTACCTCAGTAACATTAATGCTTATTACATTCTCTCTCTATATATTTCATGGAGTTACAAACTCATTTTACTTCAAATGATTATCAGTGATGCATAGTTTTTCCGTAGCATACCCAGTTTCATTTACATATTCAAATGAATAATAGTCGTATCCCATACCCTCATTGATTCACCATCATCTTCTATTGATGAGTTCACTTAACAACATAACTCATTTGATTAAGACACATCCATTATTATCTCCACATAATCTCTTACATTCTCCTAAGTATGTTTACAATACTGTGTTACAACATTCACCACAAGAACAATGTCGAGATCTCTAGAATTATTTCAATTTGAGATCAGAGCCTTTACATCCATGACCCACAATAATGAAGATTACACCACATCCCTTGTATGTTTTGTACTATTCCTTAATTGTGAGCCCAACATTAGTGCTAACAAGACTACCAACAAGTATATCCATGTTCAATTTTATCCATCCTCCCCTCTATTTGTCTATAGCTCTATCCATTGCATGCCTACTATTCTATTAACCATCCACCATTTACCAACAATTTCATTTGGCCAGATTTCCAAAGTCTAAGTCTTTGGGTTCCCTGATAATATAAATAGCCAAAGAGTATAATACAGTCTCCTTATGGACTTTCATACAAGTAGTCCAAAAAAAATATCACAAATGTTATTTGGGAAGGGGCATTTCCTAGTCCCAAAACAAATGACATGAAAATGATTGATGAATCTATAGCACAATTTCCTTGTCGAAATAAATTGGACAACTTGAAAGAATTCATTCTTTCACAAAATCAATTGCAATATGATACTTGTTTTCACAAGAAGAAGATAGTAACAATGGAATCACCACCATAACAGCAATTGTTGAACCTGATTGTATCTCTACAACATAAACGTTAGAAAACAAAGTTCTTAAAATTCCTTTTGCTTTGGGGATTGCAAGAGTTTAAGTGACTGCTTCTGTTGTTTGCATTTTACTAAAAGAATTAAAGGCTTGCCCATGTGATCCCAATTTCTTATGCTGATCTCAACACTATGACTTTCATTTATGATCACATCACAATTAAGTCTCCCAAAACCCATTAGAGGAAGAGTCTATTTTCAGGTTACACATAGCCCAAAGATGCTGAAATAACTCGCACTAAATGGGCTAGGAAGACTAAAGCTAGCAAAAATAACGACAACATTAAATTGAATATTGCTTTGTATTGCACCTTTATTGATTATCTTGCCTTCATGTGTTTTCTTATTTTTACTAATCCATAGATGATACAACATGACTGTAGCAAAATTCACTTCACTAGTAATGTTGAAATCCCAAAAATTGTTCCCCATTGAGTCCATTAGTTCATGAGTGAATCAACATGACTACAATTCTTTTGTCTAGGAAATATGATTGCGTTTGAGATGCTACTTTCCTATACTTTATTTTTTTATAACATTCCTAAAAGTAATTCTTTATATTTTCCTCATTCTTGCATTACTATGGGTAAGTATCTTGCATTGTTTAGCCTCTCACACAAAACCATGAGGATGTTGGAATAGGATTTGAGATCAATCTCCATAAGAATACCTTCACCCAATGTTTCACTTTCATCTTCCAAGCCAAAGTTTCATCCCTCAGTAAATTTGGACAAATAAAGAAATTGTAATATATGAATTTGGCCTCGAACACTATGCCTTCATTTTTCCTAAACTGCAATATGTTTTTTGCATTTTATTTAGCCCAAGGTAATTATAAAACCATTGATACTAGATTGGTATCAAATATTTTTTTAGTTTTGTCACAATCTCATTCTCCATTTGCCTTACCAAGCTCCTCTACATTTATTGGATACTAAAGTTGTACAAAGATGAATGTCACCCACATAAAATTGGGAGAAATCCCAACCTATTATCATATAGAAAAAAACATGCTTACCTTCTACAACTCATCATATTGTATACCCCAAAGTTGAAGGCATTGGATAAACTTGCAATTTGCAACTGTATGTTCCTTTGAGGTAAGTAGTGTTTGTAATTTATCATAGCATACTTAGAATCTAAAACCTGTATCCTTAACCTGCCTTGTTGAGCCATGGCCACTCAATGATTCTTAATAATTATCACTTTTTAACGAAAAGAAAAATCACTTATTCTAAAGCACCACATTCTTTAAGAAGCGTAATTAGTGAGCTTCACCAGAAGAGGAGCTATGGCTTCAATTGGCTCAACTTGAGGAAGCTTACCAGGTGTAGACATATCATAGATTTATAGATTGAGAGCTCTTTCTTAATTATATGGGTGCTATTGCATGACAATTCTTCGTTGGAGTAGTAATTTGTTTAGTTAATTCCATTAATGAATAAGAACTCGACTTGTTAACAAGCAATATGGAGAGCAAGTCCTATGAAAAGTTCATAGAGGGACCTTGGCTGCATAAGCAATGGAAGTTTTAGGCTATAATAGTTCTATGATGCCCATAAATGTTTTGGACTATGGAAATGCTACACTTACGTATTCAAGAATTCCATTTCCTTGGTCAAAAGGCTTAAGGAATCTTTTGAAAATTTCATCATTATGAGGATAGATCATTCCAATTCTTGATCTTCAATGAGAAATTATTAGTAAGTGTGTGTCATTAGCTTACAACGTCTATGTCCTTACCCATTTTACACATTGCACATTGCTCTTATCGATTCAGTGTTCTAATGATGTGCTTAGATCATTGCAATGTGAGCAATTTGCCATGACGACTGACTCAATAAGAAGACCGTTGACCATATCCTTTAAAGGAAGAAATTATAACGAGGTTTATATAGGTGAATTTGCAAAAGGATCTTTGATGGGTAATATAAATTATCGAGTAATCTGTGCAACAAGTAGGGGTGTGATGACTATTCCACGTCACATTCTTCCATCATGTGTGCTCTTGCTTCCATGTGGAGCTCATCACTATCGGGTATAAACAATAACCTATTGGCCTAGTCATGTAGTGAGGAAGAGCAAATATTAAGCTGGTAATGAGTCTGTTGTGCATCACTAGGTCTACTAGAGCTTAACAATTGAATGTCAAATGAATCTCAACAATGGATATCTTTGCTCATGCATTGATTAAGAATGCAACAAAATGTCAAGTGCCATAAATTGTAAAATTGTGTGAACCACCCATTTTTTAACACAAAGTTTGCTAGAGGCTTGCATGGGTGTAATGTGATTTATTGCTTCTTAAGAAAGCTTGAAATGTTTTATTTGGGCCCCAGACCCCATTTGGAGGTGATCCATGTTACCCCACACTATGACAAGGTGTGTTAATTCATTAGGTGATGGTTAGTTGTCAACGTAGTAAGAGGTAGATGCCATTTAGTGTCATGGCATTAAATAGTAGAAATATATGTTACAACACAACAAGTCATTGCTCTTAATCCAACTACTTGCACCATGGTGTGGAATCAAGATGCCTTGCTAGGTTAGGCTACCAACTATGTTTAAACAAATAAATATGTAATGAAGAAAGAACTTATGAAGATTCCTTTTGTAATGATGAGCAAAATGGGACAAAGATAGAATGGAAATGGGGCTGTCTGAAGTCTGAATTATAGTGCAGAATGGTGTCCTAAGTGATAGATCAAGATAAAGTCCCCTAAAATAGGGCATTAGGGAAGGTGAAAGCCTCATTAAGCTCAAACCGTACTTCTACATTCGGCTTTGTCAACGTGTCATGTCCTTTAGGAATGCAACCCAAATTGAATGATATTTCAATCTAAGGAAAAATAGTTACAAAAGATCAATAGGGAACAAGTATCAAGAGGAAACGATGAAAATGACTTTCAAAAGAGAGTAAAATAGTGTTTGAAATTATCATCAATTGGTTTATTGCATTTCTCAAGGAGTGGACCTTCTTAGGACATCTTGATAGAAGGTTCTTAGGTAGACATCTCTAGTGGAGAAATTATCATTGTGGCTGGTCAAAATGCTCAAATCCATCAATAAATGGCATGGCTACACCACATGCATTTTCTTTGACTAGTGGTCTCCCATTCTGACCCATCTTGAAACACAGACAATGGAGTCTGAAGTGCTTACGAGTCAATGAGTGTGCAAGCTTAAAAGGCTCATGGAAGCAATTGTTGGGACCCTCATTTGACCTGTGAGATGTGAACTAACCAATATCTTTTGCAATTGGTTCAAGTTTGAGAATTCTTATTGAGACCAAAAAGTTGTTGAACATTGCTTAAGTATGTGAAGCCAAAGGAAACTCTAGTAGAAGCTTGCAGCAAAACTGACATACAAATCATTTACATAACTTGGGTATTCGAGCTAAAGAATAATCAAACTATCAGGTCATTAGTTCCCTTCAAAATTTTCCTTTAGATAGTTGGTGTAGCAATCAGAGTTTTATTAGGAAAAGCAAATGGCTAGTGGCATCAAGAGATAATTCCCTTGATCTATTATTAAAATTTCAATAAGTAGGAAGGCTTGGGTTCTTTGATGGGTTGAGTCAAGGAATCTAAGCTCCTAGTGGGCAATTTTTGGTAACAAAACTGAGGATGTAGGATGAATAAAAAGTTGAGTTGTAGTGCCTAACTACATGCTAAGGTAGATACCACAAAGGATGTTGGTTGATTAAGACTATAGGACAGTGGTCATGATGTTGGTTGATTAAGTGCGTGACTAGCACTAGGCTATCAATGTAATGCATCGTGCTAATGAGTAGGAAGGTGCAATGGATGTTGCAAAATGTAAGACACCAACCTATGTGGAGTATCAATTGTTGCAGATCTTGGTGCAAGTAGCAAATATTCAAATGTAAATTTTGAAGGCTAAAGGGAGAAATGTGCCATCTGAATGGTGCTTGTTCTTGGGTTTACTAATCCTAAGAGATAGGGAAACCCATTGGGGGTTCCGTTTGGCACAAGCTTGGAAAGTGAGTTTAATTAAAATTCTCTAATTGACATGTGGTGATCAATGGAAATTTCAAGTGGGGACATAAGTTGGTTCTTATACAGATTTATCTTTCTTCTTAATAGCCTATAAGCCCTAGAAATTGCTTAGCCAGATGTAAGGCAAAGTAGTTAAATAGGTACTACAAGTTGAGCAATGTCTGATGCAACCTTGATGACCCTTAAAATTTGGAATTAGTAAGTGCCTTCTATGCCTGATCATTGGAGTTTGTAGGTTAGTTAAGTCAACATAATTGATAAGTAACTTCAAGAAAGAAATTGGCTCTAAGGGTTGGGGCACGAGGGTCCAATTCTAGAACTAATTGATTATTCATAAACTACTTAAACTGCTCACATGGTGAGAGTGGGTTGACAGTGCCAGCTGGTGGATGAATTGACAATGAACCCTACGATGGCTTCCCTTTGCGTCAAACAATCGATTGAAAACCAGTGCAAACATTAGCAGTCTGACTATTTAAATTAAACATTGTATTGCGTTGGTCCTCAAGGATGCTCTTGCAATGTAATTTATGTGTACTACTCCAAATGTCAAAGTGAAGAAATTTAACCAAGCATGGTTAAGTGGAGGAGCAACTATGAGTCTCTATATGTAGCCAAACACCTTGTTACCTATATTGTATTGTGCATGACTGTATTTATGAGATTCCCACTACCCCTATCAATTATCCAATGAAAACTACAACCAAGGGAATAGGCTTGGTAGAATTAGCTAGCAATGAAGACCTTTTGAGCTTGACTCTTGTTCTACTTTGTCAAATGATTTTAGAGGTGTAGCATAAGTGGGAGTTGACAAGCCGATCAAATTGAAATACCATTGCTTCTCCTATTATTTTACTAATTTAGTGAGATAGAGGCAAGGCCTAGCCTTTAGTTTTGGCTCCATGTCACACATCAATGGGTCTATCTATGTGGAAGATATTGTTAGATGATGCTATTGGGTATAAAGACACATAGGTTAAATGAAAACGTAGGTGTCCTAAGTAGAACTCAATGAGAATAAAAATCTCAGATAGAAGAAATTAGCAAAAGCATCTTTGATTTTGATTTCCAATGCAAAAACAAAACATGAATATGTGTCCTATCTATCCTTTAGGGTTGCAAAATTTGAAGCTAGAGGTGTCTGAGAAGTTACCATAGGGCTAACTAGCTTATGATAGCAAAACATTCATAATGACATTTCTTTTTAATAGTTTGATGTCGACTCTTCCTATCATTATGAAGGAGAATTCTCCAAGTAAGGAAGTATAGTTTTACCATTCTAATGATTATTTTGTCATAGTAATCAAAGCTACTATAAGAGAAACCATTTATTCATACAATTGGTCATTATGCTTGATTAAAAAGTTAATGGCATGAAGTTATCTTGCATATGATTATGAAAGAATGCCTCGAAGTTAGAATCCATATAAACATGTGATTCCTAGGCCAATCATTCTCTTATTGACTGATAGTATGGGCTTTGCACTTGAAGGGTACATGATCATGGGCTCACCTAGCATCTAAGAAAGAATTTAACTTTGAGCTTAAGGTTATATAGAATATTCATACATGTTAAGCTCTTGGATGATTTGTTGGAAATTTAATGATGTAACTAATAAAGAGAAAAGCCTACATATTTATTGAAAACTTAGTTGAATTTTGAGAAATTGTTATTTTTATATTCCTTTATGTAGATGGATTTTGAGTGATTACAAAAGAATAGGAATCTAATTCTAGAACTTAGGAGAGCATAAGTGTGATTTTAGGGGGAGTTAAGAAGTTTAGTAGTTAATTGTACACTTGATCTTTCTTTTTTAAAACATTCAATAAATTTGATTAAAGAAATAATTTTGTTTGATAGAAACTAGATTGTTGTTTTTAGGTTTTGAAAGATATTTTGTATTGCTAGTCCATGTAGTCATACTAAAGTTACAAATAATTTCTATAAGTGAATTATCTTAGTCTTTATTGTTAGAATTTGCAAAACCTAGTTCATTAATTAGGAATTATATGTTTTCTTTTATTTTATAGATGCATATCAAAGGTTCTATTATATATCCTACACTTTTTTTTAACTTAAATGGGGGAGACGCCCTTGTAAGAATATTTAATTTTATGGCCTAGTTTGAAGTTGAGTTGTCATAGAAATTATTCAAAAATAAATAGAATAACAATGTTCAAAATCATCACTGTTATTAAACTAAAAATGGATAGAATGTACAATAATTAATTAGTATTGTTATGTTTTTGCAAGATTTGCTAAAATATTTTCTTATGAAGTTTTACTATTTGCTTTTTTATGTATAAAAATTAATAAATCAATTTTGTTTTTGATATTTTTTTAGCAAAACTTTTGTTTAACTTATACCTTAAGCTGTTTAAAGAAAATTGTTCACAAATATTTTGTCATGTGCACCTCTTGTTTGCATATTTCACTTTTGCTTTATTTTTTGATGCATGACAAAAAGGGGGAAAGATATGTATGAAATGAAAAAAAATCATTACAACCCAAGTTTGTGGAACAATTATATGAATTTCATATATTAAGGATGAATAAGAATGTAAGGGGAGCATATGTATGTTTTCATGATTTATATTCTTTCTTTTCACTATTTTGTCATTGGTTTTGTCATCATAAAAATGACAGATTGTTTTATCCTTGATCATGGCACTACTTCTTTAATGACCACAAAACCATTGTGTTAATTTTCACCACTGGTTTTAACGAGTATCTTTCAAGTGATGCATCTCAAGCTATTATAAGATTAATCAATTGGAGATCTTTGATCAAATTTTTCATAGAGCAATTTATAAGTGAAGTAATGTTAAGTAGTGTTGTTATTGTTGCTCTAGCAATGGCTTAAATGACTTATCAAAGAGTTAGTTATTAAAATTTTTGTAGATAAGCTAACCAGCAGAGATTAATCTTCCAAAATGTTTTTGCTTTGTTAGTTTATCCTATCACTTGTTTACATATAATATAATTAGGTTGCATGATGTCATTCATTCACATACATTATTATTGACTTTTTATGTATTCTTAGTTTAGTAGTTGTGAAAATATTATTTTAAAGATTTAGTAGCAAAAAAAATACTTTAAATATAACAAAAAAAAATAAATATGGAAAAATTATTTTAGAAAAGGAAACAAAAGATCTAGCCTAAGAACTCAACACAAGGCCAAGCCAAAAGCTCAGGTCAAGCAGAACAAAGTGTGAGGAAATAGACCTAAAGAGCTCTAGGTAAGGAGACTCGCTGAACTAAGTTAGGTTGGGCCCAAGTCTTACTTAGAACCTTAGTGGCTTAGGTTAAATTTGGTAAGGAAATAATTCTTGGACCATTTTTGGTGTATCATGTTGGAATGAACTTATAAAGTGGGTAGTTATTAGATCAAGTGAAGTCGGAGCCATATGCATTTGTGGGTTGGGTCATGACCTTCCAAGGGCATCATGAGGAAACCAACCCCATTTGGCTGACCAATATTCTTAAAGCAAGAGTTATAAATTCCAATGTTCACATACATGTCTATGATGTAAGACTACAAATTTGCCTTATGTGCTTTTGACCTAGAGCTAATTATTATTGCTTGATCATGTGTTTTTGTGATCGAATTGTCAGGATTACCTCACTTTTGTAGATAGTAGAATCCTTCTAACCATTCATCCAACAAACATAATCAAATGAATGAGATAAGTGTTGCCAATTTGAATAGTAATTTGCATTTTACCAACCATCTATAAATCCTAATCAATTGTTTGAGAACTTCTTCATATTTATGAATAATGAATATCATCTTGCCATCCATCCATCAATCTTGATTAAATGGCTAAGATCATGTCTGTCTTTGTGAAAAGTGCTCTTACACATATGGATTACATCTTGACCATTTATTCTGTATCTTGATTGAATGCCACCTTCTTCGTGTGCCTAGATCAGATTATCATCATTGTTCTTAGTTGTAATCAGTTTTCTAGAAAGTTGGTCGTGTTTGTTTAGAACTTCATGATTTTCATGGCTATTTTGGTTACCTTAATGTCCCTAAAAGAATTATATTTTGATCTAAAAATATTCTAATATAGATAGAGGACCCTTAAGGCTTTTAGAATAGATGAGTTTACCTTACTACATGAAGTTTTTGGGAAGACAAGAAGAAAACAAAAAGTTTCAATAAAATTGGAGCTGTGTTTGCAACTAATTTTTTCTCTTTCTTGCTTCAGTATTCTCCTCAATTGCACATCTTACTGATGACTTCTTTATAATTAATTATTTATTTTTTTATTTCTTTTTATTTTTCTAAAAGGATTGTAGTAGTTTAATATCGTTGCTCATTCTATTTTTATTAATACAATTTGCACACATTGATCAATGTTTTGGATTTAATATTTAAAATAATGTCTTTTAGTTTGTTTCAAAAATTTTCATATGTGCACTAATATTCTAAGACCATAAACATAAAGCTGTGTTATATATGCTTTTACCAATGAGTAATAAAATAATTTGATAAATTATTATTTTGAATTATATTTCAATATTGTAAACTTTTATAATAAAAATTGTGTCAATGAACCCCTATGTTGTTGCAACAGGGTATTATTCCTAAAGGTTAACTCTAAATGCCCTAACAAAAGGGAGAAGTTTTGACAATAAAATCTTGGTTAGATTGACTATGTTGGACATAGACACGGGTTAGTCTAAACCATATAATTATATTATCATTTTTAATTTCTCTGTTAGTGTAATTTTTGACATTTTTAATTAATAATATTTAATTTAAAACATATATGAAAGAAAGTTTCAAAATGTTTTTTATTAAGAATAAAATATATTATTGAAAAATTTATAAAACTAAAAAAATATATTTTTTTTTACATTTTTATTTAGAAAAATTTTTATATCAATGATTTTATGATTACAAAATTTTTATTTATGCAATGGTTTAGTAATAGCAAATGGTTTAAAAGCATAATTCACCAACCTCTTGTGCATTAACAGAACATAGGTTACATTAGTAACAAGTTATTGAATATAGGATAGATTTGAGTTTTCTTTCCTTATGTAGCATAATTAAATCATTCAAGCATGATGAAAACTATGATATATTTTTCCAAGTCATCATTTTTTGTTCAAACAAGTATGAAGTTATGGAAAATCTAATTCATATCATCCCTTAGCTAATGAAAGTTCCATTCAAGTGTTAAATTTCAATTTCCTTTTGGAAATCTAAAGAACTA
Source organism: Vanilla planifolia (assembly GCA_023846275.1). Taxonomy (NCBI): domain Eukaryota; kingdom Viridiplantae; phylum Streptophyta; class Magnoliopsida; order Asparagales; family Orchidaceae; genus Vanilla; species Vanilla planifolia. The sequence goes on along the minus strand of CM043871.1, from coordinate 1,188,648 downwards.
GACATGCGTTCATAAGAAAGTGCTTAATATTTAATGCTAAAGGTGACACTAGATTTACCTACATAGTTTAAGGTGTATCATATGTCATCAAAGTAATGCACATCTTCAATAAAGTTGTGTTTCTCTTTCTTTGAGGTCTTTAGTCCTCCTCCTTACTCTTGATTGCTAAGTTTCGTCTGCAATTTAGTTATGGTTATTAAAGTATTGGCTAGGTTTTCTCTTGGTCATCAAAAGCCACTCCTTGAGTACTTATATAACTAGTTCAAACCAATTATATTAGATACATCATCTTAGGACTTCCATTAAGATATGTGACATTGCTTATGTAGTAGTTCATGTTTAAGTTTTTATTAACAACAAGCGTCTTAAAAATATCCTTACTCAAGGGAATCATAACTTTAGGTAGCAACTCTAGTTAGAACTTATTAAAAGTTATGGTTTTGAAAACAATAGTACACAAGAAATGGCAATTTAGCACTTGAAGCTTTCAGTAAGGCCTGACCCTTAGATCCATGTTTATAAGAAAATAAAAAAGTGAGATGCTATGTTTAATTTTAGTCAGACTCTGGTCAGGTTATGGTGTAATTTGTAGTATTCAACTCAACTCATTTAGTATACATGATAATTTGTTAAATGATTTGAGATATCTTCAATAGAAGTACCATGAGTGATTCTTTAAGACCATGACACAAATCTTGCATCATCATTTAGGAGTTTTTTTGCATTAAGAGATGGTAACTATTCTTAGATTTAGTATTGTTTTTTACTCATTTAGGGATGGACAATTAAGAAGAGAACTTAAATGTAGAATTTTTTAAGGCATAGTAAGCAATCTTACTCAAATAGGTTTAAGAATTTAACATTAGTGGAATTTTTGTTTAACAATAGCTAATAATTTCTCATTATCATGGTACAATTTGAGGTCATGCATGGTCTATGTTGTAGGTTTGGAATCTTTTAAGTATAGGCTAACTCTAGGTATTAATTTGGGTCTAAATTTGTAAAAGAGACTACTAAGGAGATTCATAAATTAATAATTTCATAATAAGGATTGGAAATTCTTTAAGGTTAGTTGTGCAAGGATTATTCAATTACTTTAACCAATTTAATGAAATATGTACACTTTATCTACTAGAGGAACTAATTAGGACACATGATATTTTCCATTTATACAATTTCATGAAATATCCACAAGACCCTTTATAAGACGTCTAAGAGTAGAAGGAGGATCTCAGTTTGCCTTGTTTTTGGAATAGTTGATGCTTTTTTTTGAGTTCAGTGCTAGATAGCAAAGAAATGTAAGTATACCTTGATCAAGGTCCTTTTGAATATGTAGTCCCAAGATGAGGATACTTCAATGGAGGTAAGTGAAGCTCTTGGCAAATGGCTAAGGTCTTTTTCTTGATTTTATGGCTAAAATCCCAATTAAGATGTGTGAAGAAACCTAAATGAGGGCCTAATTATAAATATTGTATAGTTTAGTTTTTCCTAATCAAATGTTACAATCAAATATAAAATGAAATTGAGAGGCAAGTGCAAAGCCTATTTTGTTCATGCAAGTAAAACATAGTTTTTGTATAATATGATATTGTCATGATCATTAAAGTTAGATGCTTCACATTCTACTATAAAATATCATGTGGCAAGATATACTATGACCTACAGCAAAATGTGAATGCATGCAAAGCTAACTTGTGATCATATCAAGCATATCCATTCACAAACAAGTGATGTGAAAACTGAGGCTGGTCTTGGTAACACTAGGATCATATATGCACAAGGCAATTTATCTTACAAGTATGATAATATTAGAAGGAAAACATCTAAAGTTCAAAGATTTGTGTATCTCGTGAGCTAAAGATATTATAATTTGCTTGGCAATATTTTTTCAGGATAATCAGTTAAGAGAATTTTTGGGTTGTGATGGAGGGATGTGTTTGTAGCATATCTATAAAACATTTATGAAGACTAGATCATATAATTATAATAAGAGAAAAAGTTTGTTAATAAAATAAGATTTTTGTAAATGTACCATATGATATAGGTATAATACTGCTATTATACAAAGGCATTGAATAAACATTTTTTGTACTTTAGTTGCTTTGGTTCCCAAACATTGATTTTATAGTGACCTAAATGTAAATAATGGAAATGACTTTGATATTGTTGGTCACATTAAGATTTACTAATTTTTATTATGAGATTAGCATGGCTTAAACCCAACCATGGAGTATATTTAGAGAGATTAAAGGTTTATAAATGTTTATATAAACTTTTCTTAACTTTGTTAACCTAAAAAATCTTAACCAATCTATTTAGTAAGTACTCTGACCTATGCATGATTAGCCTACCCTATTTAAGTATTAACATGTATGCTAGTTAGATTTTAAGAAACACAATTCATTAGAATATGTAAGAAGGCCATCCGAGAGAACATAAGGGGAAAAAGAAGAACCACCTATGAGAAAGATGATGAAGAATGGCCAAAAAGGAAAAATTTAGCCTTATAAAAGTCCTTCTTATGAATCACATGGTTGGATTATACTAAGGATTTTTCACCTAATTCTTGATAAATGTTATGTGAAGCAAGTGGCTAGTTTGTTAAATTTAGATGTGGATAGTTGTCATCATAGTTGTTATTCAATATGAAGAAAAATAATTGATCCGTGTTAAATGTTATGTTTTTTATTAGCATGATTTTGTGATTAATTCATAATTTTTAATGTTTCATTTTTCTATACAAATGAACTATCCATGATGTTCCCTTAATTGAGAAATGTATGTTAGGACTGATGAATATTAGGTAGGTAAGTGATGATCTCTTTGTGACTTTTGCCAGAGAGAAAGTTTCATCGGTCTGCATTAGACATACTTTTATTGATAGATTTGTGGAACATTGTAAGTACTATAGAAATTCTTCAATATAGTTAGTCAAGAGTCGAAGTTAGAATGACATGATTGCACACTGGATAAAGTAAAGATTTTTTGTTTAGATGTATGAATAAAAAATTTGACTTCAGGATGTTAATAGTTAGTTTAAATTTCTACATTACGTAAAAAATGACTATAAAAAATTGTAATTAAAATCACGTTTGAATGGAAAGCCTTCATTATACCATCAATATTCATGGAAAATATGCCTGGTTTAGAAAAAACATTTATCGTTGTAATCTTCTACCTATGAAAGACTTGATCAAGGATTAGCATAACTCCTCACTTGAGGGAATATAGTATTTTTTATATAAAAATATTTAATTAATACTTTTAAGGTTCTCATTTCTTTATATGTAATATGATAATTCTAGTATGATCTTATTAGCAAACTTCTTTAAATGTGTGTGGATGAACTTTATATTGAATTTTAGACATGCTTGTGCTTATAAGAGGAGTGCTAGGTCATGCGATAAAAATCATAATTATGGTTAAGTGATATTTGCATATTTAGGCTCAGCAAGGAATAATTACATATTTAGTTTTAAGTGTAACAAATGACATACTATAATACATGGTTCGGAGCACATGTGATTATTGAGGACTCCTAGAACATCGACACATTGGCCCACATGATTGGGATTGACATGTCATATGACAAGTCATATAATGTGATAAGAGTTTTGAAACATTCTTGTTCAATGATATAGCAAACAAGGCATCTTGGATGTGAGACTATTGATTGTGTTAGATTAATGAGCTATAGCAAGCTAACCATAAAAGATTGATCACATGATATCTATTGTTAGTTGATGTATTTGCTATATGCAATATCATAGCATTACATCCAATGATAGTATGTGCAAAAATAAATAGTATTATCTTTACATCATAGCAGAACAAAATGATAATTGACCATGTAAGAGTGTGCAACGTTGTGAATAGCACCCGAAGGTAATCACCATGAAATAACCATTGAAATTTTTTGCACATTGTAGTCCATTATTCTACTTCTTATATGTGGATGTATGTGTCTAATTAGTTGATTAAGCCAACCATACTATTGTGGTGAGAGTAAAATCTTAATAATGCAAGCCTCACTTCATATGAGATGGAAGCAATAGTCAACAAAGTTAGAGAAGTTGCTATTGTGAATAGTATCACATAAGAATCCTTTGCTCATAAATGACCTTCTTTCATATTTATCCAATTTTCTCAATGATCCATTATGAGATGGACAAAAATGGAAAATGTGATATTTCATTTTGTTCTTTCATTTGATGATGACATCACTATCTTAAATGTTATGCTTCAAGTAAAGTTTGCACTACAGTGAATAGAGTTTGTACTTTGTATGATTAGGTAATGTATGTAAGTGTGCTTTTTCCATATTTTGAAGGACCTCGCATTAAAGGGAAACATTTTTTCTTCTTATGTTCTAGCATTCTTTAATTGCTTTATTATTTTTTATAATCTTCTAATTGCTATGTTTCCTTTCTTTTAAGTCAAAGTCCAATATTTTTAAGAGTTTCACCAACTCCAACTTAATTTTTTGAATATTATAAATTTCTATTTAATGCAATTTTATGCTTCCTTTGATCATGTTAATCAATATATTGTGATTAGGTTCAATCTCCATTGTAGTATAGTTCCTACTTTAGCACCATTCAAATACTTTCATAATAGTGTTCATTGTTGCCCCAATGACTGTGGTGAGAGTATCAGAAAAAATAAATGCATAAATCAAGTTACCTTTATTAGCTCAAATGATACCTTTTGATATAGATATTACCTTGTTGCAACATTCATTGGTGATGAGATTCACTATGTTGGTGGTTAGAGTCTCCTAAAACTAAAATCATACTTATACTTTTCAATTTTTGAAATGAGATGGGGAGACCATACCCAACCACACCATGACCCTATCAACTTTCATAGTTTGCATAAAAGAGAAACACTTTACATGTTATAAAAATAGCTAACAAAGATTATTCAAAGTTTATTTCACTAATTCACTTGTTTCCTCGATTATTTTCCTATTCCTTGATTTCCAAATTTTTTAGCATATTAGAAATGGAATTGTTTGAAGTACATATCAACTTATAGAGCTTTCAATAATTTGGTAGCACTACTTTTTTATAATATTCAAAATTTTATGTCTCTTGACTTGATGGATAGCCAATGCAATTGCAAAGAAAGACCGTTCCTTCTTTGCCATATGAAACATTAAGTTAGTAAGGAAATTTTGATGCCAACTGAATATTGAGTATATGTAATTATTCTAAGAAAGGCATAACCTTTTTGTTTGGATTCCCCAAATCAACAAAGAGATCATGGTGAGGCAATTCACATTGAAGTCCAATTTTTTTAATTTCAATATGAACTCTCGTTTGATGACATACAATGCAACAAATATGCTCAATGTCCCTTCTTTAGGTGTGATCAAAGTAGAGAACCTTGAAGCTAGATAATGTATTCGTTTACTTTTACACCATTTCCTTTATTTAAGCAATGCATTTCCACGTGTCTAAGTTGGTGACCTTTGGATTACTAATCATGCATTTACCTTTCATGAACTTGACCCAAAGCAATTTATTATTTAGTAGCTTCTAGCTTGACTTAATGGAAAAGGCAATCATAATATCATTTAGTTCTTTCAATCATAAATAGTTTTCATTTGTAGTCGCACAGGCATTGTCCAAAGCAACCTAGTGATGCTTGCGAACATCATCAACATCTCTCTTAGAAAGCAATTGATAATCATTTTAATGATCTCTATAACATATTAATTGAAATATTGAAATAGAATTTAATATATATTTCACTATGATTAATCTACCACCCTGGATAAATGTAAGATATCATAGATATGTAATGGGAGGGGATCCATGGTTAAAAAGCATGATCTGTCTTATCTTTCAAGTAGATTTTATATTCATAGTTGTATTGGTGTTTAGTTTACTCTTCCATTTGTTTAATTGAAGACTTCATAAATGTTTGAACTGTTTTAGAAACTTGCCTAGATAGCTCATTGATCTTAGATCTACTCTACTAAAAATTAGAATATCATTAACATAATAGACATAAGAAATTAATGGGCAACCTTAAGGTTTTGCATAAAACATTACTTTCTTCTTTGTAAATGAGCTCTTTAGTGACCTTTTGAAAGCATACATGGACCACATAAATAGTAAATGATAGACAAATTTTTGTTGTTTTAACCATCTTTATGTGTAAAAACTCTATTGATAAAGCCATAGACTTAGACGGATAGCCAAGTGTTACATATAACGTTGAAATCAACATATTAAATTGAGTTGGAATTGGAATTTGTCTTGTATCTCTTATAGGAAATCCCACACAAACTATAAAGTGCACTTTTATGACTAGCTTGAGAACACAATTCCTATATCTAACTTTTCTATTTAGGGAACCCATGAATTCTTTAGTTATAAGCATTTCATCCACAGTTGTGCTTCATTTATCAAAACTAGTTTCTTTGAGAGATGTGATTCTTACCAGTAATATGTGAAGCCCATTTCGTTATAGTTTATGTTGTACTTTCTCAATAAAATTTCATAAACAAACTAACTTAAAGTCTTTAAATGATTTTGGAATCTAGGTCATAGGAATCAGCAATAGTTGGCACTTGCCTTAACTTTAGGAATTTAATTTCCAACTATGAAGTCCTTGGCTGCTTCTACTTCATTCAAAAGTATAACTTTTTCAAACTTTTTTAAAACATGACTATTATGGCCATTAGATGGAGAATCAATGTCTTTGTCAAATTGAAATAATTTTTAAAGTAACTTACATATGTTTCTTAACAATTCATCAACTCGTATAGTGCCTAAAATAATTATTTAAGTACCTCATAAAGTTATTCCTATCTAGTTAAAATTTTATTATTTGGAATTTTAATACCACAAATGTTATGAATAGACATTTAATCCCTAACTAAAGTTTAAGAATTTTGTATTTCCACCTCCCTCTATAGCCATCTAAACTTAAGAATACTTGTTTCTTAGTTTCTCCATAAGAAAATCATTTGCTTTAATTAGTTTTATGCTTTCCTCCTTAAATTTTCTACTAGAAATTCATTTCTCTACTATTGAGTGAATCTAATTTCTTGAAATATAATAATAATTATTTTATGTAGGATGCCATGCTAAATCCTTTTTTAGCTCAAAAATAAATGAGAAGTGCTTATGTAGAAGCAATACATTCTTATAAGAGCCTACCAAAGGTGTTTTCTTTAGAATAAAAATTCTTACAATCACCAATCAAGTAAAAACTTTTCAAAAAGTAATGGACTTGCATTGATTTTTAATAAAAGGGATCTCAACAAATTGAAAAAAGGTTTCCATGACTAATACCCAAAGTACTCATGTTGCTAATGAAGGGATAAGGTACACACAAAAGTTGATTTCTTAGAATACTAAACAAGAAATCACATGATCACATCCACAAATGAGAAGGTAGGATCTAATGAGTAAATTTCATGAAAGTTGAAATAAATTGGTTAACAACATCAGCAATGATTTGGCACTTTTTTGAATGTTGGAAAATGCTTTGTGATATCCCCTTTTAAACCTCTCACTCTCCTTCTAATGGAACATTTAGTATTTGCACTATAAACTTGTTCATGCATAGCACACTAGTTTCGAACAAGCCTTTTGACAACACTTGATTGCTTCAATTAATAATTGTCTTATATACAACATGATGACCATCCCTATTTGTAGAGGCCTTAAGAAAAAGTTGATAATTTTCTAACATACGAATAATAAAAGGCAATGACAAATACTAAGTGACATATTTTTAGAATTTTAAGAGATATTTTACAATTCTAAAAGTCACCACAAATTACCAAAGAAATATTTTGAATTCAAGTAAAAATATTTCCTTAAAATCCTACAAAACTAATAAATCTAATAATCCCAAAAATGTCTATGTTCTAGGAAGTGTTCCATTGAGTAGTGAGGTAGTGAGTTGTGTGATTAGTGCACCATGGGTTGCATTAAATCAGCATGATTTTGTTAGGCTAATTCGAGCATATCAATAAGTCTGACTTGTTAATGCAGGTTGAGTGGCAGAAACTAGTCAACATTAGTGACAAAAATTCTTATTGACGTTGATTACATCAATGGCGTATGATGTTTTATGAAAGAAAAAATAGCTTAAAACTCTATTTTAAGATTTTGTAAAAAAATTTTTAGCAAAATTTTGTATCGATAATATTACAGGATTTTTGTAGGGATGCTCTTTACTTAATTTAAAGCTAAAATTTGAAAACTACTAATTTATATTGAAATTAATTAAACCAATGTGTACATACAAATAGCTTAGTAAACTAACAAAAACAAAATTAAAATGTGTAATAAATAAGGCTGAACTATAATAAAGCCTTGTAATACTAGTGATAATATTAATGTAAGGGGGGAGGAGTCAATTGATGAGGCTACGAGTCCAAATGTAATTAGTATGCCCACTGGTGGAACATCTACATGATGTATGGGATGCTACTTTGTCATTGTTCTTGGTAAAATCTCTGGTACTAGTTTGACATCTCTAGGTTTAGGTAATGAAGCTTCTTCTTAGTAATCCAAGTGCCATCAAAGACTATATGGCCTTTTTTAATTTACTAAAAATATCTATTATGCTTGATTCTTTGTGAAAACCATTTGATAATGTAGGAGATTCTCTACTTGATATCTTAACTAAATGGATGGGGCTAAATATTTTGTTGGATTTGTTGACTTGATGATGATTTAGAAAGCTTAAAAGACTCACAAGGTATTAGGTGTGATTCTCTATAAGGCAAAAGATCTAAAAAATTAGAGTTTGTGCATATTTTATAATTCAATTACATAAAAAAAAGATGCATGAACACCTAGTTTTAACTAAAGTCTAAACAGTCTAACCAATGGGCATTTGAGTTTTGGGGGTTCATGATGTAATCTCTCACAGCAAACATTGATCACCACATGATCACCTAATAATATTCTCTAGGTTTTTTTTGAGTATATGCTAGTCGTTTTTTACATTAATTAAATTAATTTATTTAGTAACAAGTTTTTCTAATGATGAAATATAATGAGTAGAAGACATAAAAGACTTAATAGTGTAGAAATCATAACTTTAGGGAATCAATTTAATAAGACTAAGTAAGATTTCAAAAAAAATTTCAAAAGATCTCAAAATCATTGTTCGACTAATAAATTAAATATGTGATAATAAATGATCCAAAGTTGAAACATGATCTGTTCTTAGGCTATGAGGAAGACGGCCTAAAGTTTTCCTGACTTCTTTCTGTTCATCGATCTAGGGATAATAAGTTCATAAAAATTTAAGTTTTTCCTGAATTGATAGATTTTCTAAGTGAGGTCGTAAATATGGTGGTGAGGTGCCTAAAATTAGATCTATAATTGGCTGAATATCTCTCAAATATGAGAATTTATTTGGTAAGTCATTTAGAAATATATCCATAATATCCTTCAATAGGAGCTAAACAATAGGTAGTGGGGCCAGCCTACTAATAAGGGCATCCCTATTTGCTATAAACAAGATAACTCATAATTAGTGATATCCCACTTAATGTTGGCCAACGAAATAATGCTAAGTCATTTTCCTTTTCTTTTATCCTTCCCTTTTGGAGTAACTTTTTAGAAAACTTATTTGAACGATATGAATTTTATAGCATGATCTTCTTTCCTTTGAATACAAAAATATGCATATTAGCTATTCAACTTTTTGTATGAACACGAACAAATAATAAAGTATTTTCCAATATGAGGCTACCTACTTATACTACGATAACAACACATCATAATTTTTAAGAATATTAAAAAAACTTTAAAGAAACAACACCTTTGATGTATGAAAATTGAAGTTTTGTTAATCCAAGATATAATGTGTAGGTGGTTGCTGTCTTTTGGTAGTAAACCAATATTTTTGATAATATTATGTGCTATAGCATTGATACAAGTCACTATTTATAAGTCTTACGGGGTTGGCCTTCAATTCTAATGAGGATACTGAAGCTGTTAATTGGTTTCCAATGTTTAAATGGTCCAAGTGTAGTCACAATGCATCTCAAAATAGCTAAGTTAAAAATGCATATCATTCTTCTTTGGCCCACTCATTTGGCTATATATACACTTCGTTCTCAAATTCAACACTTTCTTCTACACCTTCTTGTATATCTATATGGAGGGGACTTTTAGGGTACTGGGTTATAATAGGTCCTCTCCTGTGAGAAGGATAACATTATCTCTAAACTGAGATGGTTTGTCTTATGGTTAGAAATGACAAGTTAAATTATGGGTGGTGGGGCATTGGTTACTTGTGGTGTAAGTGTAGTAAGAATATTGGAAGTAATAGTATGAGTTTAATGTCCAATAAATGGTCAAAGAAATTTCATTATTATAGGCAATCAATCCCTTAAATATTTCAATCAAATGCCACTTTATATGTGTTTTCTAAACTACTAACACTTTCAAATATAACTCAACTATAATAGACTCTCATAGCGTAGCCAAAAATTGACACAATATTACTTGATCTGGTACTTGCATTTGAGTAGGCCATGCAAGTCTTTGTAGACAACAATAACGGTGATAGGTAGTGATGGATGTTAGGCTGCAACAAAAACTTTAAAACTCAATTTTTTAGCTTTTAAAGTCTTTTTAGACCAAATTGTATAGCAATTGAATTACAAGACTATCATAAAGGTGTCATGTAGTAACTTTCGTGACAAAATTATGATAAAAGGTGCTAATTAATCTTAAAAAGTTTAAACTATTGTGTACATATAAATAAATTGATGAATTAAGGAAACGTAACTGAAATATACAGTAAATAAGTGTGGGTTATAGTTAACACTTATAGTGATAATGATAACAGAGATTAAGATGAAGTAAAAAAGATAATTAAAGCATGGCTATGAGTCTAAATAAGAATAGTCCGCCTCAAAGTAAAACCTCTATGTGATGTATGGGTTGCTGCTACATTATTGTTATTTTAGTTTCTTAAGTTGGACATTCAATTAACCATATTAATTTTAATGCTATGGTCTCTATACAAAAAATGTTTGTTAGAATTGTAAAATTACAAGAAACAACTATGTAAAATGTTGAATGCATAAACAATTTTTTTGGGGCATTAATTCTTTACAACTTGACCTATGATCATTTTGATATAAGTGTAGTACTTGTTAGTGGTATGGCATTATTTCACATGGAATTTTTTACATTTTGTATGTGATATCTCCCCATCCAATACCTACTTACTATAATTTTGTGATGGCTATTCAAGACCCACTTTCCTTTTCTATTGCAAATCTACTTAATTTTTAAACCCAAGAAAGGGAGGACCTTTTCGCTAAATTTCATTATGTAATCCTTGAACTGATTCACAACCAAGGATGGAGTGGAAGAACGTTTACATTCATTCTTAGGACTAATAGCATTCAAGTTACCCATAGCCATCAATTGGCTTTAAGGATTTGTTTTAATTAAGGTTAAATCTCTCCACAATGTTTTTCTCTTTACCCTTATAAACTAAGCATATACTAATGTATAGTAGATCAGCAATTCGCTTCTAGATTTATCATTGAGTTAATGAATGAATGGTTCATGTTCAAACAAATCTCTATAAAATGTTCAAATCAAAATGACATAGTAAGTTGGGGTAACTTCTATTCATGTGACATTGATTTTAGTACGACAACTAATGTGATATTGTTGAAAATGATTAGATGCTAGAAATTAGAGATTATTTTTGATGTTAATGACCACTTTTATGTCGCAACCAAGGGTATAATACATTAAGATTTTTTTTATCTCCAATTTTTAAGGTTTTTAACTTCTATGTCTCCCTTTGAAACTTATTTTATTTTTAAAACCTGTTTTTTTGCTTCTTTTAAATCTCCTAATCTACATTGGGGTAAGATCATCTTGATCTATTATTTTAGTTAAGAATTTATACCACTTTTGTGCATGTCATTACTTATTTTATTTAAGTTTTTAAGATTAAGTATTTGTTAATAATATTTCCTCCTTATTTTTCCTACCTAAAGAAATATCATTATTTAAGAAATCAATCCTCTAAATCTTTCAATAAAATGCCACTTTATATGTCTTTTCTAAACTAGTAACACTTTCAAATTTAACTAAGCTAGAATAGACTATCTGAGCATAGCCAATTATTGACACAATATTACTTGACCTGGTACGACATGCATTTGAGCATATATTTCCTAAATTTAGTAATGTGTATAGTTGTAGCCTTTGAACATTGGGAAAGATGGTACTGATTATCAAAACTACTCACTTGAATAAGTGGTGGGTATATATTTGGCCAATAAAAAAATCTTTTGTACTTCTCATAGTTGGGATATTGTTTAATCATTTTCAAGATATCATCTTTTCAATGTGTTAAAAATAATCTTATATGTGATGTGAGCCAAGTATTTTTAAAATCAGTACTATTAATACCTACTAAAATTATGCCAATCAAAATATTGCTTCATTCTCATTTCTTAATCTTGATATGCTCTATGATCAAAACTACTATCAAATATAGGGGTTTCTATTTTAACCATGTTAACTCAATGATCATCATCACAACCATGTCTTATATCATTGGTATTTGGAGTAGCATATTGCCCAAGGCAATATTCCAATTGGTTAGGTACATTTTTTTACTTCATTCTTCCTATTGAAATTTACTTCTTATAGATTGTTTGATATATGTTTTTCACCCCATGTACTCTTTCTACATTGTCCCAATCTTTTCATGCATGTTTGTATGGTTTCTCTTAGCCCTACATCTAATGAGTTAGTTCTAAAATTGGATGTTCATAATGAGAATAAAAAATTCTTTATCCTTTTTTAGACCTAGTGGACATATATTATTTGGTTTGAAAAAAGTTTATCATTTGAAATCAAAAAGAAAAATAAAAAGAAAATAAATTCAAAAATAAAATAAAAAAACCATATAAATAGACAGATGTAGATTTACACTTGAAAGAGAGATTTTTTTCGACATATATCTAAATATATATTTAGTAAATTTTAAAAATTAATAATAACTATGCAGAATTTGAACATAATCATTTTATGATAAATTAAAATTAATGTAAGTTCTTAGAGCAAACCACACTCTAATACCATGTTAATGTAGGACAATATGCTAAAACATATTTCACCTAATAGATGATTGTGTTATGCTTAGGTTCAAGAATATATCCATGCAAGCACTTACCTAACGTGATTTATGTTTAAAATTATAAATATTATGAATGTCAAGTAGCTAGCAACTTTTCCTTAAAGCCAAGGACTTGCATTTGTTTTTAACATAAGGGATCTTAACCTAAGAAACATTCTTTTAACAACCCACACCCAATGTAGTGATATTAGTCATGAAGTGAAAAGGTATACACATAAGGGTAGTTCTTAGAATGCCAAACAAGAAATCATATGGCCATGTGAACAAACTAAAATATTGTATGTGATGAGTAAATTTTTTAATACTTGAAATAATGTGCTTAAGAACTTCTTTAGAGATTTTGATGCTCTTGCAAATATAGGATAATAGGTCAGGATATCCCCTTTTGTGACTCGAACACTCCTTCCTAGGACACACCATTTGAAGATTTCCATAAGATTATTTGTATATAACACCCTTTGTATGAAACAACATTGGTGACAACACTTTATCTATTCCTTAACAAATTGTATTATGTAAAACATGGTGAGCATCTCTACTTATAGACAAGTCAAGCATAGAAATGCATAGGAATGTGAAAGAATATTAGTTAATACAAAGTCACATATTTTTGAATTATAAAGGACGTTTTAGAATTCTAAAACATTCTACAAATTACTAATTAAACACTTTTAATCTACCAAGCAACTTGCCTTTAAATCCTACAAAACTACTTTTCATAAGTAGTCCTTAAAAAAGCACAAATTTTTGATAGAGTTGTCAAAGGATCATCGAGATAGCTGGCAATACTATTGAGGTGGTAATTATGTAACGGCCTGTGACGTGTTAGTGGATGTTGATGGGTCAGGCACTTTGGTGGATCGGTTTTGTGCATATTGATGGGTGGTGTACCATGATGGGTAAGTATCGTTTGATAAGATCAACTAAATTAAAGGGTTATTAAGGGTTGAGTAGGCCATGAAAGTCTTCATAAACAACAATAATGGTGATAGCAAGTGATACATGTTAGGCCAAAACAAAAAGTTTAAAACTCAATTTTTAGCTTTTTAAAGTATTTTCAAATCAAATTTTATAGCAATTGAATTACAAGTATATCATAAAGGTGTCCTATAGTAACTTTTGTGTTAAAATTGTGAAAAACATTTCCAATTAATCTTAAATTGTTTAAATTATTGTGTAAATATAAATAACTTGATGAATTAATGAAACATAACTGAAATATATAGTAAATATGTGTGGGTCATAGTTATTACCTGCAATGATAATGATAATAGAGATTAATATGAAGTAAAAGAGATAATTAATGCATGGCTATAAGTCTAAACAAGACTAGTACACCTCAAAGTAAAGCTCTATGTGATGTATGGTTTGCTACTACATTAATGTTCTTTTACTTTATTTTTTTGAGCATTTCGTTAACCATTTTAATTTTAATTCTATGGTCTCTATACCAAAAGTGTTTGTTGGAATTGCAAAATTACAAGAAACAACTATGTAAAATGTAGAATGCATAAACCATTTTTTTGGAGCATTAATTCTTTACATCTTGACCAATGATCTTTTTGATATAAGTGTAGTACTTGTTATTGGTTTGGCATTATTTTACATGGATTTTTTTACATTTTTTAAGGGATATCTCCCCATTCAATACCTACTTACTATAATTTTGTGATGCCTTTTCAAGACCCACTTTCCTTTTCTATTTCCAATCTACTTAATTTTTAAACCCAAGAAAGGGAGGACCTTTTCACTAAATTTCATTATGTAATCATTAAATTGATTCACAACCAAGGCTGGAATGAAAGTACCTTTATCTTCATTTTTAGAAGCAATAGCATTCAAGGTTGGAATTAAATTGACTCACAGCCAAGGCTAGAATGAAAGAACCTTTATATTCATTTTTAGAAGCAATAGCATTCAAGTCACCCATAACCATCAATGGGCCTTAAGGATTTGATGTAATTAAGGTTAAATTTTTCCACAATGTTCTTCTCTTTACCCTTATAAACTAAGCATATACTAATGTATTGTACATGAGGAATTTGCTTCTAGATTTGTGATTGCTTTAATGAATGATGGTTCATGTTCAAACAATTCTTTATAAAATGTTCAAATCAAAATGACATAGCAGGTTGAGGTAGCTTTTATTCATGTGACAATGATTTTAGTATGACCACTAATGTGATATCATTTAAAATGATTAGATGCTGGAAATCAGAGATTATTATGATGTTAATTACTGCTTTTATGTGCCAACCAAGGTTGTAATGCATTTAGGTTTGTTTGGTCAACAATTTTTAAGGATTTTCAACTTCTATGTCCCTTTCAAACATATATTGGTTTTAAAACTTGTGTTTGTGCTTCTTTTAAATCTCCTAATTTACATTGTGGTAAGATCATCTTGATCTATTGTATTAGTTATGAATTTATTTCACTTTTGTGCATGTCATTACTTATTTTATTTAGGTTTTTATCATTGAGGATTCATTAATAATGTTTCCTCCCTATTTTTCCTATCTAAAGACCTTAAATTCAACATTTATTTTTGAACATGTTTAAAATTTTTTTCCTCGAATTTTTTTGTCAAATTTATCTTACCCTTGTCTTTTTTCATGCATTTCTTTGGAGCTCCATTTAGGACATCACAACTATTGGGGTTATCATCCAAATTAGGAGTTGCGTATTAAGAATTGTCCTCCTTAACATTATAATTTGGAGAACTTGCAGATTTTGTTAATGAATACATTAGTTCTTGCTCAGGTTCCTCCTTATTTTTCACCCTCCTATTCTATTTAATTGGAGTTTACTCTGATACAACATGCCCTTATGTGCTTGAATTGATTATGTTGTGTTTATAATGACTACAAGATTGACCTTGCCTGAAACATATTTAGTAGTATTTAAGTTCATTATTGTATTGTATCTACTACTAGAATCCTTTTGAATTACTTTAGAATAAATTATTCCATTTTTGTAGTTTTTTCTAACTCTACAACAACATTGACTCTAGCCACCTTTGGATGGGTTTATTTAGAGTTGTAACATCCACCAAATGTAGCTTTCCCATTGCTATAGCTATAGAATATATAGCCACCTTTTTGAGTAATTAAATGGTAAGTGTTAAAATGAGACTCCTCTTAGAGCAATGGATATCTTAGTATTGATTCAAAAATTTTAATGCCATATGAAGATTCTCATTAGAAATCTTTTATTTTACATTAATTTTTCTTTTATGATTACTAATAGTTGAGATATTATTTCTATTCATGATTTTAAGTTATACACTTATAAGTATATTACAATATAGAAAATTCTTATTGATGGCTTTTATCATTTCTCTTTTCATGCTCACTTCAAGTGGGACAAGGATTACTTGAGCAATTGAATGTAATACTTCTATATCCTGGATTTTTATTCTAAATCTATTTTACTTATATCATTATGTTTCTATTCTAACATGTGCAGTTTCATTTGCGATACAAAGGGATATTTAAGTTTACTTGCTCTTGTGCGTGGTAAAATAATTTACTAAAATCATAGTGCAACAAGAAGATCCATATAGGGATCAATGGCATGCTTGGAAAACTCTCACAGTAAATTGAAATGAGTTAATATAAAGGCAACTTAACAACTTCGTTACAACACTTCTCATTTTGTACCAAGGGGAAATGTTATACGTTATAAAAATACTATGGAAAAGATTTAAATAGTGAGTGAATTTTTACCTACCATGATGAAATGTGAAGATCAGAAATGATTTAAATGTAGTCCCAATGAAAAGTGCTATTATTTATATTTCATGTTTAGCAAAACCCTATTTTAGAAGTTATAATAGCTTTAAATTTTTTTTAAAAAGAGATCAATAAGCCATTTGTATTGTCATGTTATGTTCATGTAATTATGATTGAACAACTATAAAGTTTTTATAAATGAATAAATTGAATCACTCAATTCATTACTTACACTAAACATATATTTTTCGTATATCGAGCTTATCATACATATATGATAATGAAGATTGAAAAGTATGATGAACATACATCACACATTGTTAAAAAAGCTCTTAGATTTTAAAAACACTATTATGTACTATCATGACAATCATACAAATATAATCCCCTTAAGACTAACTTATTTATAAGTTGTTTAACGATTGTGCACATCTTAAAACTGGATCATCCACTATAATGGAATTTTGTAAAAACTTGTAGCACTGTAGAGAGTTTATGCACATTGTATAACTATGGATGTTTAATTATGCTAGTATGATGCTATGAGCTTTCATAGTATTCACTTATGATCTTTTGGATAAATTTATTACATACGTGTATGATGTGCAGATCCTTGATATACAAATTATGATAATTTTTCATATATCTAGGCTTGTCTTAATTATACACATATGTTATTGGAACATTTACATTTGATTTTATTTATACTAAAATTTATTCTATCATTTTAAGGATTCTTTGGAAGAATCGATAAAATATTCCATCATATTAAATGATTAATGAAAATTTTGAATTCAAAAAATGATTAAATTGTTTAACACAAGTCTAACATCTACTATCATAATGTGTGACAGTATTTTAACTAGTTTATTTAAGTGATAGTGGTTGTGATACAAATACTATGAGACCATAGTTAATGAGAAGATACACATCAGGGTTAATGGCTTGCTTGAAGGAGCCCCACAAGAAACTCAAATGAGTCAATACAAACACAAAATGATACGTTTGTTATACAAATTTTCAAATTAACTAGGCACAAATATTATACCTTATTAAAATAGTATAACAAAGTTTCTAATTGATGAGTAAAGATTTTACCAACCTTGTTGAAATATGAATATTTCAATAAAATAACCAAAATTAAGATAAAAAGGTAGCTGCAAAAGCTATCCATGTAATTTCATAAAATTGTAGCAACTAACATTCTCGTTAATCCTTCAAATAATAAGAAAATGGAAATATTTACTTATTTTCAGTCGAAAGTTATTTATTTATATTATTTAACTAATTAAACAATATTTGACAATTTTAATGGCTTAATGTTATTTACAAGGAGATTACGTAGCTGTTAGTAGTGCCATGTTGAGTTTATGCTCTTCTGATTAAACATTCATAAACTAGTGATACATGAAAGAATTGAATCATCCATTGAATTGCATATACTACACATTTTGTTTTTTTAATGCAAACCATACCATACAAGTATGATTTTGGATATTGGGAAGAATAATGCACCTATATCACACATTGTTTATAAACCTCTCGAGTTTTCAAAACACTTCAATGTATAATAATGATAAGCAAACAAGTATATTCTACTTATGACTCGCACATGTATAATTTTCTTAAGAATGATAAACATCTACAAAGGGGATCATTTATTTACAATAAAATTTGCACAAACCTGTAACACTCTTGTGATTTTATGCACTTTCTACAACTACGATAATTTCATTGTGCCAGTACTAAGGTATGTTCTTTATATCATTGAATTATTATCTATAGGATAAGTTTGTTGGATATGTGTATGATATATAAATCATTGGAATACAAAATTATGATTATTTTGTCATACTTTTAGGCCTTTGTTAATCATACACATATGATATTGGATTATTTATGTACTATTCTTCAATTACATAATTTTGTCCCAAATCATTTCAAAGCATCTTTGCTAGAATGTACAACATATGCCTTCATATTATATGTTTCATTAAATGGTTGTAAACACAAAATATTAAGTTGTCTCACCTGCATCTAACTTCTATTATCATGATGTATGACAATGTAATAACTTGTTTTTTTAAGTGAGAATGGTGGGCATACTACTATGATGAGGTTGTAGCACATGCATGACAAACAATACTAACTATACATCACTTGGGGCACAATGAAGGAATGTCGACCACACTAATACAATAAGGACATCATTTTCTAAAATTACAAATTAGGTTTCCTTTAAAGGTTTTCATCTTGTTTATTTCAAGTCACATAAGTGATGTTTTAGTCTTGAATCTGTTTAACTATATTAACATCAAACATACATTATCAATTAGTATTAATTCACCACTTTGGCTCCTTGGAGGGAAGATTTACACAATGGCATGATTTAGTTGGAAGAACATGAACATTTATGAGATAAAGTAATAAGTAAAGGTTTAATATTTTAACCAAATTGACTAGTAGATGATGTGCTTTGAATTGCTAGACATTGCACCCATAGTCAAATTGAGCAGCTCATGTTTTCAAAGCTGTGCCATGCTCTTGAACAATGCCACCAAAAACTTAACTTTCATTACATGCGGTTTCCACTTTCCTTTCCATTCATTTAGCATATATTCTATGTCAACTACAATTTAAATAAATGATTAGCATCTAATTTGCTTAGTTGCATTCTCATCAATCCTCAAATGGCATGGGATTATCAATCAACCTGAGAAGATGATTGCATAAACTTTACTAAAGTTAACACTCTACCAATATTCAACACATAAAACTATACAAATAGTAGAAAATATATGCAACATTAATACAAATAAATATTCAATGAAATTTGTTATTAACGCAACAAAAACTTCTCCATAAATGAGAGCTAAACTCCTTTTCAATTTAATCATGCTACTCCTCCCTTTGTTTGATTAATTCAAAAGGATTGTGAGTACAAAAGGTTAGCCAAATTCTCGTGAAGCTGTTGATAGCATGGGTTTTGTAAAGAAGTTTACTAATTCAGCACTAGGTGGAAGAAACCTAGAATACTATCCTTCTTTTTTACAATATTTAATTTGATGTGATTTCTAATGTCATTATTCATAGTATAGGAATGTTGAACTTGTTCCTTTGACATGACTATAACACTAATAATGTGTCAATGGACCAGTACATTGGTGAAGTGTATGCCATAATCTAAAAGTTGTGACAAAATCGAAAAAAGTAAATTGACATAACTACTAATTACTCTATTTTATATTTCTATTTTAAATAAAAAAAAATTTTCTTATGGCCCATGAAATGAGCCAGTTTCCATGAAACTAAAATGTAATAGATGCTTACTTCTTTTTTGTCAAACTCCAAGCAAAATGAAAATTAGTCATGGTAACTAAGTAATGACCTATTTCACATCTAATACACCTTAGGCATGGAGATTTCGTTCCAATAGGATATTTAGAAGTTTTCTTCATAGCTTGAATATGGGATTCATTTGGATTAGCATAAAATCTTACACACTATTCTACACTAAACACTAATATAGTATTATTAACTTTAGGGTAAAAAAATAGAATTGTAATCTCTTTAAACATCTTTACATCAATGAAATTCTTATTCCTTTTTATTTTCTCCATCATGTCTATCTATAACATTCCCTTTCATTTTGTTATGTAATGTTCATCATTAACACATAGTTCTTCATGATTCTCAATTTGATGAAATAACATTTGATTCATGAAGCCTCACATGAATAGTTTCTTTTATAGCTTAAGTTCTCTTATTTAAACTTTGTATGACTTACTTTTCATGAAGCTTACCAAAAAAGTTCCCTCATCATACATTGGATCATGCTTATCTAATTTTTTCCATTAATAAAAAAGCTTTTAAGAAAAAAACACATGCAAGTGAGATATTTTTAGTTTATTTATCATATGATCGTTCAAAAGGAGAACATCAAGTAAAGGCCTTATAGGAACACTGTTTCTTGCGTAAAAAAAAATAAATGACTTTACTAGAAAAAAATGTTTGTTACATTATACTCATTCAACATATTCTTAGCCTTGTCTTATAATGTTGTATTTCCCCTCTCACCTACATCATTGTCTTAAGGTGTTCTAAACTATGAGAAAACAATGGTATTCAATTATGATTACAATCTTTAAATTGTTTTTTAAATTCACATACTTGTTTAGTTCTAAGAAACCCTAAGGTAAGTCAGGTTCTTTTTGCAATCTATTGAACAAACATTTAAAGTATTCAAATTCCTCTTTTTCTTATTGGTGAACAACAAAATTGTAATCTAAAATAGTAAAAAATAATCATAAAATCGTACTTTATCCAAGATTTTGTGGATGAATGGGTTTCAAAAGTATTCTAATTGTAGCAACTCCATTGTCTTCTAGGCATCACATGCCATATAGATCTAATTGAGGTTTTGTGCTTTTTTTCTATTTAGCAATGCAGACACATAGACTCATCATTCCAAAAATGATTAGGTAGATCCATTATAAACTAATAATTTAAGATCTTCTTTAGTGTTGAAGAGCTAAAATGACAACCTTTTATGCCACGAATCAACATTATTCACTCATGATGTAAATCATTCTAATCCACTTATTTTAACAATTTTAAATTGTAATACATAAGTTTTATTATTTCCATGTGATACATTGATGGCTTTATTTTATTTAATAAAAATACAATCATTAAAATTAAACATAACCCTATACAAAGAGTCATGTAATTGTTTAATGCTATGGTGATTGTATTTAAAAAGTTACACTAAAAGTTTGTTTTTAATAAATGTATGTAAGTTGTTTTGGTTCTGATGATTCACGTCTCAAAGTTGTCCTCAAGTGTAACTTGAATACCATCATGCTACCTCAAGTGGATGAATAGATATGAGTCACTAATCATCTTTCTTGAGCAATAACTATCAGCATTCAAGACACCATCTCTAGTATTGAATGAAAGGAAAGCATATGAAAGTCAACCAATTTTTAGATTTGGAGACCCAAATCATTTTAGTTCTAGTTGTGTTAACATAAAAAATGTTTAAACTATCTCTTCCTAACCAAATATATCATGAAAATTTACATATGAAATAGTACATGAATTCTTTATGTAAAGCAACCATATGAAATAGTTCATTCGATATTGCACATCGATGGAGTAGCAAGCTCCACTCTAGCAGTACATTTGAAATAATGCATTTGATAGAGCTAGAACAAGAAATAATGCATCAATTGTTGACAAGATCATCAGAATAAAATGTGGTGATGTGCATAAGTTCTTTTAAACTCATTCAATTAATGACCTCACATTATTTTTTAATGTATCACATTAGCAAGATCAACTCTAGTAGTTTTTACTTCAATTAATTTATTAGAATTGTTTTGATTTAAATGCTCACTTAAGAAAAAATAATTTGCATGATCTTCTTTCAAGTTATTGTAGCTGGAGACCAATTTTTTTATATTTAAGAAAACTTTTGTCTTTCTTCTAATAAAGAATATTAGAGGAATAGTATAACTCATTACCATTAGAAGTGCACAAAATGTCTCCATCTACTACGTTATCTCAAATAAAGCATTCTTTTTTCTCTTCTTTCCTTTGGGAGGATTCATTAGAGTTCATCCTACTAATCTTTATAGATTTCTTTCTCTTGTAATATTTAAATTTTTTACTCTCACTTTATACATAGGACAACCAAGTTGAATGTGCATAAGCATTTTCTATTCTTGGAACCCTTATTAAAAATTTTGTGTGTTCTTCCCTTTTAGTTTCTTATCTATATTAAAACTCCTACTTGTAGGCTCTTCCTTATTTTCCTTTTTATCATTGTTTATAAACATAATCTTCTACTTTTCTTCCTAGAAGAACCTTTTCATTTGTAAGTAGCACAACCATGGCTTCATCAAGATAAAGTGTAGATACATCCATTATAGCATAATAGTAGTTACAAAAGGGTCATACTACTTCTGGATCAAAGATCTAGCACAATGTTTCTATGTTAGAGAACTTTCTTTATTTGTTTAATAAGACATTAACAATGTTAGTAAATCTAGTCAATACAATCCTAATATATTCATCAAATGCCATAAGAGTTACTCATAATCATGAATCAACAAATTGACTTTGTTCTCTTAGACCCAGGAGGTAACATAGTAGGTGACCTCCTAATTTATTCCAATTTTCATAGGCTATTTTAAGGCTTATTACCTGAATTCTTTTGAGGCAGAAAGACAAGAATTCAATATATCCATATATATTGACAACTAATAGATCTATTTAGACCAATGTTTGTCTTATAGAATAAACTCACTAATTCATTGCCTTTTGCATTCACTATTCACAAATTTAGCAACATATGGAAATGATTGTTCTACTTTATTACAAATCGTTAAGTCCACTAGAATAGATCTTGTAGCTAACATAAACCCTATACTTATGCAAGATATGATGTACATAGAAGTTCTCATGCAAGGCTATATGTGTTATGTTCAATGTTAATTATTTTTTAATTTCGGTAAGCTACTTTATAAAATTGACATCTCAAGTTTCTTACTATATAATCAAGAGACTCCCAAAATTGTATGATGTCTTAATTATATTTAATGTTCACATGCTGCAACTTTTGTATGATGATGAGAATGTTTTTGAAACGTATAAAAGGAATAATCCTAATTCCAAATTGCCTCCTCGCCCAACAATATGAGCCTAAATGTTGTAGCTATCTGTTCAAAGGAAATTCGAAATTGCAAAAATTAACATTGTCTTACATCTATCATTGATGGGAAATGCTTCAAATATGTTGTATTGGTTAGTAAATGAAATAAATCATTTGTGTTAAACATGAAAATTTTTCTTCAAAGTTGACCAATCATTTATTCTTTCCGCATATAATACCAAAAGATGTAGTAAACCCAGTCAAGTTGAATTTTTGATATTCCATAATGACTAAACTGTGTTATGCCATTTCAAGATGCTAATTATGGTCATACATAACTTCAAGTCAAAGTACTTGTAAACTCTATCATCAATTGTGCAAGACATGAAGAGGTAGATGAGATCATATTCATGATCATAGGAAAGAAATTTGAAAGGTAATTGAAATCCAAACTTCATAAGTGTAGAGGGAAAACATAGAATTTGATTAATTATGTACTATAAAAGAATAGAAATTTTGATAGAAATTTGCTAATTGTAGTAATTGGAAGAATTTACATCTATTGGATTTTCTCACATAACTTTAGAGAGCCATAGTTGAGCAAATGCTTCCAACATATTGAAGGGAGCATATGAATTGTTGTAGAGCAGTATCTTCTACAAATTCTTCTTCTTGGGTAAATGAATATAGCTTAAGAATTCTGCATTATCTAAGGGAATTACCCACCATTTTGCATAGATTTCCAATTGTCTAGGATATTCTTATAGTTAGTTCTCACAACTTTTGCTCAAATTATGTTGGAATTAAAGAATATCCATCATAGTTTTGGTGTAACACCTTTATTATCATGGCATTGTTCTTAATTCTTAGGCAATTTTCCTTATGTAGTTTTCATATTGTCATTTGGGATCTTATATTAAATACGAAGGGATCGTTACGACATTTTTAGAAGAACTTTTTCGTGTTCACTTCTAATAATTTTGTAATTGATTTCGGTGGATCTAGCACAACTGAGAAGTGAGTTGGTCTAGAATTTAGTGCACTCTTAATTAGAGTCATCGTGGTAGCTTTTAATAACCATTATTATTCTTACTATTTATTTTTTTTTGTAATGTTATAAGAGCTAGGCTAATACATTGATGCTTTGTTTTGGCCCTTGTTATTCTTGATACCATAGAATTTGAGTTACATGGATTATTTTACAAAAAACAATTCAACACTTGATTGAGTTTGCATTTAATTTGAGGTTTTGCGTGATACAATAGATGTACTTTTACAGTAATTGATACTTACACTATTTTTCATGGAAGCATATGCAAGAATTCCACTTGGTTCTTTAGTGAGAATTTCTTTACAATGTCATCCATGAATAAGAGATAGGTTGTAAGCATGAAGCCCCTCAACTTTAAAACTTATCCATTTACCATGTAGAATATAGATTCAAAAACCCACAACTTAAAAACTTTACATCCATAGAGTGCCTACTAAACCATAGAGTGCCTAACAAATTAGTTGTGGTTTATAACTAACTAGATGAAGTTTGCAATAAATCGATACATTTCATATAATTTAAATAAAAAAGCCCAGTTGAGCCTATAAAATGCAAACAACATGTATAAGATAATAATGAGAATATATCATCTATTTTTGTGATTGGTATAGCATAAAAACCATTTAGCTAAAAATGCTACAAAATGTTTTTTTTACCATTTACAACTACAAACCATTCCTTAGAAATTCCTACTTATTTTGATGTTGGTGGGTCATTTGACTAAAGTTTTTTTGTGAAAACCTTGACGATAATGTTTTATAAATTAGTTTTTCTAAAAGCATTGGATGATACTTTAGAGTTTTGTAGCATCGAAAAAATCTTTTGAAATAAAATTGTAGTAGTGAAAATAAAATTAATTAGTAAAATCCATGCCAACTTTGCGAAATTTTACCATTCAAACCTTACACTACTCTTTTCAGATCTTACATGGAATCTTCGTAGGCGATTGGGCCATTTTCTTCCTTATTAATAATGCAATGCCTGTTGTGAACCTAAGTTTTGAATTGCTTCCATATTATAATTCACATGAAAATGGGATAATATATCTACAAAATATTGAATAAACTTAATACCAATCAAAATTCTTCATCAATTCAACTTCATTTCCTACTTTCCTTGTTGACAAAAAGCTTATATTTTTTGTCCATCACTAATAAGTTAAGGTATCTGGGGTTCGCTCCTCTTCCTTCTACATTTATGATCTACTTTTTTAATACATTTTCTCCTAGGCATTGCAACAAAATTAAATCTACTTATGACTTAGAGCACATAATTTTATTTTCATTTATAACAAAATGGTCATATTGTTCTTTCAATGACCTCATGGGCTATTTTGCTAATTTGTCCCTTCTTCACCATTTATTAACTATTTATTCTCTATTCACTACATCTTTAAAAAACATAATAGGAAATATACATAGTTTCTTTTATTAAGAAAAGTCATATCCAACACACTATGATTTTGTAATATATTATTTTAGACTCTTAGGTCCAACCAAATTCACAAATCGATTAATGAATCTACAAGTGTCGCCATATGTGCAAAAATTCTAACATAAGCATATAATTCCAAAGCATCACACTATATCATCATGATATAAATCTCATGAAATTGAACTGCTCCAATGACATTATAAGTCAAGTCCTATCAAAAATAAATATTAACATATAGATGCGAAAGTTGACAAATAATACTCTACTATAATGCAATGTACATCAATAAATATAACTAATAATTAGAAATGGAAATCATATCCTCTCTACACTAATTAAATAAAACTATAAGAAGCAATGTCATCCAAGACATGTACTAACCTTGATGATTCCATTTCTATCTCAATGTTTCCCCTATCTCGATGAACATGCAAAAATATAAGAGGGAGTGGGCTAGAAAGCTTAATAATGAAATCTTGGGCCATACTATAAAACTAACATGATTTAAGAAGGAGATATACTTGTATCTTCAACCCACTAAGGAGGCTAAGGTGGAATTGCACCATAAATGACTAGTTTAATTATATGAATTTTACAAATGAAATCTAAAATAAGGTGGGCAGGATGTCACACGCATCATTTTTGCTACATATTTGTTACTCCTTCAGATTTGGTATGTTTCCCCAATATGTCATTTAAAATTACAAATTTGAATTAAAAAGTGTTTAACTTTTGAATGTTGAGAGAATTTGTGTTATGAATTTTGAATCTTGATATTTAAAGTGGAATGGTGTAAGGATAATTTTATTGTAAATGGCTTTCTTATAACATGTTGTATTATATAAATTCTTCATAAGAATATGCTAAATAACATAGGTAAAAATGTTTACAACATATTTATCTATATACAACTTTGGATATATAACATAATGATGCACATGAAACTCTTAAAATCAAGGAATAGGTTACCTTTGATTTTGGTGATCTATGTGCTTATGATAAAACCCTAAATTGTTCTTAGGAAAATCCTTTGATTTACGAATTCTTAGAAAATAATATTTAAGCATTAAGATATGGATTTGATAGGTTTTTGAAAAAAAACTAAGCCTTAAGAATAAGAAAGGCAGCCAATCAATAGAAAATAAGGAGGAAGTGATACTCGTGAGCAAGAAGTAGAAAAATCTATACAAGGAGAAGTACTCCACTAAGATTGCATGGTATAATATTCCTTGAGATTAAACATTAAATATAGTTAAAATCTATAGAATGGTAAATTTGATTCTATTGCCAAATTGCCATGTTATGAACTTTGAAAGTGATAATGGAAGTAGCTTGTTAGCCCTTTTTCCATGAAATTTATTATATGAGGACAAAATTCCTCTACCTATTACCTAAAGTAATTTATGATCTTGTAATGGATATGTTTTTTCCATGTGAAGTATTTTTGGAATTCCATGCTTATTATTTGTTAAAATCATACACAAGATTGTAAGATTGAATATCAAGTCCACATGCTTGGAAAGTAAAAATTCTTCAATGATGAATTTGTGAAATGGAAAAACTAGCTTATGAGTATTGGTTATTAGTATTTATTCTCTCTTAACCAGAACATGGCTACATTGAATTGTGGCTAAATGTGTGTTGAAATGAAGCACTTTGTTGGTTGTATGAACATGCATGCAAAATATGCTTGTTGTCGGCATGGAGAATGTCAAATAATATCCAAACTATTAGTTGAAAACTTCATGATCCATTAAATTATTTAGTTAACATATGAATGCTATTTATTAAAATTGGTAGCTAGTTAAATCTATGATTTTCATGAACCACCTTTTGTTTTATGTAAACTAAGAATGTTAGTATCAGCTATTTGCATATTCACTACCAGAGTTGGTGGATATCTATCTTAATGTTTCATCACAACTTGAATTTCTAAATAGTTAGAACCAAGACTTTATACTACAAGGAAATTAAATTGCATGATTTTATGTAGAATTTTTTGAAAAGTAATTACATATGATACATGACAACTTGATTAAGCATGACAACACATTTAATTTCAATATGGGTATCATTAAATGAAGTGGATGTATATCTCTATTGTAAGAACATGACAAAAAATGTGTAAAACACAAATTTGTACAAATTAAACCATATCCTAGGCCATGAAAATTAGAATGGTACATAAAAACGTTTGTAATTCTACATCACATGTAACCTTTACATCACATTGATGTAGTTATATTCATTTAAACTATTTCTCTAATTTTCTCTTTATTAGATATTAATTAAATTTAAAAATAATAAAATGTAGCTATTTAATTTTTTTATTCTATTAATTCATACTAATTCTAGTTCAGGCTAAATCAGGAAAAAACAAATTCTATTTACTCAACTCCAAAACCTTTATCAAATTATATATTTATTTTTATTTTTTAAAATATTTTTTTATAATTTTTTTGTCCTGTAAGTAGTAATTTTAGTCATACCTGATTTAATGATTAAGGATATCACACTTATCCCTTTGTTATCTTGGAATGAAGTTTTCTCATACAATTTATATCATGTCATCAAATCTTTGGCATTGATTTGATAATATTACTATTAAACTCTAATTCTCGTCTCATGTGATGTTTAGATCTCTTTACTTTAGTTTATTACATCAAACAAATTTACAATATTTTGGCTTTAATATAATTGTACTTTGTATAATAATAATAATTTATTATTAATTATAATTATTTACTTTGTTTATTCAAATATTTCAAAATGTGGCATGTCGAAGATGAATCAAGCATCATTTGCTTGCCATGCTGAGCACTCTCCAATTAAATATTTTATTTAAATTTTAATTTTTTTTAATTTTTTTAGGTTATTTTCACACTTTTTGAGTTCTTGTAATTCATATGATTTAATTCTACTCATCTCAACAATAGAGATTTTTTTATTTTGCTTTGGTTATATTACTATGTAACACAAAATCTTCAATCATGTCTGCTTCACAAGCGAGGTTAGATCGAGATAAAATAATGTCATTGGACTAACTCAATGTTGTTTTTTATTTAAACCCATATTTTTCTAATTTAAAATGTTTTGTTTAGGGTTTTAGTTTGTTTTACAAGACATTTGGATTCATAGCTAACTTATTGATCAAGAATGTTACTCTCAATCTTCTTCGTGTCTTAGAATGCTACTTTCTAATTAAATTTATCTCATCTTTTAACTTTTTTGCTATAATTTCAGTCATTACTATGACACACTTATTCTACAATCATGTAACATTTACATCACTTTGATTTAGTTATATTAAATAGTACAATTTATCTTATTATAGATTTTATTTATATTTAGTTAATATTAAACTAATAATAATTATTATGTTTATTTACTTTGATATTGAAATAAGTTCTCCACAAGGTCTAGTCAAGTTGAAGTAACGTTATTGGGCTCGCCTTGACAAGCACTACCTCTTTAAGTATTCATTTTTAATAATCTTGAATATTTTCTTTTACATATATGATATGTTTTTTTAATTTATACATAATTTGATGATCTAAGATGTTACACTTAATCTCTTGTGCATCTCAAAAAATAGCTTTCTAATATAATTTATCTAATTACTTAATTTTTTTTCTCTTTGCTTTTTTAATTATTATTAAAAGTTTAATAGTCATGTCATGTGACATTTATGTAATTTATATTTATTTATATTACATTGCTTCAATTTATCTCATTTCAAGTTTAAAACATATTTACCTAATATTCATTAGACTTACCCCGGTGATCACTGCCAATTTACTTCCTATATAGTTTTAGCACTTTTTATGAGTTATTTTTCTCAGCACAAGATTTCATTATTGAGAATGTTATAGTCGATCTCTTTATTATCTCCTTTGTTCAACTATTTCACTATTAGTTTGTTATATTATAATAAAACATTAATTCCCTTCTTGTGTGACCTTTACAATGTCTTGATTTTATTATATTCTTTTACAAACTTTTTATCTCAATAAAGCTTTTTTATCTAACTAATAAAACTTAAAATGATAATTTATTATTATTTATGCTTATTTATTTTTAAAATTTACAATAATTCCAACTGAGACCATATGAAGGCAATACAAACAACATTAGACTTACCTTGATGAGCTTTATCCAATGAAATAATCATTTTTTTAAATATTATAATTTTAAGAATTTTGACACATATTATGAGGTATTTTCATTTGTATCTATTTTGATAATCAAAATGTCACACTCAATATCTTAGCATCATGGAATGCAACTTTCGTGATCAATATATAGCATTACCTCAAAATATTTGCTTTGATTTTGTTAAATTATTATACAACTCTAAATCACATCTAATGTGATATTTAGATCTCGTGGATTTGGTCAAATTACATTTCTTCAATTTATCTCATTTTAGCTTCAAAAATTAATTATTTTACATTAAAATAATAGCCTATTATTATTTATGATTATTTATAATGTCAATTATAAATAAATAAAAAATGATTATTTACAATATCAATATATCTCATTACTTCAAATTATTTTCTTTGATTTTGTTAAATTATTATACAACTCTTAATCACCTGTAACGTGACATTTAGATGTCCTTGACTTGGTTATATTAGTTTTCTTTAATTGATGTCATTTAAGGATTAATATATTTTTACTTTAAGTTAAAAAAATAATTTATTATTATTATTTTTTAATTTATAAATTCTTAGTAATTCAGAATTTTTTCTAATTGAGATGAAAAAAATATTATTGGACTCCTATCATAGAGCCTTATCTAATTAAATTTTTATTTTCTATATTCATGTGACATGTACATTGCTTTCAATTTTTAGTTATATTACTTCAATTTATCACACTTTAACTTCCATATATATTTACTTAATATTAACATAAAAGTTTATTTTTTTGTATGCTTATATACTTAAGTAATTTGTAATAATTCCAAACATTGTCTGATTCGAGCTGAGTAAATGTTGATAGACTCATTCCAATGAGCTTTAACCAATTAAATAATCTTTCTTATATATTTATATAATTTATTTTTAAGGTTTTCACATTTTTTTGTGGCATTTCAATTCATAGCTTTGTTGACTATTGAGGATGTTACACTTGATCACAATATCTTGGAATGTAATATTCTAATATAATTTGCCAAATTTCCTCAAATATTTTCCTTTGATTTGGTTATACTATTATATAACTTTGCTTGTTTTGATATGTGACCTTTACATCACTTTGACTTGGTTATCTTCCACTCGTCTCTTTTTAGTTTCAAAATATAATTACTTCGTATCCTGGAATGCAACTATACCATATAATTTATCTCATTTTTTCTACTTTTTCTCTTTGATTTGGTTATAGTACTATGCAACTCTGTGTCGCCTTTCATGTAACCTTTGTATCAGGTTGATTTTGTTATGTTACGTAGCTTCAATTTATCAGATTATAAATTTAATTTAAATTTACTTTATATTAGAAAATATGTTTTTATTATTTATGCTGAATAACTTAATTTATTTGTAATAATTTTGAATGAGGTCAGATCTAGATTAAACAAGCATCATTGTCCATTGTGCTTGGGTTGACATGCTCTATGAAATTAAAAATTCATTTTTATATTTTAAAACACATTATATTTCTAATGTTTATACATGCTTTATAAGGTATTTCAAATTGTACCCAATTTGATTATCAAGGATGTTTTAATTGATCTTCTTATTGTTTTGAAATGCAACTTTCTTATACTATTTATATCATTTCTGTTTGCTTATATTACTATTTCACTAAAAATCTCCTCTCATATGACTTTTACATGTGTTTGATTTAGTATATTACATTGCTTTAGTTTTTTTTGCTTTAGCATAGATTTACCTAATTTCAAAATAATAATTTATTATGAAATAAGCACATCTAATTTGGCAATTGCAAATAAGTTTCAAATGAGGTTCGTTTGAGACAGAAAAATGTCATTACATTCATCTCGACATGCTTTTTTTTTTAATTTTCTTAGTTTGGGTACACATAAGAGACATTTTAATTCATACCTGATTTGATATTAGAGGAAGTTATGCCCAATCTTCTTAATACTTTAGAATTAAACTTTTGTGTATAATATATAACATTTTTTCCATGTTTTTTATTTGATTAGGTTATATTACTATGCAACAACAAATATCCCCTTGGGTGTTTTTAATATCTTTTTAACTTGATATTATTGCATTTCTTTGATTTATCTACTTATAATTTTAATATATCTTTACTTAATATTAAACTATCAATTTGTTATTATTTACACTTATTAGCTTTGGTAATTATATTAAATGCAGACAAGGTCTTAGTGAGATGAAACAAAAATTGTTTGATTAGCTTTGGAATTAAGTTTTCCCAAACTATTTGTCTAATTTATTGAAAAGTTTCTCTTGATTTAGTTATATTATTATGTAACTCTAAATCTTCTCTCGTGAGGCCTCTGCACCACTTGATTTTCTTATATCACTTTACTTTAATTTATTGCATTTTAACTTTAATACATATTTTTTTAATGTAAAAAAAATAAATGTTCAATAAAATATGCTCATTTATTTTGATAATTTGTTGTAACTATAAATGAGGTTTGATTGAGAAAAAACAAACATTGTTTGACTTGTCTCAATGAGCTCTTTCAAATTAAATTTTAACATTCATATTTTTTAACATTTGTTTTTGTGGTTCATACTTTATGAGCTATTTATGTTGTATCTAATTTGATGATTGAAAATACTATAATTGATATCATTAGTATCATGCATAATAACATTCTATAATAATTTAACTCAATTCTCCTACTCCTTTGCTTTGATTTAGCTATATTTTTATTTGTCTCTAAATCTCCTCTTGTGTGACCTTTACATGTGATTATTTTTGTTATATTACATTGCTTCAAATTATCTCATTTCCATATAGGAATATAGTTACTTATTATAACAATAGTTTTTTATTTATGTCTCTTTATAATTCCTTATTTCTAGTAATTCCAAACAATGTTCATTCTAGTCAAAATAAAGATCATTCAATGGATCTTGATGTGCTCTATCTAATAAAACATTTATCATTATATATATAAATATTTTACTTACCAAGGTTTTTGGATGATTTACATCACATTTTGATTAGTATCTGGTTTGATAATTTGATGCAATCGTAGTCGATCTCCTTGGAATATTAGAATGCAAGTTTCCATTCAAAGATTTCTAATTTCTTGAAATTGTTTTGATTTGATTTGGCTAATTTTCTACGTAAATCAAGATTTATTCTTGTGTAACATCTATATTACTTTGATTTTGTTATATTACTTTTCATAAATTAATCTCATTTCAACTTCAAAATATACTTATATAATAATAAATTAATAATTTGTTACTATTTATGGTTGTTTAGTTTAGTATTTGAATAATTAGAAATGTTATTTGATCAAAATAAAATGAATGTTATTCGTCATGAAAAGGATAGATCCTTCCAAGTACACACTAATTTTTCATATTTTTAATTTTTTTTTAATTTTTAGGCATATATTGCTAGACTTTAATTGGTTTAATATTTCATAGTTGAGGAAGTTACTCTATCGCCTTAGCATCTTGGAATAATATTCTTGTTGTAGGAAACTCTAAATCTCCTTATATGTGACCCATATACTGCTTTGATTTGTTTGCTATGTAATTTTTATTTTGCTATACTATTTTGCTTCAACTGTGATCATTTTAGCTTCGGTTTAGATAAACTCAATATTTAAATAATATTTTATTATTATTTATAATTTTTAATTTGTAATAGTTGTTAAGAAGGTTTAATTGAGGTAAAATAAACATGACTAAAGTCATCTTGATGAGCTCTATCAAATGAAACATTCATTTTGATAATATTCTTGTTGTAGGAAACTCTAAATCTCCTTATATGTGACCCATATATTGCTTTGATTTGTTTGCTATGTAATTTTTTTTGCTATACTATGTTGCTTCTACTGTGATCATTTTAGCTTCAATTTAGATAAACTCAATATTTAAATAATATTTTATTATTTTTTATGATTTTTAATTTGTAATAGTTGTTAAGAAGGTTTAATTGAGGTAAAATAAACATGACTAAAGTTATCTTGATGAGCTCTATTAATTGAAACATTCATTTTGATATTTTTAAATATTTTTTTTCTATGATTTTTGCATCATTACAATTTTCTTCAATTTGTACCTAATTTGGTGTTCAAGTAATTTTATTCAAACATTTTAGTATCTTGGAATGTAATTTTTGGATACTTTTTTATTTAATTTCACAAAATATTATGCCTTGATTAGGTAATATTACTATGTACTTTGAAATTATCTCTTGTGTGGCCCATACATGACTTTAATTTGATTATACTATATTGCTTCAATTTACAAAATTTAAATTTTATTATTTTTTTACTGAGCATTTAAATAGTATTTTTTTTATTATATATGCTTATTTGCTTTTATAATTCATAACAATTAAAAACGAGGTTTAATTAATATAAAAAAAATTAACTTTTATATTTTATAATTTTAATTATTTTAATTTTTAGTGTTTTGGTATTTAAAGAAGTCATTTTGTATTGCACCTAATTTAATGATAGAGGATGTTACATTGAATCTTGTTAATATCATGGAATTAAGCTTTCACATATAGCTTATCTCATTTTTTTCAACATTTTTACTTTGATTTGCTTATATTACTACTTGACAGAAAATCTCTTATCATGTGACCATTACATGTCTTTGATTTTGTATATTTCATTACTTCAAAATATCTTATTTTAATTTTTCTATATATTTATTTATTATTAAAATAATAATTTTTTATTTGGTATGAAAAACCTTCATAATTCGTAGTAATTTTAATTGAGGTTTGATAGAGTTGAAAGAAATTTTGTTTAAGTCATCTTCATGAACTATATCAAATTAAGTATCTATTTGTACATATTTAAAAATTTTATTTTCCAACTTTTTCGTATGTTATACAGGATATTTTAGATCATACGCGAACTGATATTCAATGGCACTGCACTTGACCACCTTAGTTTCTTTGAAAAAACTCCCTTGTATAATTTATCTCATTTCTTCAAACATTTTTCTCAGATTTTGTTGTATTTCTATTAACTCTATATCTTCTCTTATATTACATACAAATTGCTATGTTTTGGTTATATTACATTTCTTTAGTTTATGCCATTTTAGATTCAAAATATATTTATTTTATATTAAAATAGTAGCCTATGACTATTTATGATTATTTACTTAGTAAATTTTTCATAAATCAAAAGTTGAACTAATCAAGACAAAATAAACATTTTAGATTATACCAAAAAGCACTATTAAGTTTGGGCAGGCTTTATGAATCATTTCAATTCATACCTGATTTATCGATCAACGATGTTATAATCAATCTCCTTAGTAGCTTGGAATGTAAATTTTCCATATAATTTATGTCATTTCTTCAAAGTTTATCTGCTTTGATTTCATTATATTAGCATGTAAATCTTTCTTTTGAATATCTTATGTTGCCGCTATTAATCTCATCTCAATTTTAATATACATTTACTTAATATTAAACTATTAATTTGTTATTTCTATTTTTGTTTACATTAATTGTCGTAGTATTGCCAAGAAGGGTTCATTCAAGACAAAAACAAATGTTATTGGAGAAATCTCGACGAGAACTAAACAAGAAATATTCATTTTTGTATTTTTAAGTCTTTGTTTTAAAACTTTTGGCATCTTTTATGAGATTTTTTTATTGGAACTATTTTTGACAATTGACGATGTTAAACCTAATCTATTTAGTATCCTCGAATGGAACTTGTCATATCATTGTCTCATTTATTCAAAGCTTTCACTTTGTGTTTATTATGTTTTTAAAGAACTATAGACCTCTATTATGACCTTTACATTCTTTTAACTTAGTTGCATTGCATTGACTTAATTTATGCAATTTCATCTTTTATTTTCATATGCTAAATATTTAAAAATAAATTCTTATCACATATGCCTATTTATTTTTGGCAATTCACAAAAATTCGAATGTGGTTTGATTAATGAAAAACAAATGCCATTGGAATCATCTTGATGACCTTTATCCAATTAAACATTCATTCCTAAATTCTAAATATTATTTTTTCTATGTTTTTTGCATGGTATATAGTGCGGTATGACTTGTGCCTTATTTAATGATCACAGATATTTCATTTGATCTTGTTAGGATATTTTAATGCAACTTTTCTATTCAAGTTTTCTAATTCTTTGAAAGTTTTTTCATGGATTTGCTTATATTACTATAGCATTCTAAATATTATCCTTTGTGACATTTATAACACTTTGATTTTGTAATATTGAATAGCTTCAATTCATCTCATTTCAATTTTATTGTCTATTAACTTTAAATTAAAATAATAATTCATTATAATTATTCTAGTTCAACATTTTAATTAATAATAATTCCAAACGACATTTGATCGAGAGGAAACAAAGTTCATTCAAGTAAACTCAATGAGGTTCTATAAAATTACATTTTAACATTTATAACTTTGAACATTTTATATTTCAATGTTTTTGTACTCTTTGTTATGCATTTCAAATGATACATGATTAAAGAATAAAAAATGTTACACTCAATCTTCTTTGTATCTTTTAATATTGCTTTCATTTATAATTTATCTTGTTTCTTCAAATGTTTTTCTTTTGTTTTGTTATATTTTTATATAACTCTATATCTCTTTTCATGTGAAATTATATATTATTCTAATTTTGTTATATTATATTACTTTAATTTACCTCCTTTTGGCTTTGCTATATATTTATTTTATATTGAAATAATAAGTTATTAACATTTATGAATTTTGTTATAATAATCCATCATAGTTTTAAATTTATTTTGATCAAGTTGAGGTGAATATTTTATAAAAGTCTAAAAAAAATTTAATATTATTAAAAAAAGTCCTTTTTAAGGTTATGTCATGCTTTTTAATTCATTGATTTTCAAGCCTGATTTATTGATAGATGATATTACACTCAATCTTGTTACTATCTTGGAATACAACTTTCCTATATAATTTTTCATTTCTTTAAATTTTTTACTGTGATTTATCTACTTTATTATGTACTTCCTAGATTTGATTTAATATATTACTTCAATTAATCAAATTTAAAATTTTAAAATACATTTATTTAATATTAAACTAATGATCTATTATTATTTATGTTTATTTACATTTTAATTGTAGAGATTCCAAAAAAGCATTAATCAAGATGAAAAAAGCATTGTGTCCCTTTACCTAATGAGCTTTATACAAAAATATTCATTTTTATGTTTTTCATGTTTTTTTAATGTTTTGACTTGCTTTATGTGATATTTTCATTGGAAACCACTTTTCACAATTAAGGATTTTGCACTTGATTTGTTTAGTATGCCAGAATTCAACTTTGTCTTATGATTGTTCTCATTTATCAAAAGTTTTACCTTTGACTTTGTTAAATTTTTATTTAACTGTAGATCCTGTTTTGTTTGACTATTGCAATAGTTTAAATTAGTTGTATTTTATTACCATAATTTATATTGTTTTAAATTTAATTTTATTGTACACAATATTTAAGAAATAATTTATGATTTTTTATTTTTGGCAATTCACAAAAATTTTAAATGTAGTCTAATTGAGGCAAAACATATGCCAGTTGAATCAACTTGATGAGCTTTATCTAATTAAATTATTTTTTTTCTAAATTTTTAAATATTCTTTTTTGTTGGGTTTTGATATGTTTTATTATATACAATGATTTATGCCTTATTTAATGATTGACCATGTTTAATTTAATCTTCTTAGTATCTTTGATTGTAACTTTTCCATACAATTTACCTAATTTCATTAAATTTTTTTCATTGGTTTGGTATTATTAATATGTTACACTGATTCTCCTCAAACATAACAATATTTGCCATTTAATTTTTTACATTAAATTGCTTCAATTCAACTTATTTAAATTTATTATATCTTTTGTAAATATTAAAAAAATATTTCATTTTTATGCTTCTAAATGACATATGATGGAGATGAAACACATGTCATTCAACAAATCTCAAAGAGCTTTGTCAAATTAAATTTTAATATGTTTTTAATAACATTTTATGTTTTGATGTTTTCTTGTGTTAAGTGGTATTTCCTGTCATACCTAATTTAACGTTAATAAATGTTGCTCTCAATTTCATTAGTTCTTTAAAATGTTGCTTTTCCATTCAATTTTCCCATTTCTAGAAATATTTTTGTTTGATTTAGTTACATTACTATTTGACTTTAAATATCACCTCGTATGACATTTACTAATCTTTGATTCGGTTACATTATATTACGTTAACTAATCTAAATTAAGCATTAATGTATAATATTGTCAAAAATTACCATTTCATCACTTTGATTTGTTTTTATTATGTTGCTTTAGTTTACTATATTTTAGCTTTAATTTAGATGCACTCGCTACTAAAATAATAATTTGTTATTATCTATACTTATTTATTGTGGTAATTAACATAATTTCTAAATGAAGTCTCATTTAGGTGAAACAAAGATCATTGGATACATCTCAATGAGCTCTATCAAATTAAATAGTCATTTTTATATTTTTAAGTATTGTCTTACTTGATTTAGTATCTTTGAAAGTAATTATCTCATTTAATTTCACATTTCTTCAAATAATTTATTTTTATTTGGCTATATTACAATTTAACTAAAAATCTCTTCTTGTATAACTATTATATAACTTGAATTTAATTATATTATATCCGTTCAATTTATATAATTTTATTTTAATAATTATTTTGCCAAATACATGAATAATAATTTAAAATTAATTATGTTTACTTACTTTTGTAATTTGCAAAAACTCCTATTGAGATTTGATTGAGTGAAACAGATATTCAAGAACAAGTATCACTGAGCTTTATCCAAATTAAATAATCATTTTTATATTTCTAAATAATGCATTTCCTTTTTTTTGCATGTTCAATAAGAAAATTTCATTCATAACTTATTTGTTGATTAAGGATTACACAATGAATCATGTTGGTGTCTCTTAATGCAACTCTCCTTTGTAATTTCTCTCATTTCTCAAAATAATTTTCTTTGATTTCTATATATCACCATGTAACTCTAAAGTTCCAATGATATGATCTTTGCAAAACTTTGACTTTGCACACAACTTTTCTTTAATTTATAATATTTATTTCTAAATCAAATATTACATAATATTGAAATAAAAGTTTCTTATTTTTTTATGGTTATCTATTTTTGTAATTCATAGTAATTCCAAATGAGTTATCATCAAG
Source organism: Vanilla planifolia (assembly GCA_023846275.1). Lineage (NCBI taxonomy): Eukaryota > Viridiplantae > Streptophyta > Magnoliopsida > Asparagales > Orchidaceae > Vanilla > Vanilla planifolia. The sequence continues at coordinate 1,149,227 of CM043871.1, read as the reverse complement.
TCAAAATAAATGTCATTGGATTTTCCTCAATGAGCTCTTCCCAAATACATTTTTGTTTTTATGTTTTCAAGTAATTTATTTTCTATTATTTTGCCTTGTTTATTGAGATATTATGATTCAAACCTTATTTAATGATGAATGCTATTAACCTCAACACCTTTAATATTTTGGAATGTGGATTTCTTATAGAATTTAATTCTTTAAATATTTTATGTTTAAATTGGTTATGTTATTATGTAACACTAATTATTTTCTCTGATGACTATTTAATCACTTTGATTTGGCTACATTATGTTGCTTCAATTTATCTCATTTCAATTTTATTATATATTTAGTTCATATAAAAATAATAGTTTATTATTTCTTTTTATTATTTACTTTAGAATCTTATAATTATTCCTAGCAAGGCCTGATTAAGATAAGCAAGCATTATTACAATCATCTTGAACACCACTTTTCAATTAAGTATTCATTTTTCTATTTTTAAATTATTTTTATTTTCTTGGGTTTAATATGAATAATGAGACATTTTGATTCAAACATTATTTAATAGTTGAGGATGTTACCCTTGATCTTGTACGTATTTTTCTCACATCGATTTGGTAATTAACAATGTAACTCTAATCCTCTCTTGTGTGTCTATTAGAACACTTTCATTTAGTTATATTATAGTATACTTCATTTTAACTTATTTTTCTTTTAATATATACGTCAACTTTATAAAAAAATAATAATTTATTATTATTTGGACAAGAAAAAATATCACCTAATTTATCTTGATCAACTCTATGTAATTAAAAATATTTTTAAATTTTTTTTATGAATTTATTTTCTTATGTTTTAGCACACTTTATAAGACTATTTGATTTGTGCCTAATTTTGTGATCTAGAATGATGCACATCACATACTTAACTATCTTTAAATGCAACTTTTTCATGTAATTGTAAACATTTATTCTTGTTTTCTACTTTAGATCAGTTGTTACTAAACTTTATTCTCTTATCAGATGACCTTATATTGCTTTGACTTAGTTATATTACTCTATTTCAATTTATGTTTTTCAAATTTAATATATAATTATTAATTTAAATTTTTGATATTTAAATTGGAAATTGATTGTAATGAAAAAAAGGTCTCATAATATGTAACAAATTCTGTTTGAGTCATGTTGATTAGATGTCACCTATTAAATAAGCATTACCATATTTTTATTTATTTTATTTAATAAGAGTTTTCCATATTTTACAAAAACTTTCAATTTTTTCCCGATTTAATGATTATGGATATTAAACTTAATCAATTTAGATTCTTGAAATCTGGCATTCTCATATAATTTAACTTATCTGCTTAAAGGTTTTGCTTAGATCTATTTATATTACAATGAAATAATAATTCTCCTCTAATGTCACGATTTTATCTTTTTGATTTAGACATATTATGTAGCTTCAAGTTTTCTCACTCCAACTTTACTATATATTTATTAAAAACAAATTCAATAATTAATTATTATTTATTAATATTTTCTTTAGTAATTTGATGGAACTTCAAACCAATTCCAGTCAATAGAAAATAAATGCATTAGACTCATCTCTAGGAGATACATCGATCAAATGCTCATTTTTGTTTTCTAAAATATTTTTTTCGAAGGTTTTATCTTTTTTACATGACATTTCAATTTGTACCATATTTGATAATTGAGGATACTATGCTAAAACTCCTTAGTACCGTGGAATGCATCTTCACCATGCAATTTATCTCATTTTTTCAAAACTTTTACAATGATTTAGTTATATAACTATGTAACTTTAATGCCCTCATTACATGTCCTACACTAATTCTTTATTTAGTTTTATTACATTATTTTAGTTTAATATTTTTCAACTTTGAGATAAATTTGCGTAATATTAAAATTTCATTTTTTATTTTTCATTATTTTTTAGTTTGATAATTGAAAGTAATTTAAATCGTAATTTGATAAATACAAAATAAATGTTATTTGACTTATCTTGATGAGCACTATCTATTATATGATTTTTAAATATTTTATATTCTAAGTTTTTTTATGATTTATCACCTAATTTAACTTGTATCAAATTTGATGATCAAGGGCTCCACACTTGATCTAATTAGTATCTCAAAATGTTATTTTCCCATATAATATATATTATTTTTTCAAGATTTTTTCTTTGAAATGGTTTTATTTTTGGTTAACTATAAATCTATTTTATTGAGATCTTTAGATAGCATTCATTTAGTTGTATTACATTGCTTCAATTTATCTTACTAAAATATTAGTACATTTTTAATAAATACTAAAATAAGAATTCATTATTATTTTTGCTTATTTATCTAAGAAATTCATCATAATTTTGAATTATATCAAAGGAGCAAAACAATTATCGTTGGTGTAGTCTTGATGGGCACTATCTAGTTGAATATACATTTTGTACTATAAGTTTAATTTCTTTTCTATGGGTTTGGCACTCTTTGTGAGAAATATTGGCTTTTTGATGGTTCGACTGTTGAAGTTGTTACACTTGATCTCCTTTGTATTTTGGAAGGCAATTTTATAATGCAACATATCCTATTTCATCAAAGTTTTCTCTCTAATTTTGTTAAATTATATTGCCACCTTAAATTTCATCTTATAGAAGCTTTATATCTCATTGATTTGTTATGATATATTACTTCAATTTGTCTCAATTCAATTTTAACATATATTTACTTTAACATTAAATAAAAAGTTATTAATTTTATGTATAATTCCTTAGGTAATTCAGAGTAATTTTAAATGAGATTTGATAGAGTTAAAACAAACATTATTGGACTAATTTTTATGTACTGTATCAATTAAAATAATTATTTTAATATTTTAAAATATTTTGCTTTAAACTTTTTCTATAGGCTTGTTTAGAAATTTTTATTTGTTTGCATTTGATGATCATGGATGTTGTACTAGATCTCTTAAGTATCAAGGAAAGAAACTTCCTTATATAATTTATCACATTTCTTCAAATTTTTTTCTTTGATTTAGTTGTGCTGTTGTGATATTCTAAGCCTCCCCTTATGTGACATTTACATCACATGTGTTTTGTTATATTATGTTACTTTTATTTATCTCATTTTAGTTTTTATTTAAAACTTCTTCATTTTAAAATAATATTTTTAATATTTTTTATTCTTATTTAAATAGGTAATTTGAATTGAGCTGTAATGAGCTTTAAATTAGATGAAATAAAAGTTGTTGGACTCGTCTCAGAAAGCCTGAGCTAATTAAATATTTTTTTCTCATTTTTTTAAACATTTAATTTTTTAAATAAAGTTTTAATATGGTTTATGGTAAGCATTGACTTATTCTTGATTTTATAGTTCAACAAATTACATTCGATCTTTAAATGCTAAGTTGTGGTAGAGTTTATATTTTTTAATCGAATTTTCTCATTAATTAGTTAAATTTCTATGGACCTCAAATTCACCTCTTAAGTGATCTTTTCAACATATTTATTTTGTTTTGTTGCATTTCTTCAATTTACCTTTTTTAAGGTTTGAAAAATATTAAAGTAATTTTAAAAAAATAATTTATTACTATTTTTCCTTATTTACTTCAATAATTCATAGCATTCAAACATGTTTCAATAAGATAAAACAAACATTATTAGATTCATCTTATGAGTTCTTTCTAAAAAGAACAAAAACCCTACAAAATAAATATTTAAAATTAAAAAAATGTATATTTTATAAGATGGAGCTCCTTGATGTGAGTTTAACAAGGTCTTTGTATCTTAATCATACCTTTTTTGGAATTTCTTTGAGCTACCAATGTAAAAAATCATAATTAATTAAAAATTATAAGCTTAAAATTAAGAAAATATAAATTAAGGCTAAAATTAGATGAATTAAAGAAATATAATGTATCCATTAAAAAATAATGTAAAGATCACAAAAGAGGAGTATGAGAGTTTTATATTGAAAAATAAATCATATAAAATCTATTAGAAAATGAGGTGACTTCTATAGTAATTTGAATTTCAAGATACTGAGGATAGCGAATGTAACATTCTCGAATATGACATTTGTTAGAAATTAATATTTTTTTAAAATCCTTCAAAAACATTAGTATTACAATGAATACCAAATGAAAATAATCATAAATAATAGGTAAGTTTTATATAAGTGTAAAGTAAATATTTACTAAACTCAAAATGAGATAAATTGAAGAAATGTAGAATAACATAATCAAAGCGATGTAAATTTTAAGAAATGAGATAAATTAGACTTGAAAATTACATTACATGATATTAGATTGATAAATTGTAACATTTTCAATCACCATATCATGTATGGATTGAGTTATATCGTAAAACATATTAAAACGATCAAAATTATAATATTTAAAGACGCAAAGATGAATATTCTATTTGATAGATGTCGTACGGATGAGTTCAATTATTTTTGTTTCACTTTATATCAAACATTTTTTGGAATTACTTGTGAATTACAATAAACAAGATTAGAAATAGTAAAGTTTTATTTTAATAATAAGAACATATATATAGAATTAATTGAATAGAGCTTGTCGGGATGACTTGAACGATGTCTATTTCATCTTCATCAGATGCTATTTCATATTACTATGAATTATAAAAAATAAATAAACAAAAGTAATAATAATTTATTTTTTAATATTAAGTAAATATGAATTAAACTAAAATAAAATGAATTTAAGTATTTTAATATGACCAAATCATAGCATTATAGACATTAAACAATAGGATAATTAGAGTTTCATATTAATATAATAAAATCAGTGTGAAACATTTAAAGAAAATAAGATTAATAGTTTGGCAAAAATTATAGAAATTATAATTATTAAAATTATAAAGGTGAATATTTACTAGATATTGCTTAACTAGATTTGTACAATGATGTTTCTTTTTGCTAAATTGCATTTGATTTTATATTATTAAGAATTATAAAATTAAATAAATCTAAATAATAATAAATTATTATTCAGATATTATGTAAATTTATAGTAAAGCTAAAATGTGTTAAATTATAATAATGTAAGAAAATAAAAAGTAAGACAAGTAAGGGTCAAAATACAAAAGAATAACAGATATACTGAATTCTAAGAAAATCAAAGCAACACATTTGAGGAAATTAAAAGTTTGTATTGTAATGTTGCATGGCAAGATACATGGGGGATTGATAATGAAATAATCAACCATTAAATAATGTACAAATCGAAATGACTTATTAAGCTAAAGAAGTAATTGGAAAATAAATATTTTATAAATATAGACATAAATATCTCATTTAATAGAGCCCATCGAGGCATGTCCAAAGATGATGTTGATCGAACCTCTTTCAGAATTACTACGAATTACAAAATTTGAAACCTTAAATGATGAAAAAGTTATTTAAATTTTATGTTAATATATAATGAAGCTAAATGGTTTAAACTGAAGGAATATAATTAAAAAATTTGTAGCAATTTTGTTGTCACACAAAGATGAATTAGTGTGCAATGTACTATAACTAAATCATTGTAAATAATTTTAAGAAATGAGATTAATTGTTTGGAAAATGTTAATTCCAAGATTATAAGATCATCAAAGGGTAACATCTTCATCGATCAAATAATACCGAAATATAATTTTGTAGAAAATAATATACAAAAAATTAAGAAATAATATTTAAAAATATTCAAATGAATGTTTAATTAGATGGCGCTCGCCGAGGTAGGTCTGACAATGTTTTTTATTTTTAATTAGAAGTTCTTTGAAGTAACTTTGAATTACCAAAGTGAAGAAGCCTAAATATTAATAAACTATGTTCTAAATATTTAGAAGAGTTATATAAAAGCTAAAATGACATCAATTGAAGTAACATAACATAACAAAATCAAAACGATATAAATGTTACACGAGAAGAGATTTGGAGTGTCACAACAATATAACGTAACAAACAAAATAAAGAAATGTGACAGATTTTATGTGAACGTTCCACTCCAATAACTCAAGAGATCAGTCAAGAGATCATCGATTTTGTACTTTTGATGATATTTGTCAAATTTCTTCAAATTTTTTTCATTATCTCTTGATATTACTTTGGAATCCAAACACCTCTCTCATGTTACCTTTACATAGCCATTTTATGTAACATTACATTGCCTTAATTTTTCTTATTTTAGCATTAATATATATTTATTTAATATAAAAAAGATAATTTATTTTTTTATGTTTAATTTCTTTTGTAATTTTTAGTAATTCAAAAAAAGGCCTAGTATACACAAAACAAATGGCGTTTAGGTTTTCTTGACGGGCCTTATCAAATTAAATATTAAATTTTGTATTTGTTTATCTACTTTAGTTTCAACTCTTTCCTATTCTTTTTATTATAAAATTTTATTCAAACTAAATTTGATGATTGAGGAAGTTACGATAGATCTCCTTAGAGTCTTAGAAAGCCAAATTTGCCTTATACTTGATCACTTTTCTCAAAATATTTTTTTATTAAATTATTTATTTTATTTTTAACTCAAATTCATCTCTAACATCGATACTATAATTATTCTATTTTATTATATTACATTGCTTCTATTTATCTTATAAGTTTTACAATTTATTTACTATATATTAAAATATGAATTTGTTGTTATATATTATATCTTATATTTATAATTAATTGTTATTAAAAATGAGGTCCAATCAAGATGAATAAATCATTATTAGAGTTATTTAGAAATTATTTATTACATTAAATATTTTTTTCTATATTTTTAATTGTTATATTTTTTTAGGATTTTTGGTTTGTTTACAAGAGATCTCATTCCTCATTTCATGATTGAGAATTCCTATACCTGATGTGCTTAGTATCATTCATTGTAAATTTTCTTAAGAATTTATCTCATTTTTTTAAAAGTTTATATTTTTATTTTGATACAATACAAGGAAACTTTAATATCTTATCAAGTAAGATTTAGATTACTTTTATTTTCTTATTTAGATTGTTTCAATTTTTCAACTTCAACATATATTCATTTAAATTTTAAAAATAATTATTTATGTTAATTGATTTCTTTAATTTGCAGTTATGTCAAATTAAGTATGAGTGAGATAAGACAAGCATTGTAAGACTCATTTCAAAGAGCTTTATCAAGTTAAATATTTTTATTTTAATTTTTAAATATTTTATTTTCTAAACTTTTTGCAAGCTTTGCTAGGTATTTTGATTTATACATGATCTAATGGTTTAGGACGTTACAGTTGATCTCATTTTTTTAGAATTCTTCTTACCCTTACAATTTATTTCTTTTAATGAAATGTTCTGCTTTGATTTGGTCAAATTGGTATTTAGCTCGAAATCTTTTATTTTGTGATCTTTACATTAAGATGATTTGGCTATATTTCAGTACATCCATTTAACACATTTCAGCTTTAATAAATATTTACATAATATTGAACAATTATTTTTTTTAATGTTTTTTAACTTTGTTAATTTAAAGTAATTGTAAATAAGTTTTGATTAAGATGAAACAACTGTTTTTAGACTTATCTTGATTAGTTTTATACAGGTAAGTATTTTTTATATATTTTTTAATTCTATGATTTTGGCACAAGTTATGAAATATTTCAAGTTGCACATAATTTCACAATTAATGATGTTCCACTCCATATTCTTATTTTTTAAACTTTTTCATTTTTCTTTTTATATATTATTATGAAACTCTAATTCTCATTTCGTATGACAGTTGCATTTCTTGATTTTTTTATATTTTCTAATTCAAAATTTAACATTAATTTACTTCAAATCATAGATTTAATAATTTTATTTATGTTTTATTAATTTATTAATTTCTATTAATTCCAAATGTGATCCAATGTAAATGAAAAAATTGTCATTAAAATTATCCAAATGAGCTATATCTAGTTAAATATTTTTTTTATATTTCTAAGATATATTAATATCTTTGTTTTTTGCTTATTTTATGAGGCCTTTAAATTTAAGTTTGATTTGATGATAAAAGATTTTAGAATCAATCTCCTCAGTATCTTAAGATGCAACTTTTTCATATGTTATTTAATTTTATCTTTCATTAGATTACATTATAATGAAACTCTAATTCTTCTCTAATGTGAGCTTACATAGCTTTGGTTTGGTTATATTTGGTTTTTCTTATTTATCTTATTTTAGCTTTATTAAATATTTAGTTAACACTATAATAATAATTTATTATTTTTTATGCTTATGTTCTCTTTTAATGCACAGTAATTACAAATGAGATATGGTTGACATAAAACAAATGTTGTTGTGATTGTTTTTGATAAGCTCTATCCAATGAAATATTTAATTATATATTTTTAAATATTTAGAATCTTAGGATTTTCCCATATTTTTTAAACTATTTCAATTTGCTAATAATATAATAATTGAGGATATTAAACTCGTCTCCTTAGTATCTTGGAACATAAATTTTCCTTTATTTTTGCACGATTTCTTCCAAATTTCAATTTAGAATTAATTGTATTATCACTGAACATTTATTCTCTTTTTGTGAGACATTTACATCCTTTTAATTTAGTTATAGAAAAGTATTTCAATTTATTTCATTTCATCTTTAATTTTTATTTACTTAATATTGAAATAAAAATTTAATATTATGTGTGCATGTTTAAATTTTGTAATTCCCTATGTTCCAAATGAGGTATGATTCAAGAAAAACTAACTTTGTTAGACTTTTTTCAAAGAGCCCTACAAAATTAAATATTTATTTTATATTTTGAAAGAATTTATTTTCCTTGATTTTGGTTCATTTAAGAAAAAAATTTATTTGTCAATGGCATGTTGATCAAAGATGTTACACTTTGTCTCCTTAATATTTTTAAATAAAACTTTCTAACATAATTCATTTTCTAACTATCACTTTTAGATTTTATTATGCTACTAAGAAGCTATATTTCTTATCTCAAGTGAGTTTTATAGGTCCTCGATTTTGTAACTTTATATTCCTTCAAATTTACCTTATTCACCTTAATATAATATTACTTAAATTTAAAATAATACTTTATTAATATTTATGTTTATTTACTAAGGCAACTTATAGTAACTCCAAACACTACTATTCATGATGAAACATTGTTGGAGTAATTTTAATGTCGTTAAAATAATTAAATATTTCTTTTTATATGTTTACATATTTCATTTTTTAGGATTTTGGGAAACTTTAGGAGACATTTCAATTCATATCAATTAATTCAAATTTAATTTTATATTATGTAACTCAATATCTAATATTTTTGGAGTGCACCATTCTTGTACAACTAGTCCCATTAATTGCTATTTTTAAGTTTCATTTAGTCATGCTACTATGTAACTCCAAATCACATCTCTTGTGACTCTAAAATCCAAATGATGCTCAGTCAAACAAAACAGACATCATTAGAAACATCTTGACAAATGTTATTTTTTATTTCTAAATAATTTTTCTATGGATTTGATCTTCCAAGTATCATGAAATGTAACTTTCTCCAACAATTTATCACATTTCTTCAAATCTTTCCTTCTCATTTGCTTATGATACCATAACACATTAATTCTCTATGCATGTCACCTAAAATCAATTTGATGTTTTTATATTACATTACTTCAATTCATCCCATTTCAACCATATAATATATTTTTGTAATATTAAAATAACAATATATTTTTACTAATATAGATGAATTCTATTCAATTAAATGTTTTTTTAATATTTTTTAAATATTTTATTTTTGTGGTTTTCGTGCACTTGATGGCATATTTAGATTTATACCTATTTTATTTTTGTAGAATGCTTAGCTCAATTACCATAGTTTTTTTTGTATTCAAATTTTTTTGCATAATTTAACTCATTCTTCGAAATTACTATATTTTATTTGATTATATTGATAACTAACACTAAATTTTCTCTGGTGTATTCTTTTATATGCCTTTGATTTTTCTATTGCAAATACCTTCAATTTATCCCAATTTAGCTTTAATATGTATTAACTTAATACTTTAGAACTTCATTACTGTTTATACTTATTTATAATGGAGATTTGTAATAATTACAAAAAAGAAGTGATAAAAGCAAAATAAACATTTTGGACTTCTCACACGAGTTCTGTCTAATTAAATATTTAATTTTTTTTAAATAATTCATTTTCTAGATTTTATTTATGCATTATGAGAGACTTTTACTCTTGCATTTTTTTTTTTTTTTTTTTTTTTTTTTTTTTTTTTTAAAGTAAGTAGATTTATTGATAAGGCAAAAGGTACAAGAGTTTTCCAAGCTACAAAGAGCTAGGAACTACATGAGCCCCAGTTTAGTAAGGGAGATAATTTCTGCACTGAACAGTTGACCAGACGGTCTAAGTAAATAGAGATTGGCTATGAACTTTTGAGTAGCCCATAGGAAGCGATCAGGAGTAGCCCCTTTACCATCTTGGGTTGCTGAATTCCAATTTTTCCAGGCCATCCAGCATATTGATGCTGGGATTGAGAAGGCTAAGGAGTTGATAATTGATTTGTGGGACCACCAACTGAAAATCCGGGGAAGAGATGGCCACTTAATGTCAATGTCGAGGCGACGTTCAAACCAAGTCCATGTAGGTTTGGTGATCGAACAATGCCAGAAGATGTGCTCCAAGGTATCAATCTGAGGACAAGAGGGGCACTTTGGAGGGAGAGAGATGCCAATAGACTGTATTCTGTGTGGTAATGGTAGTGCGTTGTTGAGTACTCTCCACACCAATATGGAGACTTTTAACGGAATTCTTTTGTGCCAAATAAGTTTATTGTGGTTGTATCTCTTGGGGACCGGGGGGATAGATGTTGCGTAGAAAATACCATAAGCGGAAGCGGAGGAGAAAGAACCACGTTTGTCGGAGCAGCATCCGAGCCAGAGACCTAGCCAATTGAGGTGGCTGGCGAAGTCAGGTTGACTGGGCCTGAACCGGCAGCGATTGGGTCCCGAGGAGACCGAATCGGATGAACCGGCCGAGTTGGGCGAACCGGGAATCCCCGAACCGTCTTCTTCCTCCGCGCGAATGAAGAGCAGGGAATCACAGAACTTGACAAGGCGGCGCCAACTGTGCGAGTCTTGCTTGGTTGCCCGGATATTGTCGTCACGGGTCATGTACGCTTGAATGAGGAAGCGAGACCAAGGGGAGACCGTGTGGAGCAGCCTCCACCAGAGTTTCGCCGTTTGAGCTCGGATTAGCGCTTCTAGGTTAATAATGCCTATGCCTTGGTTTGATATAGGCCTCGCGAGCTTGTTCCAGGCCGCCCAGTGATGACGAGGGCCCTTGGAAGATTTACTCCAGAAGAAGTTGGCCATTAAGCTATTGATAGCGGAGACTGTCTTCAGGGGAGGCGACCGAGCGGCGGATATGTATGCAGTCATCGAAGTAAGAACCGAGTTGATGAGTACCTGTCTGCCACCCATGGAGAGGAATTTGTTCTGCCACGAGGCGATGCGATGGCGAAGTTTGTCAAGTAATGGTTGAAAATGTCTGTCGCGTGGCATACCGACGTCAAGCCAGCAGCCAAGGTACAGGACAGGGAGGCTAGCCGAGTGGAAACCGAGGAGACGGAGCGTTCTCTTCTTAGCACGAGTGGAAGAGTGACGGGCGTGTATTACAGAAGTCTTCCCACAGTTTAGTTCAAGTGATGAGGCTTGAAGGAAATTCTGAAGAAGGGAAGACAAGTGCAGGAGTGATGCTTTTTTGCATGTTGAGAAGATCACCACATCATCCGCAAACGCAAGGTGGGTGATCGGGCGGCAGTGGACAGGAGTCGAGAAGGAGTCAAGGTTTCCTGCAGCAAAAGCTGCCGAGAGGGACCGACTAAGTGTATCCAGAGCAATACAGAACAGGGCCGGCGAGAGAGGGTCTCCCTGTCGCACACCGCAGCTCGGTTTGAAGAAACCCTTTGGACGCCCGTTGACAAGCACCGAGAGCCACGTGGATTGGAGGACGTTGAGCACCATTGTGCAGAAAGCAGCGCTAAATCCCCGGCTCCGGAGCACCGCGAGAAGAAAAGGCCATCCAATATTGTCGAATGCTGCTTTGAAGTCTAGTTTAAGTATGATATTGTTGTGCTTCCGGCGTCGGTTTAGGCGGGTGATCATTTCCTCCATTAACAGAATGTTATCAGTGATGCTTCGTCCTTTAATGAAGGCGGTTTGCTCGGCTGAGATGATTGAAGGCATGATGGAAGCCAGCCGGGAAGCCAGTAGCTTGGAGAGAAGCTTGCCGACGACGTTGCATAGGGAGATTGGTCTGAAATCTGTAGGCGAGGACGCAGCCGTGGTCTTGGGGATGAGGCAGATCCACGCCGAGCCCAGGGCTCTAGGAATTGCCGAGCCCTCAAGGAATGCGTTTGCTACGTCCACTAGATCCGTGGTGAGGAGTGTCCAGAATTGTTTGTAGAATTTGACTGTGAAGCCGTCCGGCCCGGGGGCACTGGCGTCGGGCATTGAGGTGAGAATTGTCCGCAGCTCCTGGGAGTCTGTCAGCCTGGTAAGGGAGTCGTTCTGTGTTGGTGAAAGGGATGGTAGGGCGTAATGAAGAATTTTGTCAATGGCGGGTAGGCAGGCCGCCCGCCCACGAAAAGAGTCTTGAAAATGATTTATAAGAAGATTCTCCAATTCCTCATCCCCTTCCGTCCATTCGCCGTCTGGCTTTTTAAATTTCTGGATGTGGAGCACATTCCTCTTAGACTTAACAGAGGCATGGAAGTACCCAGTGTTTGCATATTTGACCATAAAGATTACCACACTTAAAATTTCTCACACAATTTTTCTCATTTCTTTAAAATTTTTACTTTGATTTAGTTATATTAGAATTTTATTATAAATCATGTCTCTTATGACTTTTTAATAATTTTCATTTTCTTGTATTATATTTCTTCAATTCTAATTTGATGTTTATAATATATTTATGTAATATTAAAATAATATTTTAATTACTATTTATACATATTATGATTGGTAAATTTTCAAAATTTCAAATTAGGTCTCGTTAAGAAGAAACTAAAGATGTTAAACTAGTCTAAAAAACTCTATCTACTTTAATATTTATTTTTTATATTTGTAAATTATTTTTCTATGATTTTCAAATGTTTTTGCGAGATATTTTGATTAATACATGATGTCGTAATTTAAGGTGTTATAGTCGATCAGCTTATTACATTGTAAAGAAAATTGAACATATGATATATTTTATTTCTTAAAATGTTTCTTTTTTATTATATTATATTACCCTCCAAACATTACTTTTCTTTACATGCGACCTTTATATCACTTTAATTTTATTTTTTTGTATTGCTTCAATTTGTCTAATTTAAACTTTAATATATATTCACTCAATATTAAAAAACTATTTTTTATTATTTATATATTTTTTGAAATTATAATTCAAAGTAATTCAGAATGATGTTTGATGGAGACAAAATTGGAGTCATCTCAACAAGCCCTACCCAATTACATATATTTTTTTTTTTAAATTTTGAAATATTTTATTGTTTTTGTTTTTAGCATGTTATATGAGATGTTTTGATTCATACTTATTTTAATGATTGAAGATGTTACACTTAATCCATGCAGTATCTTAGAATGTAGCTTTTTAGTAAAATTTCTTATTTCCTCAAATTCTTCGCTTTGGTTAGATTATATTACCATGATACTCTACTCTCTATTCCTATGACTTTCATCACATTGATTTGGTAACATTATATTGCTTTAATGTATCCCATTTTAATTCTATTTCATTAAAACTTCATTTTTAAACAATAATTTTTCGTTATTTATGTATTTTTATTTTGTTGTTTTTTGTAATAATATATTATTTTTGTTTAAGATGAAACAATGTCTTTGTAATCGTTTCGATAAGTACAACCATATTAAATATTAATTTTTATATTTTTAAATATTTAAGTATTTTATTGTTTTCATAATCATTTTGAAGCATTTCTAGTTTTACCAAATGTAACAATAAAGAAGTTTACATTTGATCTCCTTAGTATATTGAAATGCAAATTTCCCAAACAATTTTTGTAATTTGTTTCTTTGCTTTGAATTTGTTATGTTATCATGAAACTCTTGTTCTCCTCCTTTTAAAATTTATATCACTTTATTTAAATTATGTTAATTTATTTCAATTTAACTCATTTTATGTTTAATATACTTAATTAATTCTCCAAAAATAATGTTTTGTTATTTATGCTAATTTTCTTTGATAATTTTCTTAAATTTTAAAGGATATATTATGTAGATGAAACAATGTTGGTGAGTCATAACAATGAGATCTATCTATTTAAATATTCATGTTGATTTTTAAAATATTTAAATTTTTTCTGTTGGCACTCTTTGGATGATATTTTTATTAAAACCTTATTTGATGATTAAGGATGCTACACTCAATTACTTTAGCATCTTGGAATGAATCCTTTTGTGTAATTAATCTCATTTCTTTAAATTTTTTGCCTTGATTTGGTTATACAACAATGAAATTATAACTCCACTCCCTTGCAACATTTATAATGGTTTCTGTTTATTGCATTATATTGCTTAAATTTTTCTCATTTAAGCATATATATATATATATATATTTACTTTGTCTTCAAAAAATAATATATAGTTTTTTATGATTGCTTATTTTTGTAATTCTTAGTAATTCAAAACATGGTACGATTCGGCTGAAACTTGTGTCCAGACTCATCTTGATGATATTTATTAAAAAAATTTTAATTTTTATATTTTTAAAAACCTTTTTATTTTAACTTTTGCATGGTTTACAAAATATTTTTGTTCACAGCTCATTTGATCATCAAGGATGATTTACTCTTTTTTCTTAGTATCTAAGAATAAAAAATCCTTGGGATAATGTATCTTATTTTTTTAATTTTTTTGCTTTCATTTGATTATATTATCACGTAACTCCTAAAAATCTCTGATGTGACTTTAACATGTCTTTGATATTGCTATATTGAAAAGCTTCAATTTATCACACTCCAGCAATAATATATATTTGTGTATTTAAAAAATAATAATTCATTATTATTTTTTCTTACTTTGATAATTAATTACGAATCGAAGTGAGTTTTATTGGGACAAAAAAACTAAGTAGACTTAACTCAACTAGCTCTACTATATTAAATATTTTTTTTATATTGTAAATATTTTATTTCCTACTAATTTGTCATACTTTATAGAATATTTTGAAATGTACGTATTCTAATGATAAGGAATGTTACACTAGATTTCTTTAGTATCTTTTTTTGAAATTTTTATTTATGGCTATATTACTATGTAATATGAAATGACCTCTTATGGAACCTTTATATTACATTGCTTCGAAGGCGTTAAATTTCTTCTATTTGTCTCTTTTCATCTTAATTATACATTCAATTAATTTTAATAAAATAATTTTTTATTACTTAATTTCATTTGCTTTTGTGATTCATAGTAATTAAACATGAAGTTTAATAAATAAACAAATATAATTGGACTAACCATGATAACCTAAAATACAATTAGATATAAATTTTTAAATTCTTTTACAACTTTTTTGCTTGCTTTTTTAGATAGTTTGATTTGTACTAGAATTGATAATCCAAGATTTTACATTTGATCTTCTTAATAAGAAAGCAAATGACATTGAATCTTTCTCTTGTAATTTATCTCATTTCTTCAAATTCTTTCCCTTGACTTGGTTTGCTTGGTAACTCTAAATCTTCTTTCATGTGATGTTTATAACACCTTGATTTGGTTATATTACACTACAAGAATTTATCTAATGTTAGCTTTAACATATATTTATTTAATATTAAAATAATAAATTATTATTAAGTATTCCATATTACAATTGTAATTCGTAATAATTCCAAATAAGTTTTGTTCAATACAAAACAAATGTTGATGAAGTCATCTCGATGAGATGTATCAAATTAAATAATCCTTTCTATATTTTTTAAATTTTTGTTTATCTTGATCTCGTTAATATATTAGAATGGGACTTTTTTATTTAACTTATATCATTTTTTTAATATTTCACATTATTTTGGCAATACTATTATGAAACTTAACTCTCCTTACATGAGGCCTTTGCATCACTTTGATTTATCATTTTATAGCTTTAATTTATATTTATATTATATTACAATAATAATTTATTTATATTAATCTTGATTTACTTTATTAAACCATAGTAATTCCAAATGGGCCTAATTGACATGAAACATATGTCATTTGGATTGTCTAATTGAGCTTAATTATTCTAAATAAATATTTATAATTTAAAATGATTGATTTTTTTGGAACAATTTGAAAGATATTTTTTTTTATTCTTAATTCGATGATTTAAGATGTTATACTTAGTATTTTTAGTATATTTGAATGAAATTTTTTTTGTACAACTTATCTAATATTTTTAAAGTTCACTTTAACTTGGTTATATTACTATGAAACTCCAACTTTCCGCTTGGGTGACCATTAAATCAATTTGTTTTAGTTATATTTATTTTTTCAACCTATCTCATCTTAAATTTAATATATATTTACCTATAAGTAAAAAAGTATTTTATTATTATTTATACTTATTTATTTTGACAATTGGTAGTAACTCCAAACGAGCTCTGATCGAGACAAAAAGAACATCATCACACTTACATCAATGTTCTTCAAAAATTAAAAAAAAAAATTTCCATATTTTTTAAACTTTTTTATGACTTTTTTCAAGATTTATTGGACATCTTAATTTGTGCCTAATTTTATCATTGAAAATGATATGCTCAATCTTTTTCAAAATCTTTTAGCCAAAGTTTTGAGTACAACTTACATATTTTCTTTTTATATTTTCTCATCTTTTAGGTTATATTGTTATGAAAGTCTACATCTCCATCTTTGTGATGCCACCATGATTTAATTATGTTATATTATGTTACTCCAATTTATCTCATTAAAAATTTAATAAATATTGACTTAGTATAAAAGTAGTCATTAATTATTATTTGTACCTAGTCCAAAGGTTATTTCGTAACAAATCCAAATGATGTCACATCAGGACAAAATAAAAAATCACCAACCTAGTTTTGGCGCTGGTTACAAGATATTTTAAGGATTACTTAGTTTGAAAATCGAAGCCCTACACTTGACATACTTAATATCTCTGAAGTTAGATTTCATATTATTTATCTCATTTCTAGAAATATTTTTTTTGCTTTCGTTATAATTCTATTAAACTTTTAATTTTCTCATGTGTGTTGCTTATGTCATTTTGAATTGGTTATATAGCATTGCTTTTGTTTCATTTCAACTTTAATATATATTAATGTAATATGAAAATAACACTTTGTTACTATTCTTCTTTTTATGTTGTTTTTCATAAAAATTCAAAATGACCGCTAATCGATACAAAGTAAACAATGTTGAACTAGTCCCAATGTGCATTACCTAAGTAAATAATCAATTAAAATTCTTGATGTATATTAGATTTAATGTCTTTTGACACATTTAATAAGATAATGTAGTTAATACCATATTTCATGATCATGGAAGCTACACTAAACCACCTTAGCAACATGGAATGCAAATTTGTTGATCAATTTATCTAATTACTTCATATGTTCTACTATTTTTTTTTATTTTACTAAGAAACTCTAATTCCCCTCTCTTTTAATCATTACATCACTTTGATTTGGCTACAATATGGTTTTTCAATTTATCATATTTAATTTTTAATATATATTAACTTTAGGATAAAATAACAATTTATTATTATTTATCCTTCTTTACTTTAATAGTTTGTAGTATTTTCAAATGACATCAAAACAAGAAAAAATAAAATTGTTTTTACTCTACTAGACAAGCTCAATCTCACAAATTGTTCGTTTATATTTTTCTAAATTTTTTATTTTAGAGGGATTTGGCATGCATTTTGAGGCATTTCAATTTGTAGAAGATTTGACAACCAAGGAAGTTGAAATCGATTTGCTTATTTTCTTGGAATGCAAATTTCATATGTAATTTATCTAATTTCTTAATAATTTCACTTTTGTTTGGATATATTATTATATAAGTCAAAAACTCCTTTTTTATGACTTTTACAAAGTTTTTATTTAATAATATTACATTACTTAAATATATCTTTTGTTTTTATATGTATTTCTTTAATATTAAAAACATTTGTTATTATTTTTGGTTATTTATTTTTTTCATTTGTAGTAGTTTCAAATGATGTCCAACCATGGAAAACAAACATCATTGGGCTCTCCTTGATTAGCTTTATTAAATTAAATATTAACTTTTTAATTTTTAAATATTTTATTTTAAATTTTTTTTGTCATGCCTTACAACACATTCATATTAATATTTGCTTTAATGGCTGAGAATTTTACATTAAATGTCCTTAGTATCTTGGAATCTAACTTTCTAATAGCTAAATCTTATTTCTTAAAATTTTTTGTTTTAATTTTGTTATTCTACTATGTAAGGAAATTTCTTCTCATGTGACTTTCACATCGCTTTGATTTTGTTATAATTTACTACTTTGATTAATCTCACTTTATCTTTAATAATATATTTATTTAATATTGAAATAACTATTACTTTATATTCTTGTATTCTTTGGTAATTCACAATAATTAAAAATAAGATCTGATTGAGAGAAAGTAAACATTGTTGGACTTTGTTGGATAATTACCATCCAAGGCTTTGACAAAATTTACTTAACATTTTGAATTGTATTTGACTAGATGTTTGAGAATATTACACATAATATCTTTCATATTTTGGAATGCATCTTTCCCATAGAAATTAAAACAATTCTTCAAATGTTTTGCTTTGATTTAATTGTATCACTATCTAACTCTAAATCTTGCCTCGCATGATGATTAAATCACTTTGATTTTGCTATACTATAGTTTTTGTTTATAATATTTTAGCTTTATTTTATATTTTCTTAACAAAAAAATAACAATTTGTTAATTTCCATGCTTACCTGTTTTGGTAAATCAGTTTTTTCCAAAGGCATCCAAATGCCCTTTTGTGCGACCTTTAAATCGCTTTGACTTGTTTATGTTATGTTGTATAAATTTTTATTATTTTAGCTTTCATAAAAATTTATATATAATTAAAAATAATAGCTTTTTACTATTTTACTCATTTACCTCTATTTCCTAGTTATTTGGTATGTGCTTAGAATAAAAAGAAAAATATATTGTTGGAAATTTATTAATTATGTTTATCCAAAAAACAATCATTTTTAATGTAACCCTTAATGATTTAAGCTCTTCTTATTTGAAATAAAATCTAATTTAAAAAATATAAATCTTAATGATTATCATTTATATTAAAGATTAGTGAATCATAGGCAAGGTGATAAAAAAATGATATATCTCCTTAACATTTCTCATCCTTTCATGGAGGAATTACATAGAATTAAGTTGAGTGTCTTTTTAAAATTTTCTAACATAAGTGTAGTGCGCCTCTTGATCATATTTTTAATGGGTTATAGGATTTTGTAATTATGAGATTTATTTTTTTCTTTGCCCAATTTTTAGAACATTTCCTTTTTTGTTTTAATTGGTTATTTAGACATGTTTTAGTTCTTATCACCCGTTGGTTATAGGTTTGTTTTAAACAATGTTATAAAGTGTGCGGGGTACTTTCATGTTTTTCTTTGTAAATCATCTTTGCATATTTTTATGGGCTCCACATTACTGGTGTGGTGTGTCCTCTTTTGCAAAATATGAGTCCATGTTTTCTTCCCTTTAGTTGATAATTGGCATAGAACTAGCTTTGGTTCAAACAATCTACAAATCACTTGTGCATTTATTTAGTTATAACCCATGTATAAATGGTTTCAAAGTTACTAAAAGTTCCAATGTATGATTGCATAGGAATTAAGAATGTTAACATACTTCCAGCATTTTGAATTATTTACATTGTGATTTGAATTTTTACAAGTCACCCTCCCACCTCCACAAACATCTTGGTCCAATTTTTAACATTGTATAATTTATTTTCAATTCAACATTTTTGAGTGTAGACAAAGCATTTACATCTTTCAAAAGAGCAATACATCAACTACAATCACTAGAAATTCTCTAAAGTTGATCTAATTTTTAATTCATGCAATCAAACAATAAGTGATAGTTACTCTTCACCTTTCAATTTTCACCACAATGATTTTCAAGGTTCTGATTGAGTGAATTTCGTAGCTTAAGTTGATGGTGGCATTGTACTAATCTAGTTTTTTTGTGGGAATTCTAATAGAACTATTATCTACTAAAAGAATTCATTTCATGTGCAAGGCTAAAGTTTTGATAACTATTCATTATTTTTCCTAAGATCCTCAAAATGTTTGTCAAAAATACATTAAATTTTTAATAAGTTATCCTTATAACCATGCACGAAGATTTCATTATAATAAAATGATAAACATATGTTTACTATTGTGTGTTGCAAAAATGTCATTAACAGGTTTAGCATGCAATGTTTGTTATCATAAAAGATGGTTAGCTAAACTTTTATAATAGTACAACTCTATGGCATTGTTTTTAGCGGACTGAATCTATTTATTGCCCATCTTGACTAATGTTATTGTGATAGAATGTTAAAAATTATAAAATATATAATACAACACATATGTTAAAACGTAACCTACTCTTTTACACATCTCTTGTACATTATTCATGCCTACTTTTTAGCTTTCTATACATCCCATGAGATTGCATAACATAATAAATGAAATTAACATGTGTATTAACTAACGCACCCAAAAGAAACATGATTCATGTTCCAAAAAATTTTAAATTCAAATAAAAATAAGGAAAGTGCTAAAATGAAGAAATACTGATCATGTAGTGTAATAACATTATCTGAATCTGCTCTAATTAAACCTTTATATTTTTTCTGATTTTTATGTAATATTTTTAAACCTATCACTTTTTATCATTAATACATATTTTCTTATTATTACTATAACAATTTATTATTATTTAATTTAATTTTTTTTTGGCAATTTACCATAATTCCAAATGGTTTTTGATCGAGGTGAAAGAGGATCGTTGTGAATAATCTCAACCATCCGAATCTCATAGGAATTTATTTTAAAATTTTTCAATGTAAAATACTTATGCTCGATTCGAGAGACGTATGGAGATTGCATATAATGTTCTCCATCATCAAATAAAGTCTGCATAAAAAGTATTAATAAAGTATCCCAAATATCTTTAATAAAATTAAAAATACAAAAATAAATTTTTTCATAAATATTAATAAGATTATTCGAATGATATTCTTTTCATCTCGATCAAACTACATTTAGAATAGCTACAAATTTAAAATATTTATTTTGCTAACTCATAGTATTTATTTTACGAAGGAGATTTGGTGTAATGTAGTTAATCATCAAATTTAGTATGAAATGAAATTATTATAAAGCGAACCATAGCCCTTAAGAAAATATTTAAAAATATATAAATGAGTATATAAGAGGATAGAGTTTATCGTGGCAACTCAAATGACATTTGTTTCAACTTGAGTGAATGTCATTTAAAATTACCATGGATTACCAAAAAAAGAAACATAATTACTAACAAATTTTTATTTTAATATTAAGTAAATGTGTACTAAAGGTAATTTAAGACAAACTAAAACAAGTTATATAACAAAACAAAAATTATGTTAGGACCACATAATAAGAGAATTAAAGTTTCATTATGATATGAAAAAATTAAAGTGAAAACTTTGAACATGAAATGTAAAAGGAATAATGTGACTGATAAATCATACAAAAAACTAAAAAATGAAATATCTAAAGCTATAAAAATTGAATATTTCATTTGAGGGAGCATAATGAGATGACTACAACGACAGTTGTCTCATCTTGTTAAAATGTTGCTTAAACATTCTATGAATTAACAAAGTAAATAAGCATAAAGAATATGTTATACCCGGTAAAATATTATAGGTTTAATCTTCAATAATTCAATTGTGGCTTGGATGATTTCAGATCGACAGTAGGATGAGCCAGGAGCTCAATTGGAGGCTATTGGAATTTCAAAAATTTTCTGGGGATTTTTCGGAGCACCGAGATTTTTTTTAAAAACCGGAATTTGGATTTTTTTTCTTTTACCGCACGTGAACCGGACCGGAGCGGTTCAGCGAAGGCGGGGCGGTTCGCCGAGGTGCGTTTGCGCGTGAGTTTGGATAAGCCGCGGATAAGCGGATTGGACGGGCGAGATCAGCGGTGGAGATTAACCGGCGGATCGGGTGTTAAGCGACGTTTTTGGAAGGTCAACCGGCGCTTAATGGGTCTTAACGGGTTATTACCGGTTTAAGCTGGGTATTTAACCGAAACTGTTCGGCTGTTAGGGTTTCGAACGGCGGCTAGAGGCGAAGTGTTCGCGGCGAACGGCGGTACTTTCCGGCAGCCTTCCAAGGGTCTTTTGGTAACCGGAGGTTCGCGGGACAGAGGCGAGCATTTTGGAACCGGTTTCATTCGGCGAGGAGCTGCGGTTGATCGCGTGCGAGCTTCACCGTCGCCGGCGAGCAAAGGTAGGAAATTCAGATTAAATTAATTATTTAGCAAATTAAAAATATGGATTATTTTGCAAATAGCTACTTGAGCATGCGGATATGGGTTTTTGGAATTGATTAATGCAATTTATTGATTTTAGCATTTTAGGGTTTCTTTTTTTTTATGAAGAAGAATATATATAAAATTTCCACCGAATTGGAATTTCTGTGCATAGAAGCATGCCTTAGGTTTTGATATTATCATATTGCCATTATTCAGGTTATCTGAATGCTAGAATGATTTTAATTTCATGAATTGGCATAGTTGGATCGCACAACACTTCGGCGAAAATTTTTGCATGGACATTTAGCTTTGCGACTTGATTATATGGAATTTTTAGGCTAGTACGAGCTTTAGGCTAGCGTTCCCTTGCGTTCGGTCGCCGGAAATCGACGGGGAAAACGGAGACTTTCGGAAAGTCGATGGTTAGAATTTCGCGGGCGACGGGCGAAGGAAGAGGATGAATTAGGGCTAATTAGGGATTAGTCTGATTATTAAGTGAATAATTATTTTAATTATTAATATTTATATGTTAAGCGTCGGCCCGAATTCGGATTATTAACTTCGACCGGCGGGGTTCTCGGCTCAGCGCGTAAGGGTTCCGAACCGGCGACTATAACCGGTTCAGGGGAAGTGCGGCGCGGATGAGAGAGAAGCGGAAGAAAAAAAAAAAAAAAATTTAATTCGGAAATTAATCCGAATTTTCGGAAAAAGGATATGCGGATTTTAAATTCGGAAATTTAATCCGAATTTCGGAAAATGGATAAAGGGCAGAAATTTATTTTGGAAATTAAAATTTCCTGAAGTGAGGAAGAGGTGATTTTTGGAAATCACGTAGCCAAGTTGAAATTGACTGTTGGAAATTACCCATAAATTCAGCGCAGCTGGATTAGTTGGAAGGAAGTGTGACACTTGGGTGCTACAAGAAAAGTCAGAATTTTGGTACAGTTTGTGTTGCTTGGATGGCAATGACATGGATTGAGTCAGTTTACTCAGTGTTGGCATATTTCATGGATTGGCATATTGGACCGGACTACTATAGGCCCTATATGATGTTTTAGGGTAGTTGTGGTAGGTAACTGTGCGGTACAGACTTAGCTTTCACAGTATACATGTGGACTGGTATGCGCCTTGTTGTATCTGGACACATGTTGCCGAATCTTGGAGTTAGAGCTTGGCAATGACTGTAGGGGCGTGAGCTTCTATGGAAATTTTTGGGAGAGGACTTCTTGGGACGGTGGCTGAGTCGATCTCTTCTGGTCCATGAGTGTAGGCCTGTGCGCCTGAGAGTGGCAGTGGCAGGGGTGACTCGCCGTGGCTAGTCAAGTGTGTAGGCCTGCGTGCCTGAGGGTGGCAGTGGTGTCTCACGTTGGCCAGAGATCTGTGTGACTGGTTCTGTCTATAGACTCCAGAAGATTGATTGACGAGAGACGCTGCGGTGTCGGGTGCTAGGCGTTGTGATGCGTGCACAGTGATGGGCGTGTCCCACTGGCATGCTTTGCCTAGGCGCCATGCGTGCGCAGAGATGGGCATGTCCCGCTGGCATGCTGCCTGGGAGCACAGAGGAGAGCTACTCTGGTGTGATTGGGGGTGACTGTGGTTGGTCAGAGTCTGGGACTGAGAGTGTCTTTCCACCCTACATTGTTATGCTGTAATTCTATACTCTTACTATTATCCTTCTCTTGCATGAGAGTTTTTTTTTACTAGCTGTCTTTCCTACTGGGCGTAGCTCATTCCTTTATTATCTATATTTTTCCAGTGGCTCGGCAGACTTGACGCCACCCAGCTTTAGGTGGGATCGTGATCAGTAGGCTAGTGGAGGAGATCTGATCTGTGATTTTCTAAGACATTCTGGTTAGTTGATTGTTGCTGTTGGATGTATTCAGTGAGACTGTTATTCTTATGTCTTGTATTATGTGAGGGTGATTCTGACTCATGTACTCGGATGGATGATGTGGTATTTGATGGACTGTGACTTTTCATGTGAGTTACATTTTTATACACTATCTTATTTTTTATCTTGACCGTATGGTGTGTGGAGCGCCATTTCATATCGGTGGATGTTATATATATATTTTTTTTGTTGATGGTGAGGTCATTACATGACTATGGAACTTAACCTTGGGGGTTCAGACTTCTATTAGATCGGTTCTCCTACCGGTATGGGTTAGGAGTATTGGGTCTAGTAGGAGTAACATTGCGCAAGTTCATCAGTTAATTCAGTAGTCATGAACCTGATTTGACGGTGTGCCCGGGAGATGGGATCCACATAGTTAAGGAAAGTAGGTGTCTAATGATGTGTTATATCCTATGTTTTTCGTAGGCTACTCAGGTTGGTATGGGACGATCTGGGCTGTCTATATGTAAAAAAAAAAAAAAAAAAAAAAAAAAAAAACTCTTGTGTAACAAGAGTGGTATCAGAGCCCTAGGTTAGGATAGTGGGGCTAGACATGTATAGAAGTTCAACCCAAGGTGGGGAGAACTGTTGGTCATTTTATTATACTATGGTAGTCCGTATGCCAAAGGCCAAATGACGACTCTAATGCCAGATTAGTTGCTTTGACAGTATGGCTGATACCAGGAGACTTTCCGTTCGTGGAGCAGCTAGAGGCAGACCTGTATCTGCTACTTCTACCCCGGAGACGATCCCAGCATTGCCAGTTGAGCCAGCTGTGGATCGTTGGATTGATGCCTTTATGCGGCTGCGTCCGCGGAGTTTCAGTGGGTCGGCTGACCTAGCGGTGGCAGATGACTGGATGGCTCATATGCTTGAGCTGTTTGTTGCTTTGGGATGTCCACTCGGCAGGAGGGTAGTACTTGCTGCTCTAGTATTGGAGGGAAAGGCTGCTACCTGGTGGAGAGGCCAGCGGTGCGCTGTGTTTGGGGAGGTCCAGAACAGCGAGATAGCTTGGGAGGACTTTGTTGAGACATTCAGGGAGTGCTACATTCCGGCTTCTGCCATGTCTCAGTCCAGGAGGGACCTTATACACCTCAGGCAGGGCCAGATGTCAGTGAACGACTACTTATCGAGATTCACATATCTGGCGAGGTATGCCGCAGAGCTGGTACCATCTGAGGAGCGCAGATGTGAGATGTTCTTGGAGGGACTTCGTCCTATGCTGCAACGTCAGTTGGTTGTGAGCCGGTTTGCCAGATTTCATGACTTAGTGGAGGCTGCGAGATCCGTTGAGCTTATTGACATCTGGATGGAGGCCCAGAGAGAGGCTCACAACAAGAGGAAGGGATTCAGAAATGCCCAACAGAACAAAAAGGACAAGAGACACAGAGGTCATCGAGGTACCCAGGAGGGCGTGGTCCAGCAACGGCCTATTTCCGAGAGGCCAGTGCAGCAGACAGGTACTCGGACTGGGGAGATTATTTGCTACCACTATCAGCAGCAAGGACACAAAAGGTACGACTGCCCGTTATGGAAGAAACAGAGGATCACAGGACCGGTTGGTTCATCTGGGGGACAGCCCAGAGTATTTGCATTGACTCGGCAGCAGGCTTCAGAGTCACCAGAAGTGATCACAGGTATGCTTTATTTTGGCAACGTACAGTGCGTGACTTTGTTTGATACTGGTGAATCTCATTCTTTTGTTGCTGAGAAGATCTGGAATCAGATATCAGGATCCAAGGGTTATTTAAAAGAACCCTTATTGGTTAGGCTTCCTGATGGGAAAGAGATTCTCACTGTTCAGAAGACTGATGGGTTTATTCTGATTAGTGGACACGAGTTCGTGACAGAGTTGATATGTGTGCCGCTAACAGAGTTCGACATCATTTTGGGGATGGATTGGTTGTGCTACCATGCAGTGGTTCTGGATTGTTGCGAGAAGAAGGTTAGGATCAGGGTGCCTGGTTCGGAGGATGTGATATACTTTGGTTTGAACAGGCAGATTCCCCTGATCTCAGTTCTTCAGGCAGAGAGACTAGTGAGGAAGGGTTGTACTGGTTGGTTGGCTTATGTGGCAGATAGCCAAGCCACCACTACCCTTATGTCAAATATTCCAGTGGTGAGAGACTTTCCTATGGTTTTTCCAGAGGAATTGCCTGGACTTCCACTAGCTAGGGAAGTGGAGTTTTCGATTGATTTGGAGGCAGGAGTAGCTCCTATTGCTAGAGCTCCCTACAGAATGGCTCCAGCCGAGCTAGCAGAGTTGAAGACTCAGCTGCAGGACTTATTAGACAAGTGACTCATACGCCCCAGTTGTTCACCTTGGGGTGCCCCTGTCTTATTCGTCGAGAAAAAAGATGGTAGTATGAGGCTGTGTGTGGATTATAGGGAATTGAATAAGGTTACGATTCGTAACCGGTACCCTTTACCACGTATTGATGATTTACTAGATCAGCTGCAGGGGGCAACTGTGTTCTCCAAGATCGACTTGCGTTCGGGTTATCACCAGATCCGGATTAGAGATTCTGATATACCCAAGACAGCCTTCCGTACTAGATATGGACATTATGAGTTCACAGTGTTACCTTTTGGATTGACTAATGCTCCAGCAGTGTTTATGAATCTGAAGCATCAAGTTTTTCATGCCTTCTTGGACCAGTTTGTGATCATATTTATAGATGATATATTGATTTATTCCAGAGATAGGGAGGCTCATACAGATCAGTTGAGGACAGTGCTCACAGTATTGCAGGAGAATTAGCTGTATGCAAAATTCTCCAAGTGTTCTTTTTGGCTAGACTCAATAACATTCTTGGGACATATTGTCAGTACAGAAGGCGTGGCTGTTGATCCTAGCAAGATACGAGCTATTATTATTGACTGGAAACGACCATCTTCCGTCACTGAGATCCAGAGTTTCCTTGGTCTGGCAGGTTATTATAGGAAATTTGTTCCTCACTTTTCTAGACTGGCCGCTCCACTAACACAACTGACCCGGAAGGGAAAATCTTTTGAGTGGTCAGAGAGTTGTGAGAACAGTTTCCTAGAGCTGAAGCAGAGGCTTAGTACCGCTCCAGTATTGATTTTACCCACTCAAGGGAAGCCTTATCAGATGTACACTGATGCTTCACATATAGGCTTGGGAGCTGTACTGATGCAGGATGGCAGGGTTGTGTCGTATGCTTCGAGACAACTGAAGGATCATGAAAAGAATTATCCCACTCATGACTTGGAGTTAGCTGCTTTTGTTAGGAAGTGCCTTACATGTCAGCAAGTTAAGGCCGAGCACCATAGACCTGGAGGATTGTTGCAGAGATTGCCGATTCCAGAGTGGAAATGGGATGACATCACTATGGACTTTGTGACTGGTCTTCCTCGTACCAGACAAGGTTTTGACGCCATTTGGGTCATCGTGGATCGATTGACCAAGTCAGCCCATTTCTTATCAATTAAGAAGACGGATTCAGCGGCACAGTTGGCAGAGGTATATATTCAGCAGATTGTCAGATTGCATGGGATTCCCCGATCTATTATTTCTGACAGAGACGCCAAGTTCACATCACAGTTTTGGAGGAGCTTACACACTGCCATGGGTACACAGTTGAAGTTCAGTACTGCTTATCATCCTCAGACAGATGAACAGTCTGAGCGGACTATTCGGACCTTAGAGGATTTGCTACGCCTGGGCATACAGACTTACTCAGCTGATTGGGCCATACGGTTACCCTTGGTAGAATTTGTGTATAATAACAGTTTTCAGGCGTCGATTGGTATGGCACCTTACGAGGCACTATATGGACGTCGGTGTAGATCTCCTCTTTGTTGGGAGGAGGGTGATTCCAGGAGAGTGTGGGGACCCTAGATTGTGGAGGAGACTGCAGCAGAAGTCAAGTTATTGCAGGACAGATTACGTACTGTGCAAGATCGCCAGACGAAATATTATGATCCTAAGCACAGAGCTGTTGAGTTCTCTATGGGAGATAGGGTATTCCTGAAGATCAGTCCTATGCGAGGTCTATTCAGGTTTGGCAAGTCTTCTAAGCTTCGACCTCGTTACATTGGACCCTATCCTATTCTGGAGAGGATTGGTGAAGTGGCTTACAGGTTGGCACTTCCTGAGCATCTGTCTGGGATTCACAATGTGTTTCATGTTTCGAATCTCAAGAGATATGTGCCAGATCCTTCTCATTGTATCGGTGATGATCTTCCTGGTTTGCAAGTGGCACCAGATTCTTCTTATGTGGAACTGCCAATTAAAATCCTCGAGGAGAGCAGCAGGCAGCTGAGGAACAGGTCGTTTCCTATGGTCAAGGTTCTGTGGAATAGACATTACGAAAGGGAGGCAACCTGGGAGCTAGAGCAGGATGTTGCGGAAAAGTGGCCGGAACTTCTTGCTGAATTTCGAGGGCAAAATTCCTTATAAGGTGGGGAGATTATTATACCCGGTAAAATATTATAGGTTTAATCTTCAATAATTCAATTGTGGCTTGCATGATTTCAGATCGACAGTAGGATGAGCCAGGAGCTCAATTGGAGGCTATTGGAATTTCTGAAATTTTCTGGGGATTTTACGGAGCACCGAGATTTTTTTTAAAAACCGGAATTTGGATTTTTTTTCTTTTACCGCACGTGAACCGGACCGGAGCGGTTCAGCGAAGGCGGGGCGGTTCGCCGAGGTGCGTTTGCGCGTGAGTTTGGATAAGCCGCGGATAAGTGGATCGGACGGGCGAGATCAGCGGTGGAGATTAACCGGCGGATCGGGTGTTAAGCGACGTTTTTGGAAGGTCAACCGGCGCTTAATGGGTCTTAACGGGTTATTACCGGTTTAAGCTGGGTATTTAACCGAAACTGTTCGGCTGTTAGGGTTTCGAACGGCGGCTAGAGGCGAAGTGTTCGCGGCGAACGGCGGTACTTTCCGGCAGCCTTCCAAGGGTCTTTTGGTAACCGGAGGTTTGCGGGACAGAGGCGAGCATTTTGGAACCGGTTTCATTCGGCGAGGAGCTGCGGTTGATCGCGTGCGAGCTTCACCGTCGCCGGCGAGCAAAGGTAGGAAATTCAGATTAAATTAATTATTTAGCAAATTAAAAATATGGATTATTTTGCAAATAGCTACTTGAGCATGCGGATATGGGTTTTTGGAATTGATTAATGCAATTTATTGATTTTAGCATTTTAGGGTTTCTTTTTTTTTATGAAGAAGAATATATATAAAATTTCCACCGAATTGGAATTTCTGTGCATAGAAGCATGCCTTAGGTTTTGATATTATCATATTGCCATTATTCAGGTTATCTGAATGCTAGAATGATTTTAATTTCATGAATTGGCATAGTTGGATCGCACAACACTTCGGCGAAAATTTTTGCATGGACATTTAGCTTTGCGACTTGATTATATGGAATTTTTAGGCTAGTACGAGCTTTAGGCTAGCGTTCCCTTGCGTTCGGTCGCCGGAAATCGACGGGGAAAACGGAGACTTTCGGAAAGTCGATGGTTAGAATTTCGCGGGCGACGGGCGAAGGAAGAGGATGAATTAGGGCTAATTAGGGATTAGTCTGATTATTAAGTGAATAATTATTTTAATTATTAATATTTATATGTTAAGCGTCGGCCCGAATTCGGATTATTAACTTCGACCGGCGGGGTTCTCGGCTCAGCGCGTAAGGGTTCCGAACCGGCGACGAGAACCGGTTCAGGGGAAGTGCGGCGCGGATGAGAGAGAAGCGGAAGAAAAAAAAAATATATAATTCGGAAATTAATCCGAATTTTCGGAAAAAGGATATGCGGATTTTAAATTCGGAAATTTATTCCGAATTTCGGAAAATGGATAAAGGGCAGAAATTTATTTTGGAAATTAAAATTTCCTGAAGTGAGGAAGAGGTGATTTTTGGAAATCACGTAGCCAAGTTGAAATTGACTGTTGGAAATTACCCATAAATTCAGTGCAGCTGGATTAGTTGGAAGGAAGTGTGAGACTTGGGTGCTACCAGAATAGTCAGAATTTTGGTATAGTTTGTGTTGCTTGAATGGCAATGACATGGATTGAGTTAGTTTACTCAGTGTTGGCATATTTCATGGATTGGCATATTGGACCGGACTACTATAGGCCCTATATGATGTTTTAGGGTAGTTGTGGTAGGTAACTGTGTGGTACAGACTTAGCTTTCACAGTATACATGTGGACTGGTATGCGCCTTGTTGTATCTGGACACATGTTGCTAAATCTTGGAGTTAGAGCTTGGCAATGACTGTAGGGGCGTGAGCTTCTATGGAAATTGTTGGGAGAGGACTTCTTGGGACGGTGGCTGAGTCGATCTCTTCTGGTCCATGAGTGTAGGCCTGCTCGCCTGAGAGTGGCAGTGGCAGGGGTGACTCGCCGTGGCTAGTCAAGTGTGTAGGCCTGCGTGCCTGAGGGTGGCAGGGGTGTCTCACGTTGGCCAGAGATCTTTGTGACTGGTTCTTTCTATAGACTCCAGAAGATTGATTGACGAGAGACGCTGCGGTGTCGGGTGCTAGGCGTTGTGATGCGTGCATAGAGATGGGCGTGTCCCGCTGGCACGCTGCCTGGGAGCACAGAGGAGAGCTACTCTGGTGTGACTGGGGGTGACTGTGGTTGGTCAGAGTCTGGGACTGAGAGTGTCTTTCCACCCTACATTTTTATGCTGTAATTCTATACTCTTACTATTATCCTTCTCTTGCATGAGAGTTTTTTTTTACTAGCTGTCTTTCCTACTGGGCGTAGCTCATTCCTTTATTATCTATATTTTTCTAGTGGCTCGGCAGACTTGACGCCACCCAGCTTTAGGTGGGATCGTGATCAGTAGGCTAGTGGAGGAGATCTGATCTGTGATTTTCTGAGACATTCTGGTTAGTTGATTGTTGCTGTTGGATGTATTCAGTGAGACTGTTATTCTTATGTCTTTTATTATGTGAGGGTGATTCTGACTCATGTACTCGGATGGATGATGTGGTATTTGATGGACTGTGACTTTTCATGTGAGTTACATTTTTATACACTATCTTATTTTCTATCTTGACGGTATGGTGTGTGGAGCGCCATTTCATATCGGTGGATGTTATATATATATTTTTTTTGTTGATGGTGAGGTCATTACATGACTATGGAACTTAACCTTGGGGGTTCAGACTTCTATTAGATCGGTTCTCCTACCGGTATGGGTTAGGAGTATTGGGTCTAGTAGGAGTAACATTGCGCGAGTTCATCAGTTAATTCAGGAGTCATGAACCTGATTTGATGGTGTGCCCGGGAGATGGGATCCACATAGTTAAGGAAAGTAGGTGTGTAATGATGTGTTATATCCTATGTTTTTCGTAGGCTACTCAGGTTGGTATGGGACGATCTGGGCTGTCTATATGTAAAAAAAAAAAAAAAAAAAAAAAAAACTGTGGTGTAACAGAATAATAAAATATTTTTTTAATATTAAGCAATATTTATTCATGTTGAAATGAGTCAAATTAAAACAAAGTAATACAACAAAATCAAAGTAATGTAAAAGGAAAATTTGTGATATATTGAGTTTCCTCGAAGTATAACCAAATCATAGCAAGTAATTTGAAGATTGTTTAGGAAAGTTCATTTCAAAAAACTATGGAGATGAACTGTAACATCATCAATTAGTAAATTAGGTATAAGTAAAAATTTTGCCTAAAGCAGCCTAAAATCTTAAGAAATTTAATATTTAAAAAAAATAAAAAAATGATTATTTAAATCATAGAACTTATGTAGAGGAGTCCAACACAATTTTTTTTTTGATTCGGTGTCAACTTGAACTAACACAAATTACAAATGTAAAGAAGCATAAATAATAAAAATTTATTATTTTTATACTAAATGAATATATATTAAAATTGAATTGAAATAAATTTAAATAATGTAATTAATCAAATTGAAAGTGATGTAAAGTTTATGAGAGAGAGGAATTTGCATTTCACTGTAATATTACAAATAAAATAAAGAATTTGATTAACTATGATAATTTGTGTAAGGAAAATGACATTCTAAAACACAAAGGAGATTGAGTATAACATCTTTGAATGTTAATTCAAGAGCTTGTCAAAATATTTTATAAAGTATGAAATGGCCTTACAAAATAAAATATCTAAAATTCTAAAAAAGTGTTTACTCATTGAGGGAAGTCCAATAAAACGTTTTTTCATTGTATTGACCATGTTAGGAATGCGAAAAAATTATTTAGATATGATTTAATAATACTAAATTATAATTTTGTTATTCGACAAACTAATTCTAAACTTAAAATGAACAAAAATAAACGAATTTAGTAAAACAAAATGAACACTATGCAAACCTCACACGAGATGAGATTTAGAGTTTCATTGTAATACAAACAAATCAAAGCAAAACTTTGAGTAAAAGAGATAAATTATGTAGGAGAGTTACATTCCCGAATAATAAGGAGATCGAGTGCCATGTCGGTGATTGCCAAATCAGGTACAAATCAAAATATCTCTAGAAGCATTTTAAAACCCCAGAAAATGAAATATTTTAAAATTTCTAAATGAATATTTATTAATTTTGAGTAACTAAGAATTACCAAAGTAATAAATCTTACAAATTAACAATTTATTATTTATTTTTTTTTTAAATTAATATATTAAAATATAAATGACATAAATTAAGGCAATGTAATCTTACCAAATCAAAGGAAGTTATTCGCAAATCAAAAGGAGATTTTATGTTACATACTAACATTACAAAATCAATATGATAAATTTGAAGAAATGTGATAAATTTTATTAACATGTTGCATTCAAATAACCTAAATACATTGAGTGCAACATCCTTATTCATTAAATATGGCATGAATCAAAATGTTTTTTAAAAGCCTATCTAAAATACTAAAATAATAAAAAGATAGAAATGAAAATTTTATTAGATAAAGCTCACTAAGTTGAGTCGAATGCCCTTTGTTTATTAAATTTTAAATAAGATAAATTGAAGAAATATAATATAAGAAATTGAAAGTGATATAAAAATAACACTTGAGAGATTAGAGTTTCACAATAATATAAAAAAATCAAAGCAAAACATTTTAACAAATAAGATATATTGTACAAGGAAGTTTGCATTACAAGATATTAAGGAGCCTTACTCTAACATCCTTGACTATAAAACCATGTATGAATCTAAAAGTCTAAAAATTTATTTTAAAATTATAAAAAATAAACATTTTAAAAAATTAAAATATATTTTTTAGTGGAGCTCATCGAGATTAATGCAACAAAGTCTGCTTATCTCAATCAAACCTCATTTGTAATTATAATTAATTATAAAATTAAATAAGAATAATATTATGTATGTATTAAAGTTAAAATACAACAAATTAAAGTGAGTTAACATAACAAAATCAAAGTAATGAAAAGGTAAGAGAAGGGGAAATTAAAGGATAAATATCAACACAAAAAATTAAAATGAAAAGTTTGTAGAAATGACATAATTTATATTAAAAAGTTGCATTTGAAGGTTATAGAGACATTGATTGTAACGTCCTTGATCATAAAATCGAGTATGATTCAAAATATCTTGCAATGTATGTAAAAAATATAGAAAATTAAAAATTAATAAATATAGAAAAAGTTATTTTATTAAATAGTGCTCATCAAGAAGAGTCTAATTATGTTTTTTCAATTCGATCAGAACACATTTTGAATTGCTATAAATTTTCAACCTAAATAAGCATAAATATTAAAAAATTATTACATTAATTTCATGTGATTATTTACTAAAGCTAAAAAAATCAGTTGAAGAATGTAATATAACAAAATGAAATTGATGTAAAGGTCTAATGAGAGTATATTAAGATTAGATAGTAATATAACTAATCCAAAGTTACAAATTTGAAAAATTACCTATTTAGTACGACAAAGTTATTTCTTAAGATGGTAAAGTTATTACCTATAACATCCTTAATCATCAAATCTAGTATGAATAAAAATGACTCACAAATATGCTAAAAGTCTAGAATAATAACTAAAAAGCATATAAATATTTATTAAATTAGATGTAACTCATTTAGATAACTCGAACAATTATTATTTTTCTTTGATTTGATCTCTTTAGGAATACTATGAGTTAGCAAAATAAATAAGCACAAAGAATAATAAATTATTATTTTAAAATTAAGTAAATATATATTTAACCTAAATAACATAAATTGAAGCAATTTAATATAACAAGCCAATGCAATGCAAATGTTACAGAAGGGAAGATTTAAAGTTACAAAGTAATATAATTAAATAAAAATTAAATTTAAGAAATTAGATAAATTGTGTGGGGAAGTTGTAGGCTAAGATTATGAAGAGTTCTATTGTAATGCCCTTGATCATAAAATGACATATGAATCAAATAACTCGTAACATAATGGACAACCTTTGAAAATAAATATTTAAATAATATGAAAAAAAGTTTTTTTAATTGGATAGAGCTCGTCGAGATGACTCTGATAATTTTTATTTTATCTTTTAGTCCTCTTTTCAAATTGCTATCAATTACTAAATAAGTAACTCGAAATAATTAAAAATTTTATTTTAAAATTAAATAAATTGATAATAAAGATAAA
Source organism: Vanilla planifolia (assembly GCA_023846275.1). Taxonomy (NCBI): domain Eukaryota; kingdom Viridiplantae; phylum Streptophyta; class Magnoliopsida; order Asparagales; family Orchidaceae; genus Vanilla; species Vanilla planifolia. The sequence goes on along the minus strand of CM043871.1, from coordinate 1,114,124 downwards.
AAAAGAGAAATTAAAACATTATGAGATGACCACACCAAAGTGATGTAAATGCCTCAAGATAAAAAATAAGACTATAATTAAAGCCCAGCAAAATTAAAATAAAACATTTGATCAAATAAGATAAAATATAAGAGGACATTTCATTCAAAGAAATTAAGGAGAATGTGTGCATCATCCACAAACAAAAAATTTGGTAAGAAAATAAAAGACTCATAAGGCATCTAAAAGGCAAAAAAATTTAAAATTATAAAAATAAATATTTTATTTATTGATGCTCAATGAGGTGAGTCTAACAATATTTGTGTCATCTCAATCGAACGTTATTTGGAATTACTAAAATTATCAAATTAAATTAGAATAAATAATAGAAAAGTTTATTATTTTAATATTTAGCAAAGATATAATGAAACAAAACTGTCATAATTTGAAGTAATGTATTATAATAAAATCATAATCATGCCAATTCCCCATGATAAGAGATTATGAATTTTCTAGAAAAATCACAAAATCAAAATGAAAAATTTGAAGAAATAACATAAATTGTATAGGAAATTTGAATTCTAAAATACTTATAAGATTGGGTGTAACATACTTGATTGTCAAATCAATTATGAATAAAGATATCATATAAAGCATTCTAAAACACTAGTAAATTTAATAATATTAAAGTTTAAAAATGATTTTTCAAATATATGAAGGAAATCAAGATAGCTTCAGTAATGTTTATTTCAATTTGATACAATATTTTCTTGAATAAGTATGAATTGCCAATTTAAATAAGAATATTAAACTATTATTTTAATATTAAATATGTATATAATAAAGCTAAAATAAGTTAAATTAAAAAAATTTTGTCCAACTAATTAAAAGTGATGTAAATGTTACTTGATAGGAGAATTTTACTTTGATTGTAAAAAAAAGAACTAATGAGAAAATTTTGAAGAAAAGAGATAAAGTAAATAAGAAAAGTTGCATTCCAAAATAACAAAGTGATTGGGCGTAACATCCTCAAACGTCATATAGGTGATAGTCAAAATACCTCACAAAATATGTAAAAATCACAAAAAATAAAATATTTTTAGATTATAGAAATTAATATTTAATTGGATAGTGCTCATTGACATAAGACAAATGAAGTTTATTTTATTTTCATCTAACCTAAATTTGCATTACAATAAAAGAATAATTTAAATAAGTAAAAAATAATAATAAGTTAATATTTTAATATTTATTAAACATATAATCAAACTAGATTATGATACATTGAAGGAATTTAATTGAACAAAATGAAAATATTATAAAATTCACATAGGATGAGAATTATAGATACTTATAAATATAACAAAAGCAAGGCAAAAACTATGAGTAAATGAGATAAATCTTATAGGAAAGTTACATTCTTTGATACTAAGGAGATCAAGCGGAACATTGTGGATCACTAAACTAGGTGCAAATCAAAATACCTCATAAAGCTTGCCAAAACCATAGAAAGAAAGTTATTTAAAAATATTGAAATGAATATTTTATTGGATACAACCCAGTGTGTCCAATATCATTGGTTTCGTCTCTATTATATGTGATATGGTAAAACTCAAAATTTTAAAAGTAAATAATCAGAACTATAACAATTTATTATCTTTTTAAGTAAATTTTTTAGAATTCAAAAAGTCTCATAGCCTATTAAAACCTTAGAAGTTAAAATTTTAAAAAAAATATAAAATTTATGATTTAATTGGATAGAGTTTGTATAGATTAGTAGAAAGATATTTCTTTTATCTTCATTATAACTTATTTGGAATTACAAGGAATAAAAAATAAATATGCTTAGATAGTAACAAATTATTTTTTTAGTAATACAAATGTTCATATTATGCCTAAGATGGAATAAATTGATGTAATGTAACCAAATGAAAGAGAGAAATAATTATTATTTTATTTTAACAAAATTATAGCACTATGAAGGGTACTCAAGGGGAAATGTAGAGTATCACAAAAACAAAGATCAAGAAAAATATTTCAAGAAATAAGATAAATTATTATAAAATTTTAGATTCCAACATACTAACGAGATTGAGCACAAAATCATTGATCTTTAACTTGAATAAGAATCAAGATGTCGTATGCATGCCAAAACCATAAAGCAATTTACAAAACATAAAAAATATTTAATTGGATGGATTTGATCCATATGCATGAAATGATATATGTTTTCATCACAGGAAAACCCTTTTTGAAATTATAATGTGTGGGAATAGTAAATAACCATAAATGATAAAAAAATTATTTCTTAAAACATTATTAAATATATATTAAATCTAAAATTTGATAAATTAAAAATTAATTATATAATTAAATAAAACAAATATAAAGGTTGAAAGAGTGAAGAATTAGAGTTTTATAGTAATGTAATCTAATCCAAGTGAAAAGTTTGAAGAAATTTGATGAACTCCCTTAGAAAGTTATGTTTGAAGATACTATGGAGTTTGAATATAATATCTTGGATTATAAAATTAAGTAAAAATATCTTTAAAATAGAGAAAAAAACCTTAGAAAATGAAATATTTAATAAATAAATATTACATTGGATAGAGCTTGTTGTGACAGTTCCAAGGAAGTTTGTTTTGTCTCAATGGAACTTTGTTTGAAATTGCTACAAAATACAAATTGGAGTTGTTATAAATAATTATTAGTTATCATGGAAATATTAATTAAATATATAATAAATCTAAAATGTGATCAATTAAAGAAATTTAATATAACCAAATAAAAACTATGTAAAAGTCATGATAAGAGAATTTGGAATTAAATGGTAATATAACCAAATCAAAGCAAAAACTTTGAACAAATCAAGTAATTTCTAAAGGAAATATCCATTTAATGATAGTAAGGAGTTGGAGTAAGAAAATGTTAAAAAAAATTTAAAATATTAAAATCAATATTTAGTTATATAGAACTCATTGAGATTGGTCCAATGATATATGCTTCCTATCAATTAAATTTTGTTTGCTATTATAAAGAATTCCAAAATTAAATAAAAGTATACTATATTATTAATATTTTAATATAATGTAAAACTATATTAAAACTAAAATGAGATAAACTAAGAAAACATAAAAAAATCAAAGAGATGTAAAGGTGACATAATAAGAAATTTTGCATTGTAACATAAAATAACCAAATCAAATTGAAAAGGTTTAAGAAAACATATAAGTTATATTTGAAGGTTGCATTACAAGACAAAGGAGATAGCGTACCTCATCCTTGACCAAAAACTTATGTACGAATCACAATGAATCTTAAATAATGTAGAACTAATAGTAAAAGTATCTCAAGATCTAAAAGGGAATTTTTAGTTTGATAAAGCTCAACATGACATCCTTTGAAAGAATTGTTTTATATTGAATGATTCTCAATTGGAATTATTATGAATTACCCAAGTAAATAAACATAAGTAATAATAAAATATTATTTCAAAATTAAATAAATATATAACTAAATGAAAACTAGATAAGTTAAAGTAATATAAAATAATCAACTGAGAGACATGTATAGTTTAAGTGCGAGAATATTAATAGTTATATCTCATGATAACCAAATAAAGGAAAAAATTTTAAAAATCAGATGAATTATATGAAAAAGTATCATTCCAAGATACTATGAGGTTAGAGTGAATCATCCCCGATTGTCAACAAATAAAAAAGTCTAAATGCCATGTAAAGTGTGATAAAACCTTAGAAATAAAATATTCAAAATGATAGAGTTCAACAAGATGAGTAATATGATGTTTGTCTCAATTGAGCTCTAAATTATTTGAAACAAATTTCTTTCTACTCATCTCGACGAACTCTAATAAATAAAATATTGATTATTATGTTTTAGAATATTTTATTTCATTGGGTTTTGGCTTGTTTTATAAGTCATTTTTAATCATACTATATTTAACAATTGACATTGTTACACTAAGTTTCCTCAATAACTTTGAATATAGATTTCCTATACAATTTACCTTATTTCTTCAAATCTTTTTCTTTGATTTGATTATAATATTATGAAAAACTAATTATTGAATAACTTCAATTTATATTATTTCAATATTTATTTATATTTAGTTAATATTAAAATAATAATTCCATATTTTTATTTGTTTCTTTTATTAGATGATTGGCAGAATTTATAAATAACTTCTCATTAAGGCAAAATAAATATTGTTGTCTCATGTCGATGAGCTCTATCCAAATAAATTTTTTTTATTTTTAAATTTTTTTTGTTCGATGGTTTTGTCACACATAATGAGATATTTTAATTCATAAATTATTTGATGATCGATGTTATTGGACTTGATCATCTTAATATCCTTCGAAAACATAAAATTCAACTCATTTTCTTATGGTTCTCTTTAATTTGGTTATTTTACTATATAAATAAAAGTTTAAGATCTATATACCCTTACATCACACTAATTTGGTCTTATTATTTTCCTTGAGTTTATAAAAATTCATCTTAAATATATATTAATTGTAAAAAATAATTTATTATTATTATTTTTTTTAATTTTATTAATTTGTAATAATTCTAAATAAGATCCAATAGAGATGAAAGAAATAATGTTTGACTTTTGTCAACAAGCTCTATCTTAAAACATTTCATCTTCTATATTTTTTATTAATTTATATTTTTAAGGTTTACAATGGTTTATGAGTGATTTAGAATTGTGCTTTAATTAATAATCGAGGATGTTTCCCTAGAAGTCTTTAGTATCCTAGAATGCACCTTCTCCACAAAAATTATCTTTTTTTCAAAATCTTTCACTTCAATTAAGTTATTTTTCTATGAAATACTAACTATCCTTTAGTGTGACTTTTACATCACTTTGATTTGGTTACATGCTATTTTTTAATTTATATTATTTTTGCTTTAATATTTTAAAATAAAATTTTTTATGTTTGTAAATTTATTTTGGTAATTGAAATATTTCAAGAAGAGGTTCTATGGATATGAAATAAAGCTTGTTTGACTAGCCTCTAAGAGATTTATCCAATCAAATATTTTATAATATTTTTAAATGTTTTGTTTTCTAAGAATTCTACATTCTTTATGAGATATTTTATTTGTTTATCGATGATGTTTACTCGATCACTTTAGTATTTTGGAATGTGGCTTTACTTTTTATTTTTATCACATTTAAACTAATTATTCATTTTTATTTCAATTGTTATAATGTAACTCTAAATCACCTTTCCCATTATGTGTGCATTGCTTTGATGTTTATATGACATATTTCCTTAATTAGTCTCATTTTCTCTTTAAGATATATTTAATTGCTATTAAAAATTATTTTTTCTTTATGCTAGTTCTATTTTTAAATTTATTGAAATTCTAAATGTTATTCGATCGAAAAGAATTAAATGTTAGCAGACACATTCTGCAAAAGGGTATTTAATTAAATGTTAATCTTTATATTTATAACTATTTTATATATATATTTTTTTATTTTTTTTCTTGTGATATTTTTATTTCTACCTACTTTTATACTCGAGAAAGTTAAACTGAATCTCCTCGCTATCATAGAATGAACTTTCCTATAACATTTATCTTATTTTATAAACTTTTCACTATAATTTGGTTATATTTTAATGAAACTTGAACTATACTTAATTTGACATTTACGATGTCTTAATTTTATTGTATTACATTCTTTTAATTTTCACATTTCAACTTGATATATATATTTACTTAATATTAAAAATAAAATTTTTTACTATTTATGTTTAAGTATTTTTGTAATTTGTAGTAATTCTAGAAAGCTCAGTTGGACCAAAAATAACCCTAGTTGAACACCTCTAGATCAGCTTCTTCAAATTAAGTATTCATTTTCGTATTTATAAATTTTTAAATTTTCTTAAGAATTTCCTTGATAAATTTTGACTCTTACATTATTTCATGGTCAATGATGTCACACCTAAGATTTTTAATTTCTTGGAATGAAATATTTTTATATAATTTATCAATTATTTTCAAATTTTAAGCTTTGTTTTGGTTCAACCACTATGTAACCCTAAGTCTCATCCCATGTGAGCTTTATATTACATTTATTTTGTTATATTAAACTATTTACATTTTTCTCGTTTAAGCTCTAATATTCATTTTTTTTATTAAAATTACAATTGATTTTTTAAGCTTATTTGACGTATTAATTATCAGTATTTGAAAAATAGCTTTGATCTATACGAATCAAATGTTGTTAGACTCATGTCAAAAAGCTTTATCATTTAAATTTTCATAAAATTTTAAAATATTATTTTTCTAAAATGTTTTCTCAATTTACGAATCATTTTTGTTTGTATTTAATTTTATCATCAAGGTTTTACACTTAATATTCTTAATATCTTGGAATTCATTTCTTCATATTTTTTAAATTTTATAATATTTTTTTTATTTTTAAATTCATGGTATACCCAAATGAGGGTTGATGTTGATGAAATAAATGTCATTTCATCTATTACGATGATTAATATCAAATTAAAAACATTTTAAAAACTCTAAATTTTTTATTTTTTTGACATGATTTTCTATGCATTTTTGCATGCAATTTATGTAATTGTCTCAAATTGTTCTCTTTTATTTCTTTATATTACAATGTTACTTGAAATCTACTATCATGTGGCCATTAAATCGCACTGATTTGGATGTATTACTTTTCTTAAATTTATCATGCTTTAGCTTAAGTATTTGTTTATTATATAATAAAATAATAGTTTAATTTTTCTTATGCTGATTAACATTGGTAATATATAGTATTACAAATAATGCTCAATCAAATAGAAATATATACTATGAAATTCATCTAGACAAGCTATATTTAATTAAAATTAATTTTAACGATTTAAATATTTAATTTTCAGTAGCATATGCATGTTTTATGACATATTTTTATTCATACTCGATTTGATGATTAATGATGTTACACTCAATATCCTTAATAACTTGGAACACAACCTTCCCAACAATTTGCCTTATTTTTTCTAATTTTTCATTTTGATTTTCATATATTGTTGTGTAACTATAAATTTCCACTTGTGTAATCTTCACATTGCTTAAATTTTGTTATATTACAATGCTTCAATTTATTGCAAGAATGCTATATCGAATATTTATTTGCTACTAAAATAATGATTTATTGTTTTTGAGTCTATCTAATGAAATTTTTTTTATAGTTTTAATTTTTTTTATTTTGTAAGGGTTTGTCATGTTTTATGAGACATTTCAATTCATACCAAATTTGGGAATCGAGCATGTCATAGTTGATTTCGTTAGCATTCTAGTAAGCATCTTTCTAATAAACCCATTTTATATTTTTCTTATTTCTTTAAATATTCACTTTGATTTGGGTTATGAAATGAAAATGCAACCATATGTGAGCTTTACATCATTTTTATTCACTTTTATTTGTTTTTTCAATTTCTTTCATTTAAGCTTTAATATATATCTACTTAATAACAATGTTAGATTACTTTAGATGTTTTTTTTAATAATTCCAAATGCATTCCATTGGAGACGAACCAAATGTCATTCAACTTGACTCAACGAGCTCTTTCCAATTCAATAATTTATTTTTATTTTTAAGTATATTGTCTTTTCTAAGATATTAGATTACTTTATGAGATATTTTGATTTTTATTAGAGTCAATGATATGGGATCCACTAAAAATCCATTTTTTGGAAATAACTAGAAGGGAAAACAATTGGAATTGAGTGGTGAATTCCTTATCCAGTAGCTTGATCCATTTGGCAAAATCGACCTTTTAGGTTTTCCAGCAAAAGAAGTTTCTTTATTTTCTATCCATGACTATTTTATTTCTTATTACATTTATACATTAGATTTAGATGGAGATATTTGTCATAGAATCCAAATTTTAAAAATGTAATAGAATGGTGAAATGGTTCTTTGATACGTTAACTAAAAAAAGCCTTTTGTGGCTAATCATTTATTGAAATTACACTTGTTGCTTGTATCTTTGAATGCAACTTCGATTTATAATTTATCTCATTTCTTCAAAGTGTTTTTCTTTTATTTTGTTTTATTTATACGAAACTACAATTCTATTATCATGTGACATTGTCAATTTTTTATTTTGCAATATTACATTGCTATGATTTATCCCATTTCATATTTAACATGTATTCATTTGTAATTTTAATAATTTCGAATGAGATTTGAACTTATCTTAATGAGCCATATCAAATTGAATTATTTTTTATATTTTTTTGAAAAGTATTTTCTAGTTTTTTTCATCTTTTGCAAGATTTTTTTTATAACTTAATTAATCATTAAGGGTAATCTCCTTATAATCTTGAAATGCAACATTCTCGTATATTGTCCTTCATTTCTTCAACTTTTTGGTTTATTGTATTATTATGTTACCAAAACTGTCCTCTTAAGCGTCTTTTACATTTCTTTAATTTCATTATATTATATTCCTCGATTTCTTACACTTTTATTTCATTCTATATTTACTTAATTTTAAAATGATAATTTAATCTAACTTATGCTTATTTACTTTTGTAACAGTTTAAACCAAAACTCAGTTCAATCACAACGAAATAAATGCCATTAGACTTGTCTTTATGAGGACTTTCTAATTGAGATCTCGTTTTTAAATTTTTTTTATATATTTTTCAATTTTCCTTTGTTTTGGCCTTATTTAATATAAACTTTGGCACCTTCAATATTTGACAATCAAGGACGACACTTGACCTTCTTTGTATTTTGTACTACAATTTTCCTATTCAATATATCTAATTTTTTAAATATTTTGCTTTGATATTGTTGTATCACTATCTACCTCTTTTTCTCGCCTAATGTAACTTTTATGTACATTTGTTAGGATTTATTAAATCACATCTATTTATGTTATTTTAGCTTTAATCTATTCTTTTATTATAACTATAGTGAATTTTATTATTATTTAAAATATGTATTCTAGTAATTTGTAGTAATTCTAAATTTTGTTCGATCAACATGAAATAAATGTCATTAGACTTATCTCAATGAGCTTTATTAAATTAAATATTTATTTTATTTTTTTTAATATTTTTTTAGTGTTTAAGCATATTTTATAAGTCATTTTAATTTATACCTTATTTGATTTTTAGGAGTTTGTATTCAATCTTCATAATTCCTTTGATGCAACTTTCTCATAAATTTTATCTCATTTCTTAAAAGATTTCACTTAGATTTGGTTATATTATGATGAAACTAAAATTTTCCTCTCCTATGACCTTCACAACGCCTTCCTATTGCTCATCTACATTGCTCTTATTTATCTCATTTCAATTTTCTTATTTATTTATTAAATATAAATAGAATAAATTATTATTAATTTTGCTTATTTCTTTAGCAATTCTCAATGATACAAAATGAGATCAAATAGCTATGAAATAAAAATCATTGGAATAATTTTGATGAGCTATTATTTATTCAATATTATTTTTATATTTTAAAGTTGTTTAATTTTAGGTTTTTTTAACTTTTTTACTTTGCCTTTTGCTTGTACCTATGTTAAGGATTGAGGATAGTATACACGTTCTTCTTAGTGTAATTGACTTCTTTTTACTGATACAATTTATCTCATATTTTAAAATCTTTTTCTTTGATTCGATTATATCTCTATGAAAGCCAAATTATTTTCTTATGTGGTTGTTACATTTGTTTGATTTGATTATTTGACATTGCTTTAATTTATCATACTTTTTTTATTAATGTAACTATAGTTAATATGAAAATAATATTTTTTAATTATTAATGACTATTAAACTTTTTAATTCAAAGTATTTCCAAATGAGGATTGAAAGGGACGAAACAAGTCATTGGACTAAGCTCAATAAACTTTTCTAAGTTAAATATTTTTTTTAAATTTAAAAAAATTAAAGGCTTTAACATGCTTTATGAGAAGTTTCTATTCATTTTTATGAGAGTTTTTAATTTTGAAACTAATTTGGTTATGGAGGGTGTTACTCTCGATTTTTTTAGTGACTTGGAATTCAATATTTCTAAAAACTTTATATCATTTGTCGAGAGTTTTTGCTTTGATTTGGCTTTTTTTTTTGGATAACTCAATATTTTATTGTGTGACATTTATAATACATTAATTTATTATTGGTATATTATTTCAATTTATGTTATTTCAATTTTTATATATATCTACTTAATATTAAAAACTTAATATGTTAATTCTTTATTTATATCCTTTTTAATTCGTAGGAATTTTAAATGGGCTTCAATGGACATGAAAGTAATGTCATTGGAATCATCTCGATAAGCTATAACCAATTTAATAAAATGTTTTGTATTTTTTTAAATATTCCATGTGCTATTATTTTGGCATGCTTTAAAAAACATTATGATTTGCACCTCATTGATAGATGTAGGATATTGTGCTTGATCTGTTCAATATTTTTTGGTGCAACTTTCCCATAAAAGTTATCTTATTTGTTGAACTTTTTCCTTTAATTTCTTTATTTTACTATTCAACACTAAATCTACTATCATGTAAACTATACGGTGTATTGAATAGGTTTTACTACTTTGCTTCAATTCATATCATTTCAATATTAATATATATTACCTTAACATAAAAGTTAGAGTTTTTATTATTTATGTTAACTTAATCTTTTAATTTCTAATAATTTCTAGCTATGTCTGATTGAGATGAGACCAGCATGATAGTACCCATCTAGATGAGCTTTATCATTATTATATGAGACATTTTGTTTTGTGCATAAAATCATTATCTAGAAATTTACACACAATATCTTCGGTCTCTTGGAATTTAACTTTCTCATATAATTTACCTTATCTATTTAATTTTTTTCTTTGAATTGACTATATTTCAATGTAACTTTGAATAATCTCACTTTGACCTCTACATTACCTCAGTTTTGTTGTATCACATAACATTACTTCAATTTCTCTAAATTTTTTCTTTTTTTTTATTTACTATAATTAAAATAACATTCATTTTATTTATGCTTCTCTTCTTTGTTGAATCATAGTAATTCCCAATGCCATTTTATACAAAAGAAACAAAAGCCATTCGGCTTATCTTGTTGAGTTCTATCTAACTAAATATTCTTTTTTACATTTTAAATATTTCATTTTATTTTGTTTTAGCAAACTTTATGTGATTTTTTGATTCATACTTGATTTTGTTTCATTTTTCTCAAATTGTTTTATTTTAGTTTGTTTATTTTTCTTTGGAACCATAATTTGCAAGTCATGTGGCCATTTCATCACTTTGACTTTATTATATTATATTAGTTTAATATATCGTATTTGTTATCATAATATACACTTACATAATCTTGAAAATAAAAATTTGATATTATTTATGTTTTTAAATTTTGATAATTCTTGGTAATTTTAAAAAATGTTTGATGGAGAAAAACCAAATGTTGTCGAACTTGTCTTATGGGCTCTATTAAATTAAATATTTATAATTATATTTTTAAATATTTTTTTTTCAAAAGTTTTTATTAAATTTAATGAGACACTTCATTTTGAACCTAGTTTTAATAATTAAGGATTTTTCTCTTGATAAACGTATTATGTCGAAATGTAACTTTCTTATGTAATTTTTCAAAATTTTTTTTCGAATTTTTCCTTTGATGAGTTAATTTACAATGTCCCTCTAAATCACCTCTTGTGTGACCTTTTCATTACAATGATTACTTTTGTATCATATTTCTTTAATTTATCTAATTTGTTCTATAATGTTATTTTCTTAATATGAAAATAATATTATCTTGTTATATATGACTATTTACATTGGTTAATAATAGACTTGTCTCAACAAGCACTACACAATTTATCAAATTAGTTCAGATTCACACCTAGTTTGATGATCGTGGATGTTATGCTCGATCTCCTTAGTATATTGTACTACAATGTTTCTACAAAATTCATTAAATTTCATAAAAATATTGACTTTAAATTATTCATATTACTACTTAACTATAAATCTATCTCATATTAACTTTGTATTACATTTATTTGGTTATATTAAATGACTTCAATTTATCTTATTCCAACTTTAATATATATTTATTTAAAAATTTAAGAATAATTTATTATTATTTATACTTTTTTATTTGAATATTCCTTTTTAATGTTTTTAAAAAATTTATTTTAAAAACTTTTTGGCACATTTTATGAGCCATTTTGATTTATATCTGATTTCATGATCGTGGATGTTACACTCATGCCTCTTAATATCTTAGAAAATAACTGTTTCATACTTTATCTTATGTTTTAAAATTTTTCCCTTTTATTTGCTTATATAATTAAAAAATTATAATTCTTCACCCATATTCCTTTACAATGCTTACATCCTATTGTATTACATTTCCTTAATTTATCTTCATGTAGTACTATAATTTTTTTACTAAATATTTAAAAAAAAATTTATTAATATTTATATTTATTTTCTTATGTAATTCATGGTAATTCAAAGTTAGGACTAATCGATATAAAATAAACAATGTTGGAGTTGTCTTGAGAAACTCTAGTCAATTAAATTTTTTTTTTACAACTTTAACTTGTTTTTTTATGTTTGGCATGCTTGAGAAGCATTTATATTCACACCAAATTTTACAATCGAGGATGACACTCTGAATCCCCTTAACATGTTGGAATACTACTTCATAAAATTTATCTCATTCTTTCAAATATTTTTCTTTTATTTTATTACATTATTATGGAACTTTAATTCTCCACTCATGTGACCATTACAATGCTATGATTTTGTTATCGTGTAATGCTTTGATTTAAGTCATTTCAACCTTTTTATATATCAAGTAAAGAAAAAAAAATATTTTGTTGCAATTTATGCTTATTTTGTTTTGTAATTAATAGTAATTCTAAATATGGTCTGATCGATACAAAACAAATATTATTGGTTTCATCTTGAACAAGATCTAATCAATTAAACATTCTTTTTATTTTCTAGATACTTTAATATGTTTGGTTTTGGCATATTTTACAATGAATTATGATTCATTTTTCTTGTTGATGATCAATGATGCTATGCTAAATCTCCTAAGTGAGTTCGAATGCAACATTCTCTTAACTTTTATGTTATTTCTTGAAATCTTTAACTTTATTTTGTGGTGTTACATTTTCATAATTCACTAATTTTGAGCTTTAATATTTATCTAGTAAATATTACAATAATAATAAGTTATCATTTTTTTATTGATTTTTTTTAATTTGTGGCATTTCCAAAAAAAATCTTATGAAGGCTGGACAAACATCGTCATACTTGCTTTGACGTATTATATCCAACTAATTTTTTTTTCAGTTTTTTAAAATATTTTATTTTCTATGTTTTATTGCAAGTTATGAGACACTTCTGTTTGTGCATGATCTGATGATGAATGAGTTTGCAATCTATCTCATTAATATCATGTAATACAACTTCTTACCATAATCAATCTCTTTCATCAAATTTTTCACAATGATTTGTTTATATTATTATGTAACACTAAATGTATAATTGTGTGACCTTTATGTCTAATTGATATAGTTGTATTGTAGCCACTAATTTTATCAATTTCTAATTTAAATATATATTTGCCTTATGTTAATATACTTATTTCATATTGCTTAAGCTTAAATTGGTAAGTTTTAGAAATTTCAATCTTGGTTCGATCTAGATGAAACAAATGTAGTTACACTCATCTCGATGTGGTTTATACTATAAAATATTCATTTTTATAATTTCAAAGTTTTTACTTTTTATGGTTTTGACATGCTTTACTTGATATTTTGAATCCTACTTTATTTTAAAATTGAAAAACTTACTCCCAATTGTCTTACTATCGTGGAATGGAATTTCCTTGTATAATTCGTTTTAGTTTTTCAAAGTTTCACCATAATTTGGATTATTATTTTGTAACTCTAAATTTTCACTTGTGAGACCTTTTCATCACTTTCATTTGGTTGTAATATAATGTTTCAATTTACTTCATTTTAGATTTAACATATATTTGCTTAAACATATATTTATATCATTTGTTATTTATTTTTATTTTAATTCGTAACTAACAAAAGTTCTAAATAAAGTATGATTAGGACAAAACAAACATTGACAAACAAGTCCTAATGCGCTCTGTTTAGTTAAATATTTATTCTTATAGTTTTAAGCAATATATTTTTTTATTATTTTACATGTTTTATAATGTAGTTTTATTGCTGCATAATTTCATGGTTGAGAACATTAAATTTGATCTTCTTAGTATCTTGGAAATAATTTTTTTATTCAATTTACCATATTTTTTCAAACTTTAAACTTTTATTCACTTATATTACAAAAAAAGTCAAATTCTCCCCCATATGACCTTTAGATCACTTCAATTTTGTTATATTACATCACATTAATTTTTTTAATTAATTTTTTAAAGTATATTTAGTCAGTAATAAAATAGTAATGTATTATTATTTAAGCCTTTTTTCCTTAATTAATTCTTATAAATTGAAAATGAGTTGAGATTGAAACAAATCAAATTTCGTTGTGGTCAATTGGATTAGCATATTAAATTATATATTTTTTATTGTTTATTTTAAAAGTTTGTTTTCTTGGATTTTGGAAAACTTTATGAGTCTTCGATTCACACCAAATGTAATGATCAAGGATGTTACATTCAATTTTCTTAGTATCGTGTAAAACAACATTAAAAAACTTTTGTCTCATTTCTTAAACTTCTTCACTTTGGTTTGGTTTAGTAACTCCAAATCTCTACAAGTAGTACATTCACATTATTTTTAATTGGATTTATTATTTTAATTTAATTTTTTTCCTTTGTGCTTTTAAATATATCTATATAATATTAAAATAACAATTATTAAAATTTAATTTTGATCTTTTTAATTAGTAATAATAGAGATGAAACAAAAATCATTTGACTCATCTATACAAACTTTATGTGATACAATATTCCTTTTTATATTTTAAAATATTTTTAATCTCAAATGTTTGTGCTTACTTTAGTAGACATATTTTATTCTAATATAAAATAACCATCAAATTGCTAAACTTAATCTACTTTCTATCATGGAATGCAACTTTTTTATATAATTCTCTCATTTCTTTATATTTTTCTTTAATTTCTATTATATTTTGTTGAAACTCTTATTCTACCTTTATGTATCTTTGACATGTTTTGGTTTGGTTATATTACAAACCTGTAATTTATCTCATTTAAAATTTATTACATATTTTTTTAATATTAAAGTTAAATTTGGTTATTATTTATCTTTAATTATTTTGCCAATCCTACTTATTTCATTTGAGTCATCTCGATGAGCCCATCCTACTTATTTCATATAAAATTTTTAAATATTTTATTCTCTCGCATTTTGGTATGCTTTATGAAACATTTGATTTTTATTTAAATTTATGGTCTAGAATGTTACACTCAATCTTTCCACTATATTGGAAAGTAGTTTTCCCATTTCTCCAAATTTTTAATTTCATTAAATTTCTATATAACTCCAAATATTTTCTCTTGTGAAATTTACATTGCTTTTATTTTGTTTCTAATAAATAGATTCAATTTATCCCTTTTTAGCTTTAATATATACTTACTTGATTGAAATAGTATTAAATTATTATTCACATTAAGTTACTTATGTATTTAGACATAATTTCAAACTAAGTTAGTTCAAGAACAAAAAAACATTATTAAACATGCCTCAATGAGTTATTCCAAATTTAGTAGTAATTTTTTATTTCTTAAGTAGTATTTCTATAATTTTGATACTCTACATGGTACCATTTAGTTATATTATAACACTACTATTTATCTAATTTCTATCTTAGTCTATATTTACTTAATATTAAAATAAAAATTTATTATTATTATTATTTATATTTTTTGATAATTTATAGTAATTTAAAATTTTGTCTCATGAGGATAAAACAAACATCATTAGAATTGCCTTGATAAGCTTTATATAGTTAAATATTTTATTTTTTATATTTTATACATATTTTATAAAAAATTTTATATTTTAGTTTATTTAATGGTTATTGATACCATAGTAGATCTCCTTAGTATGTCGGACTATTGCTTCCCTATATAATTTGTCTCATCTCTTGAAAAGTTTCAATTTGATTTGTCTTTGTATCGATGAAAATTTAATTCTTCTCTTATGTGACCTTTCCAATATTTTTATTTTATTATTTTAAATAGCTTAAAATTATCTTATTTTTCTAACAATATATATTTTTAATATCAAAATAACAATTTAATATTATTTATATTTAATTAAATTTCTTATTTATAGTATGTCTTATTAAGGTCCAATGCAAACGAAGCAAACAATGTTGGATTCATCTTAACGAGAACTATCAAATTAAATATTAATTGTTTTTAGATTTTTTAAATGTTTTAGTTTCTATAGTTTTCACATGCTTTGAGAGGCATTTTGATTTATATTTGATTTATTGATCAATGTTGTAGCGCCCAATCTCCTAGGCATCTTTTAATGTAAGATTTCTATATAATTATCAAATTTCTTCAAATGCTTTTTTTTAAATTACAAATAATACT
The DNA here is from genome assembly GCA_023846275.1 of Vanilla planifolia. Classification (NCBI taxonomy): domain Eukaryota; kingdom Viridiplantae; phylum Streptophyta; class Magnoliopsida; order Asparagales; family Orchidaceae; genus Vanilla; species Vanilla planifolia. The sequence goes on along the minus strand of CM043871.1, from coordinate 1,097,516 downwards.
ACGTAACTCTAAATCTTCTATTGTTTCTCCTTTACATAAAATTAATTACGTATTATTATTACATTGCATCCATTTATTTCATTTCACCTTTAAAATGTATTTGCATAACATTAAAATTATCAAATTTCATCAAATGTTTTTCCTTAACTTAGAAATAATACTACGCAACTTTAAATCTTCTTTTGCTTCTCCTTTACATAAAATTAATTACGTTTTATTATTACATTGCATTTATTTATTTCATTTCACCTTTAAAATGTATTTACATAACATTACAATAATAATTTATTTTTATTTATGCTTATTTGCTTTAGTAATACAATTATTTCAGAATGGGTTAAATCAATAAAACAAACATCAATGGATTAGTCTTGGAAAGAATTTTTCTATTAATTTCTTATTTTAATATTTTTAAAAATTTTATTTTAAATTATTTTGACATGTTTCATGAGCCATTTCAATTCATATTTTATTTTATGGTTGAAGAAATTGCACTATATTTTCTTAATATTTGCAATGTAATTATCCAACAAAGTTTGTCATTTCTTCAAAGTTTTGGCCTTGGTTTTTTTATAACACTATGGAATGCTATTATCATCCTATGTGATTGCTATCAATTTGTTATATTACATTCATCAATTTATGTCATTTCTAATTGCTTTTAAAAATTCTAGTTTATTATTATTTTTGCTCATTTACTTTGGCAATTCATAGTAATTCAAGACAAAGTGAAGTGGATATATAACAAACATTATTAGACTCATCACAATGATCTTTATGAAGCATATTTATTCATGTTAATTTGATGATTAAGCATGTTAGACACAATCTCTTTAGTGTCTTTGAATATAACTTTCCAGTAAAATTTGTCTTATTCCCTAAAACTCTTCACTATGATTTGGTTATTTTATAGTATAACTCTAAATCCCTTCTCTTGCAACCATTACATTGCTTTCATTTGTTTGAATTATATTTCTTTGATTAATCTTATTTCATCATAAAATATATATACTTAATGTTAGAATGATAATATTTTATTTCTTGTGTTTATTTACATTTGCTATTAAAAGAATTTCCAAATGAGGTTTGACCATAATGAAAATTGTCATTAGACTTATCTCGATGAGCTTTATCTAACTAAATTTTCATTTTTATTGTTTTTTAAATATTTAATTTTCTATCAATTTGACATGCTTTACTAGTTATTTTTTTTTGAGCTAGATTTGATTATTAATAACATTACACTCAGTCTCCTTTGTACATTGAAATAAAGCATTTGTATGCAATGTATCATATTTCTTGAAATTTTTCTTTGATTAGATTGTATTACTATGTAACTCTAAATCTCTATAATTGTGACATTTATATTACTTTAATTTGATTATATTATATAAAATAATTTCTCTCCATTCCTATTTGAATATATATCTAATTCACGTGAATTAAAAATATACTTTCATTTATTTTTTAATTATTTTGAAATTCTTAATAACTTTAATGCATATTTGAATGGGATGAAAAAATGTCGTTGGACATCTTATTATAAGCTCTATCTAATTAAAACTTTAATTATCATATTTTTTAAATTTTTTATTATTTTTAAAAGTTTTATGAGACATTTCATTTTGTACTTGATTTGATGATATAGACTGCAACACTATAACTGCTTAGTATCTTTGACTTAAACATTCATGTATAATTTAACTAATTATTTCCAATGTTTTACATTGATTTAGTAATACTATTATGGAACTTGTGTGACATTTACATATCTTCAATTTTTTTATATTTTAGTACTATAATTTATATCATGAGAACTTTAATACACATATATTGACTTTTCAAACAATAAATTATTATTATTTTTACTTATTTACTTTGTTAATTACTAAAATTATAAATGACCTAATTTAGACAAAATAAATGTTGTTGAACTAACCTTGATGTTTCCCACTAAGTTAAGTTATTTTTTTATTTCAAAATATTTTATTTTCTTAGATGTTTTCAAGTTTTATGAGTAATTTTTATTAGTACTTGATTTGATGATAATATTGGTATACTTGATCTCATTAGTATAATGGAATGCTACTTTAGTGTCTAATTTATTTTATTACTTTAATGATTTTATATTGATTTATTCACATTATTGTGAAACTCAAATTCTCTGTTATTGTGACCATAGAATCTCTTTTATTTTGTCATCTTATATTGCTTCAACTTATCTCACTTAAACATTAATATACATACATATACATACATATCTATATATGTATATGTATATATATATATAACATTTTTTATAAATTTTAAATTAATAAATTTTTTATTATTTTTTATTTATTTAATTTTGAAAACTATAGTTATTTCAAAAAAAATTTGATGGGGATGGAAAGAACACCATTAGATGCATCTTTATGACCTCTATCAAATTAAATTGTCATTCTTAACTTTCAAAATGTTATATTTTTTGGGTGTTGGCTTGATTTATGTAATATTTCAATATATACATAATTTGATGATTAACAAAGTTCTAGTCAATCACCTTAGTATTTTTTTATAGTAATTTTCTTATTCAATTTATCAATTATTTTTAAATTGTTCACTTTGATTTCTTAAATTGTTATGTTATTCTAAATCTCCTCTTGTGTGCCCTTTACTTCAAATTGATGTTGATATATTTTTTTTCTTGAAGATATTTTATTTTAATTTCATTAAATATCTGTTCAATTTTATAAAAATAATTTATTATTATTATTATTGCCAATTTATGTTCTACGTTCATAATAATTCCAAACTCATCTTGATGACATCAATCAAGTTAAATATTTAAATTTATAATTTTAACCATAATATTTTATTAGATTTATATATTTTAACTATCATTTTCAAAATGTACATATTGTAATTTTCGAGAATGTTACACGTAGTATTCTAATGTACTTGAAAGTACCTTTCTCTTATAATTTATTGTCTTTTGTCAAAAGTTTTATTTTTTAGGTAGTTATATTACCATGTAACAAAAAATTTACTTCTATGAGACAATTATATCATTTTGTTTTAGTTAAATTATGTTACTTTAGTTTGTTAAATTGTTATTTTAACATTTAATTACTAAGTATTAAAATATTTTTTTATTATTTGTAAATAATAGTAATTCTAAATAAGGACTAATTGAGAAAAAATAAACATCATTTGACTTGTCTCTTTATGTTCTATCAAATTAAATATTTTTTTCAATATTATGAATATTTTGATTTCTTTTGTTTTACATGTTTTAAGAGATATTTTAATTTGTACTTGATTTCTTGATTAAAGATAGTCCTCTCGATCACCTTATTTTTAAGAATGGAACAATCTTATAATATTTATCTCATTTTTTTTCCAAATTGTTTATTTTATTTTGTTAGTTTATTATTAAAATATAATTTTTATCTCATGTGGCCTTTATGTTTCTTACAATTGATCTTATTTAATCTGATAGCTTATCTCATTTCTCATTAATTAATATTATCTGAATCTAAAATAATAATTCTTTTACTACTTGTTCTTTTTAAATTAGCAATTAGTAATAATTCCAAAAAAGGATAGATAGAGTAAAGAAAATATCGTTCAACTCATCCAAATGTGCTACATTCAATTAAATATTAAGATTTATTCTTTTGATTTTTTACTTTCTTAGATTTTTATATGTTTTATTAATTATTTTATTTTTTATTTGATTTAATGGCCAAGGAGGTTTCTCTTGAGCTACTTAGTATCTTGAAATGCTACTTTCATAGATAACTTATTCATTTTTAAAAATATTTTCTTCAACTTCATTATATAATTATGAAATCCAATTTTCATCTTATTTGACCTCTATATCATTTTAATTTGTTTTTGTTATATCACATTAATTTATCACATTTGTACTTTAATGTGTATTTTCATATCATTAAAAAAGTAAATTGTTATTATTTATGCTTATTCACATTAGTAATTCATTGTAATTCAAGAGAAAGCCCAATCATGACGAAACTTATGTTCCTGGACATGTCTAAATAAGAGAGGTTTGTTTGAACCTAACTTGACAATCGATGATGTTACACTGGATGGACCAATTTAGTATCAAGGAATACAAATTAACAAAACCATTTATCATGCTTTTAAAAATAATATTCTTTGATTTAGTTATACTACAATTTAACTCTGAATCTCCTCTTGTGTGACATTTATATTAGTTTTATTTGGTTTTTTTTGTTTCCTCAGATTTATCTTATTTTAACTTTAATATATATTTAATTAATAGTAATATAATAATTTATTATTATTTATGTTTATTTACTTTGTTAGTTAATAGTAAAAACAAACACCATTTATCATGTTTTATGAGTCTTTTTGATTTCTACTTGAATTGATTATTAAGGTTATTATTGTCGATTTTTTAGTATCTTTAAATGTTACTTTCCTATAAAATTTTCTTTTTTTCTTAAACATTAAAATTTAATTTTGTTATTTTTCTATGTGACTAAGAATCTTTTCTTTTTTGATCTCTATATCATTTTTATTTTATTATATTACATTAATTAAAGTTTTCAATTTCTAACTTTTATATATACTTTCTTAATATTAAAATAATAACTTATTATTATGTATTGATATTTAGTTTGCCAATTAGTAGTAACTTAAAACTAGGCCTAATAGAGATAAAACAAACGTCATTAAATTTTTCTCAAAGGTCTCTAATATGATAAATATTAATTATTTTATTTTTAAAATTTTTGATTTTATATAATGTGGAGAATCTTTGTAAAGCTTTTTGATTCATTCTTGATTTGATGATCAAGGGTATCACAACCTAACTCTTAAGTATCTTGGAATGCAACTTTCTCATAAAATATATCTCATTTTTTCAATGGTTTTTCTTTGATTTTGTTATATTATTTTATTACTCTAAACTCCTCTCCTTTGGCCTTTGTAAAATACTTTTATTTTTTTCACTTTATTGTTAATATAGATAGCTTTATTTTTAAATAATTATTTAATATAATTTTTATTTAATTATTTTTCTAATTCATAATAATTTTAATCAACTTTTGATTACAATGAAATACGCATCAAAGAACTAACATGGATGAGGTGTAACAAATCAAATATTAATTTTTATAATTTTAAACATTATATTTTATAGTATTTTTTCATGTATTATGATACCTTTTGATTTTTACCTTATTTGATGATTGAGGATGTTATGCTTGACTTGCTCAATGTCTTGGCAAAAAACTTTGCCATGTAAATTTCCTTTATTTCATTAATTTTTTCTTTTTGATTTGCTTATACTACTATTTAACTCCAAGTCTCTTATGATGTTATTTTTATATCACTTTCATTTGGTTATATTAGATTGCTTTAATTTAACTTGTTTCAACTTCAAAAAATATTTTCTTAATATTAATTTAATAATTTTTTATTATCTATACCGAACTACTTTAGCGATTTTCACTAAGTACAAACGGTGTTTATTTTATAGGAAATAAAGGTTGTTGGACTCTTCTCATTGAGCTATAACAAATTAAATATTTATTTTAATATTTTGTTATTTTCTAATGTTTTTTGATTAAGTAGTGAGATTTTTAAATTGCACTAAATTTGATTATTGAGGATATTATGCTAATCTTTTCAATATCTTTCAATTCAACTTTGTCACAAACTTTATACTATCTTTCAACTTTTTTATTTGATTTGTTCTCATGATTTTCAAACTCTAACTCTCCCTTCATGTGACTACTATTTAGCCAAGATTTTGTTACATACATTGCTTTTGTTTATCTCATTGTAGCCTTAATATATGTTTGGTCAGTATTAAAATAATATTGTACTATTTTTTATGTTTATTTACATCTGTAGCTTGCCTTAATTCAAAGAAAAGTTTGATCAAGCCAAAATCAAAGCCATTAGACTAATCTCAGTCATCCCTATCAAATAAAATATTCATTTCTAGATTTTTTTAATATTTTACATTCTAGCATTTCAGCATGCCTTACGAGGCAATTAAGTTTGTTCACGATTTGATCATCGATAATGTTAAACTTGACCTCCTTTATTTCTTGGAGAGAAACTTGCTAAAAATGTTTACATTTTTTTCCAAATATTTGACAATGATTTTTTTATACTACAATTTAACTCTAATTCTCATCTCATTTGAGATTAAAATTGCTTAGATTTTGTTAGTTAACATTCTTAAATCAACTCTTTTTTGAACTATTTTTATTTACTTCACTTGAAAATAGAATTTTGTTATTACTAATGCTAATTTAGATTCTTATTTTTTTTATAATTCCAATTCATATTCTATCGAGATGAAATAAAACATATTTTGACAAATATAGACCATCATTATCCATCTAAATATTCCCAAGTCTTTTGGTATACTTTATTAGATGTTTTAACTCATACCTCATTTGATAACTAAGGATTTTCCAGTATATCTTTTTTGTATCTTGGAATGCTTTTTTTCTATAAAGTTTGTGTCATTTTCTCAAAGGTTCTCACTTGATTTGGCAACATTACTTTGTAACTTTAAATGAAACCCTCATTGATCTTCATATCACTTTTATTTAGTTATATTGTATCTCTTAAATTAATCTTATTTTAGCTTTAGAAGATATTTTCTAAAAAGAAAAAATAATTTAAATTATTTATACTTATTTGAACTTTTTTGTCAATAATTCCAAATGATGACCAATCGAGATTAAATAATCATCACTGAACATATTTTAATGTGTTCTTTATAATGAAATGCATATTTTTTATTTTTTAAAATTTGTTTTTTTAAATATACGATGTTCTTTAAGAGATATCAATCCTAATCTTATTTGATGATCGAGGAGATTACACCCATTCCCCTCAATACTACGAAATGCTACTTACTTCTACAATTTATCTAACTTCTTCTAATTTTTTTCATTGATTTGGTGAGATTACCATAAATGTCTCCTCTCTTTCATCTTTTATATTACATTAATTTTATTAGACTACATTGGCTTAATTTATGTCTTTTATCTTGGAATACATAAATACTTACTATCAAAATAATAATTTGCTGTTATTTATGTTTATTTTTAGTTATAATTCCTAAACGTTCAAAATGAGGTCTAATAGAAATGAAACAAATGTTGACAACCTCATATAGATGAGTACTATCCCATTAATTATTTACTTTGTATATTTTTACATATGTTATTTTTCATGATTTTAGCATACCTTAAGAATCATTTCAATTCTTACCATATTTAAAATTCAAGGATGTTACAATCAATCACCCTAGAACATTCAAATGTAACATTCCATTCAATTCAACTCATTTCCTTGAACTTCTTTCTTTTATTTAGATATATTTCCATGTAACTCTAATTCTTCATTTGTAAGTCCAAAATGTTTCTTTGATTTAGTGAAATTATATTGCAACAATTTATCTTATTTCACTTTTAACATAAATATACATAAATATATTTGAATATATATATATATATATATATATATATATATATATATATATATATATATATATATATATATATATATATATATATATATATATATATAAACCATGTATTAATTAAGAATTTATTATTATTTTGGTTAATTACCTTGATATTTCATCATAATTCCAAATAATTTCCTTTCCATATGAAAAAAGAGTCATTGTACTCAACTTGACAACCTCTAATAAATTCATTATTCATTTTCATGTTTTTTTCTAAATATTGTTTTCTAGTGCTTTGGATGCTTTATAGTACATTAAAATTTGTGCAAAGTACAACAATCTAAGATGGTATGTTTATTCTCCTTGGAACCTTGGAAAGTAACATTTTTGTTCAATTTGTTTGCATTTTAAATTTATTTTAGTTGATTTTTTCACATTACAAAATAACTATAAATCTCTAGTCATGTGATCTTTACATAGGTTTAGCTTGGATATATTACATTGCCATATTTTATTTTATTTTAGCTACAAGATATTTTTTCTTATTCTAAAAACAATAATTTGTTATTACTTTTTTACTAATAAGTAGGAATTCCAAATGAGGCATGTCCGAGACGAGAAAAAAATCTTTGGACTTACCGCCATGACCACTCTTTAATGAAATACAATTTAAACTTTTAAAATATGTTATTTTCCAAGATTTTGGCAAACTTTATGAGATATTTTTGTTCATATCTAATTTTATGATCAAGCTTGGTATGTTCAATCTCTTTATTATCATGCAATGATGTTTTCGAACAAAATTTATCACTTTGTTTTCGAACATTTCACTTTGGTTAGGCTATATTTCTATTAATTTTTATTCTACTCTCATGTGCTCTTTGCGCTATTTCAACTTAGTTATCTTATATTGATTCAATTTATTTTATTTTGTTATTTAATAACTCTGAATAAAATTTGATTTATTATTAATGCCTAGTTAATTCTTTTAATTAGCAATAATTATCGAGGGGGACTAACAAACATAAAACAACCATTTTTGGAATTACAATTACGATCTTTATCTAATTAAATAATTTTGTTTGAGAAATTTTAAAAAAAAATTTCCTGGTTTTTTGAATGTTTTATGTGGAACTTTTCTTCATTCATCATCTGATAGTAGAGGAGGTTACAATTGATACTCCTAGTATTTTGTAATGTAACTTTTCTATTAAATTTTTAAAAATTTTCAAACTATTTCATTTGTTTTTGTTATACTACTTTCTAACTCAAATTTCCCTTCAAATGTGACATTTACATGACTTCAATTTGATCAAATTACATTACTTCAATTTTTCTCCTTTAGATTTTAATATATATTTTCTTGATAATACAAAAAATTTTATTTTTTGTTATATTTATTTACTTCATTGATATGCTATAAATCAAAACTAGATTAGATTGATTATGAATAAATAATGTTGGACACCTGTATTATGCTTTATCCTATTAAATAATTAAATTTATATTTTTAAATATTTTAACTTGGAGTTTAGAAAAATTTGTGAGACATTTTGAGTCATACTTTATTTTGACATTAAGGTTGTTACACTCGAATTTCTCAATGTCTTTTAATTTAGTTTTATCATAGAACTATCTTATTCTTGAAAATCTTTTTCTTCAATTCGCTTATATTACTATAAAACGCAAATTCTCCTTCTGATATAAACATTAATTGATTTTTATTTTATTATATTACAATGCATCAACAAGTCTTATTATAGCTTTGTATTATTTTTATTAAATATTAAATAAATAATTTGTTATTATTTATTATTATTTTCATTTGTAATTCCCAATAATTTCAAAAGAGTTCAAATCAATTTAAAATGAACATTATTGGACTTATCTTGATAAGACTTAATAAATAAAATATATTTTTTACTATTTAAAATATCTTATTCCTTTAGGGTTTTGTTACACTTTAGTTGGTGTTTTAATTTGAAATTTATTTGATGACCAAGGATGTTACAATAGTTATCTCATGCTCTCAAAATGTAGCTTTCTAGTAAAATTTTCATTTCTTTAAATATGTTGTGATGATTTGGTTATATAACCATTGAACTTTAATTCTTTTATCATGTGACCTTTATGCTACCAAACATGGTCTAATTGAGATTAAACAAGTGTCATTAAATTAGCCTCGACAAACTCTATCTAATCCCATATTCATATTTGTATTTTTAGGCATTTATTTTTAAAATTTTTTGCATAGTATATATGGCAGTACAGTCAAGACTAATTCAATAGTAGTGGATATTATAGTCAACTTTTTTAGTATGTTAGAATGCAATTTTCATGTAAAATTTAAACTTATAATTAAAATATTTCATTTAGAATTGTTTATATTATTTTGAGACTCTTATTTTTTCCTCTTATAAACTTTCTAACACTTTTATTTTGTTAGACTCAATTTCTTTAATTTAATATGGTAATTCAAAGAAATTCCACATAAAGCCTTATTAAGATGAAACAAACATTATTGTACTTGCCTTAAAAAACTCTATCCAATTAAAATTTTTGTATATATTTGGAAACTTTTCACATTAAAAGTTTTTTGCATGCTTTGCAAAATATTTCTATTCATACCTTATTGGATATTCAAGGATCTCTTAAGTGTTTTGTAATCAAACTTTTCCAAATATTTTTCTCAGTTCTTCATACCTTTTTCTTTAATGATGCCGATTTACATTGAAAGTCCAATCCTCCTCTTATCTAACCATTACATTGCTTTTATTTTATATCAATACATTGCTTCAATTTATTTAATTTTAGCTATATTATATTTTAACCTAATATTAATACAAAACCTTATTATTATTTATTTTTATTTGTTTTTGCAATTTGTAATAATTCTAAACCACATTCAAATAAATTAGTATAAATGTTATTCGATTCATCCTGACTTGTTCTATCCAAATAACTATTCATTTTTTTTATTTTTATAACTTTTTAACTTCTAAGATTTTGGCATATTTTATAAGACATATTTATTTGTACCAAATTTCACAATAAAAAATGTTACACTCAATCTCATTTGTCTTCTAACATAGCTTTCCTATACATCTTATGAAATTTCTCAAAATCTTTAACTTTGATTTGGATTACATATAATGAAACTCAAATCCTCCTCTCCTGTGATTCTATTTTAGGTTTAATATATACTTTCTTAATAACAAAATAATAATTTATTATTTTGTATGTTCAAGTTTTTTGGGTATTCCATAACAGTTGCAAATGAGGTTCAATTACAAGAAAACTAACATCATTGGACTCTTCTTATTGAACTATTTACCATTGAATATTTATTTTAATTTTTCTAAATATTTCTATTATAAATTTTTGCATGCTTTATGATACATTTTTATCTATACAAAATTTGATGATTAAGGAAGTAACACTCTTGCGACATTTTATTAATTTATTTTATTTGTGTTAAATTACTTTAATTAATTTTATTTTAAACTTATAATATATTTACTTAATATTAAAAAAATGTTTTATTTATGTAAACATTCTTTGTTAGGTCATAGCAATGTTAGATGGGCTCTGATCAAGATGAGACAAACATTGTTTAACTCAACTAGAAAAGGTTTACTTAATTAAATATTTTTTTTATATTTTAAAACAATTTTAGTTTTTGGGGTTCATGCATGGATTATGAGGCATTGGATTTGTTCCATTATTGATAGGATGTTACCTTTGATCCCTTTAATATTTTTTAATTCATCTTTCCTATATAATTTATCTATTTTATCTAATTATTTGCTTTGATTTGGATATTTTATTATGAACCTCTAATTCTTATTTTATTTGAGTTGGTTACAATACTTTTCCATAATTTACCTTTCTTTCGTTCGAATATATATCTTCTTAGCTTTATGGTAATAATTTATTATTTTTAATTTTTATTTTCTTTGTTAATTTAAAGTATTCCCAAATGAGATTTTGATGAAGGTGAAATAAATGACACGGTTCTAAAGTAGATAAGCTCCAATTAATGAAATAAAAAACTTTAATTTTTTTGTTTATTTTATAATGTAAAGTTTTTGCATGCTTTGTTTGGTATTTTGATTTGCACTAGATTTTACAATGGAGGATGTTAAACTTGATCTCCTTAATATATTGAATTGTAACCTTCCATTATAGTTTATCTTATTTCTTTAATATTTCTGCTTTAATTTTTTATATCACTACGTAACTCTAAATCTAATTGCAAGCTACATATAAATTGACCGCTTTTAGTTATTTTAGATTGGCTCAATTTTTCTCGTTTGATATTTAATAGATATTTTTTTAATATTAGATAATTATTAATATTAATTCTAATTTTCATTTGTAATTCTTAATAATTTTAAACATGGTATGAATGAGATGAAGAACGGTTGTTTGAGTCGTCTCGATGAGCTCTTTCCTATTAAATGCTAATTTTCTATATATTTTTATTTTTTGTGATCTTGGCAAGCTTTGCAAGTCTTTTCATTTCATACTTGAATTGGTTGTCATGGATTCTATAGTTGATCACCTTAACATCATGGAATGTAGTTCTCCTATACAATTTTTTTTGTTTTTTTCAATTTTCAAATTTTATAATTACGAATTTGCTATATTTTGTTGAAACTCTAATTCTCTGCTTATCTAAACTTTATATTAGATTGATTTGGTTATATTACATTGCTTCAACTTATCTTATTTTAGTTTTATTAAGTAATTACTAAATATAAAACTAATAGTCTAATATTATTTATTCTTATTTTTCCCAGTAATTAATATTAATTTGAAATAATGTCGTAATGAGATGGAAGATATACTGTTTGACATGTCTCAATGAGCTCTACCCAATTTAGTCATTTTATTTTTTTAAAATTTTATTTCCAAGAGTTTCCATTTCTTTTACTTAATATTTAAAAAATAATTTTTTTATGTAAATGTCTATTTTGTTTGTTGATTCTTAGTAATTCCAAATGTGGTTCAATGGACACCATGCATGTCATTGTACTTGTCACAATAAGCTCCACGTAGTTATCTTGATTAATTTTTCAGGTTTTAAATATTTGATTCTCTAGTATTTTATGACGCTGTATGAGAAATTTTCATTCATACTTGATTTGATGATTAAGAATATTATAAATGGCTGCCATAATGTCTTAGAATGCAACTTTTTTTTATATTTTAAATCAAAGTTTTGAATTTTTCATTTAGATTTCATTATATCACTTTGAAACTATAATTCTCCACTCATGTAACTTTTACATCACCTTGATTTGGTTGTCATTTATTGCCTCAACTCATCTCATTTTAGTTTTAACATATATTTACTTTATTTTAAAAAAACAAATTATCATTTTTTATGAAATTTTCATTGGTAATTAACAATATTTCCAAATATACGTCTTATGGAGAAGAAACAAATATTATTGGAAAACTCTAACGAGCTTTATATGTTGAAATTGTTTCTTTTTAATTTTAAATGTTTTATTTTCTAGTGTTTTAACATAGTTATGAGATTTTTAAATTCATGTTTAATTTGACAATCAAGAATATTTCACTTCATTTATTTATTATCTTGTAATGAAACCTTTTTGTAAAATTAATCAAAATTCTTCAAAATGTTTCCTTTGATTTTGGTATATTATAATGAGATTATAATTCTCTTATGATTTCACCATTACAATTTTTTTATTTTGTTATATTACATTTCTTCAATTATCTTATTCCAACTTTGCTACATATTTACTTATTATGAAAATACAGTTATTATTTTTTACTTAATAACTTTAGGTAGATTATATTAAATCTAAATATTGTGTGATGGCAAAGAAACAAATATCACTACACTTGTCCCAACAAGTTCCAATAATTCATTATTAATTTTTATTATTGTTTTAATTTTTTTGGATTTTGTAAAATGACGTTATACTCATTCACCTTAGTTTCTTGTAATGCAATATTTCTATACAGTTTATCTTATTAACTCAAATTTGTTTACTTTGATTTTAGTTGTATCACTATATAATTCTAAATCTCCTCTCATGTGACAATTACACTGACTTTATTATGTTATACTATGTTACTTCAACTTATCTCTTTTTAGCTTTAATATGTAGTCTTTTAAAATAGAGATAATAATTAATTATTATATATGCTTTTTCATGTAGTTATGTTGTAGCAATTCCAAACAAGGTTAGATCAAGATGAAACAAAATTTGTTGTTGGACTTGTCTTAATTATATCTATCAAATCAATACTAATTTTTATATTTTTAAATTTTATATTTTTGTTATGTTTCACAAGTTTTTGAGATATTTTGATTCGATCACAATTTCATGATTGAGATGCCACACTTTATCTTCTTAATATTATGGAATGTTACACTATTGTACCTTTTATCACATATTTTTAAATTTTGTGCAATGTTTTTGGATATATTACTATCAAACTCCAATTCTCCAACCATGTGACTTTTATATAACCTTGATTTCTTTACACCACATTGCTTCAATTAAAATTATTTTAGCTTTATTATTTTATATTAAAGTGATAATTTATTATTAATTACTTTTATAGCTTGCAGTAATTATTGTTGAGATGTGATAAAGCAAAAAAAGACATCATTTAAATTTTCTTAATGATCTTTAATTAATTAAGAAATTTTTTCTTTTAAATTATTTTATTTTATAGAATTTTGACATTTTTATATGAAATCCTTTTTCATACATAATTTTACAATTAATTTTATTGCACTTAAACTCCTTAGTGTCTTACAATGCAACTTTCTCATACAATTTATTATATTTTTTCAAATGTTTGGCTTTTATTTCGTTATATTACTTTGAAATTCACCTCTCATCTAACCCCTACAGTGCTTTGTTTTGTTTATGTTATATTGCTTCACTTCTCTTGTTGAAGTTTTAAAATTTATTTACTTTTCATTAAATAATTTTCTATTATTTATGCTTTCATTCTTTGGTAATTCTCAATAATTATAAATGAAGTTCGTAAAAGAGAAACAATGGACGTTTAAGTAGTTAGAAATTAATTTTAATATTTTTCTAATTTTTATTCTATATTTTGGCATGATATAAAAGACATTTTGATTAATACGAGTTTTGATGATGGAGGATGTCACCCTTAATTTCCTTAGTAGCACGAATTGTTGCTTTCCTAGTTGATGTATTTGATTTGCCTAAAGTTTTAGTTGTTATTTTGATATATTAAGATGAGACCTCAATTGTCATCTCTTGTCACATTTTCAACAGTTTGATATGGTTATAAAAAATTGTTTCAATTTATCTCATTTCAAAATTTATATACATATGCTAATTATTGAAATAATAATATGTTATTAATTATGTTTATTCACTATATTAATTCACCTTTGTCTTGAATGGGCAATAAAGATTCAACACAAAAATAATTGGTCCCATTTTATCGAGTTCTATTTAATAAGATATTAATGTTTATAGTCCTCTATACTTTTGCCAGGGTTCTTACAAAACTTATGAGACATTTTAATTTGTACCAAATTTGATCATTTTAGTATCATGGAGCACAACATTCTTGAACAACTTATCTTACTTCTAATAAATTTTTACTTTCATTTTGTTGTATTACACTATTTTAATTTATTGTATTTCAACATGAATATATATTTACCTAATATTAAAAAGAAAAATTTTATTTATTATTTATAGTTATTAATATCTTTAATTTAAGGTTTTTTCAAACAAGATCTTATAGAGATGACATAGACGTCATTGAACTCTTCTTATGTGCATTATCTTATTTTATATATATGTATATATATATATATATATATTAATTTTTTATGTTTCTAAATATTTTTATTTTCTAGTGTTTTTGATTAGTTATGGGACATTATAATTAATACCTTATTTTATGATTGGTAATGTTATGCTTTATCTCATCATTATCTTGGAATACTATTTTTTGCATAATTTTTTTAATTTCTTCAATTTCTTTTGTTTTAGTTAGGTGTATTAAAACAAAACTTTAGTTGTCTTCTCATATGACTTTTAAATTGTATTGATTTATTTGTGTATAATTTGTTCAACTCTTCCTATTTTAGCATTAAATTATATTCACTTACAATTAAAATATTGTTTTTTATTAGCTATGTTTAATTTGTTTGTTAATTTGCAATAATTCCAAATGATGTCCATTTGAGATAAAAAAATTATTGGAATTAGTTAGATGCAATATTTGAGTAAATATTTTGTTTGAATGCAACTTTCTTCAAGAATTTACATCATTTTTTCAATGGTTTTTCTTGGATTAGGTTATATTTTATATAATTTATAATCCTCTTCTCATCTGACATTTACATCACTTTTATTTGGTTATATCATATTGCTTCACTTTAACACATTTGAACGACAATATATTTCCTTAATTTTAAAATAACAATTTATGTTTTTACTCTTTTCTATATTGGTAATGTATATCAACACAAGCAAAGGTCTAATCAAGATTAAACATTGTTAAACTCATATTAATGAGCTTTATCCAATTAAATATTCTTTCTTATAAGTTTAAATATTTTTTTTTATGGATGTTTGGCCCAATTTTCTAAATATTTTCATTTATCATAATCGATGATTTAGTAGGTTGCACTCGACCTTCTTAGTATCTTCGAAAGGAATATTGCAATGTAAACTATTTTATTAAATGAAATATTTTGAATTTATTTAGATGTATAACTATGAAACTATATTCTCCTTTATTTCACCTTCACATTGATCTGATTTAGTTACAATACATCAATTTATCTTACTTCAACCTTATTATATGTTTGCTTAATATTAATTTGATTTTTTATTATTTTTATTTTCAAATAATTTTGAAATTTGTAGTAATTTTAAAAAGGACTGTGGAGATGAGACGAGTGTAGTTAGACATGTTTCGACGAACTCTATCCAATCGAATATTCATTTTATGTTTTTTAACTTATTTATATTTTTTATTCTGGGGCACTATTATTTGCAATTCTATTTAGACCAACTTTTAGGATTGTAGATTTTACACTTGATCTTAATTATAACTTCGAAAACAACTTTCTCCCAATATTTATCTCATTTTTTGAAATTTGTTACTTTAATTTGGTAAAATTTATATGTAGCTTCGTATCTTTTATCCTATCAACTTTAAATTATTTTTATTTTGTTATATATATTGCTTAAATTTTTCTAATTTCAACATTAATATATATTTACCCAACATTAAAATATTACTTTATTATTTTTCAGCTTATTTACTATGATAAATAGAAATAATTTCAAATGAGACTCGAATGAGACAACAAAATATCATTAAACTTGGTTCAACAAGCTATATTTAATTAAATATTAATCATAATATTTTAAGATATTTTTTCTATGATTTTTGATTTCCTTATAAGTAAATTTTTTGTACTTGACTTGTTAATTGAGAATATTAAACTAGATCATCATAGTAACTTGGAATGCAACATTCACAAATAATTTATCTCATTCTTCTTTAATTTTCACTTTGATTAAGTTGCATTTCTATGAAAAAATGTTTTCTTCTCATTTGATCATTATATCATTTTTTTGTATTATTATATTACTTCAATTTTTCATATTTTAGCTTTGATATTTGTATATATACACACACACAAATTTAATATCATTATAACAATTTATCATTATTTATGGTTATTTAATTCAAAAATTGAAAGAAATTCTAAATGAGTATTGATCTATGTGGTCAAACAAAAGTGAACTACTCAGGATGAAATGAATATTTAATTACATAAATCTCATCTAGATCCGTGCAACAATATTAGTTTTGAATAATTATTATTAACAAAGAAAAAAGGCGTAACTAATAATAAATTTTTAATTTTAATATATAGTAATTATATTTTAAAGCAAAAAAGATAAATTTATCATGAAATGCAATTAAATTGAAATGATGTAAGAGTAATATGATTAGGAATTAGAGTTAAATATTAACCAAATTAAAGTAAAAATTTATATGAAATGATAATTTGCAACAACGTCACTAATCAAATGAGGTTTGAATCAAAATTTGTCATAAATTATTCAAAAATATTGGAATAATAAAATATTTAAAAAAATATAGAAAATAATATCTAATTAGATATATCCCTTCAAGAGAAGACCAATGATATTTATTTCATACCAATTAAACCACATATAGGTTTATTAGAAATTACTTAATTAACTAAGCATAAGTAATAATATATTATTTTAATAATGTTATGAAAATATATATTATAACTTAAATAACATAAAATGAAGTAATATAATATATTAAAGAAATGTAATGGCCATGTGAAAGTAGATTTAGTGCTACATGATAGTATGACCAAATAAAAGTGAAAAAGTTTATGACATAACATAAATTAAACACAACAATTATATCCAAGATATGAAGGAGATAGAGCAAAACATTTTTTTAACATTAATTTGGACATGACTCTAAATGTCTCATAAAGCTTGCCAAAGTCTTATAAAAAATTATTTAAAATTATAAAAAAATATTTAATTGGATAGAGCTTGTTAAAATGGGTCCAATCATATTGCTTTGGTCTAGATCAGATCTTTTTTTGATTTACTACGATTAACAAAGTTAATAAGCATAAATAATAACAAATTTTTATTTTAAGTTTTAGTAAATATATTTTAAAGGCAAAATAAGATTGATTAAAAAATAATATCATAATTAACTAAATCAGGTAAGGGTCAGATGAGACAAGAGCTAGGGTTACCTAGTATTATAACCAAATCAATGAAAAAGTTTAAGAAATATCAGAAATTGTTTGCAAGTGTTGCATTCCAACATACTAAGGAGATCAAGTGTAACATCCTTAATCATCAAAGTCGTTATGAATCTAAAGACCTTACTACAAAATCAAAAGCATTAGGAAAATTTCTAGAATGAATAGTTAATTAGATATATATTATTTGGAAGAGTCCAATTACGACTATTTCTTTGCGTTTTTAATCCATTTGGAATTACTATAAATTACCAATGTAAACAAGAGTAAAAAAATAAATCATTACCATAATTTTAAGTAAATATGTATTGAAGTTGAAGAGAAAATAAAGTAATAAAATGTAACCAAATGAAAACAATGTAGCTCACACAAGAATAATTTACTATCACACATTTATAAAACCAAATCAATGAATAGTTTTTTAAAAACTAGATAAATTATATAGGAAACCTTCATTACATATAACAAAGGAGATGGAGAGTAACTTTCTAGATAATAAAAGAACTACAACTAGAAATGCCTTGTAAAGGATGCAAAAACACTATAAAATAAAAGTAAATAAGCCAAAAATATTAAAAAATGAATTTTTTTAATACTAAGTAAATATATATTAAATTTAAAATAACATAAATTGAAGTAATATATTAAAAAAAATAAGATGAGATTTTGAGTTACATAGTTATATATCTTGATCAATGAAAAAAATTTAAGAAATCAAAAACAAGTTATTACTAAGTTAAATTTCGTGAAACTAAAGAGATTTACTGAATAACATAGATAGTTAAATTAGGAACTAATTCAAATGTCTCATAAGTCATGCTAAAATTCAGTAAATAAAGATGTTTTAAAACACAGAACAAAATTAAATTTTGTTAAGCATAGTGAGGCCAGTTGATGACATTTGCTTCATCTATATTAGACCTTGTTGAAAATTACATAGAATTAACAAAGAAAATAATAAATAATAATAATAAAAAATAAATTTTATGTTAATATAATTTAAATTAGTGTTGCAATAAGGCAAAATGAAGCAATATAATGTGACAAATTAAAAGTTATTTAAATAGCACATGAGAGGAGATTTACAATTATATAATAGTAAAACCAAGAAAATAAAATGCTTTAAGGTAATGAGATAAGTTTTATGAGAATGTTTCATGTCAATGTATTAAAAGGATGGAGTGTTACATCCTCAATTGGCATTATATTTATGAATCAAAATTTTTGATAAAGAATGCCGAAAGCTAACAATTTTATTTAAAAAATAATAAAAATAATTTAATTAGATAAAGTTCACAAATATATCTAATGACACCTATTTTGTGTTAATTTTATCTCAAATGGAATTTTTGTAACAACCAAATGCAAATTAGAAATAATAAGAAAAAATTATCTTTTCAATAATAAGTAAAAATATGATAAAAATAAAAGTTGAACAAAATAAAAGAAAATCATATGTGAAAGTTGATTTCAAAATTACAAATGAGATCAAATGTATTATCACTGAACATCAAATGAGGCATGACTCAATAAACCTCACAAAACTTAGGAAAACCATAAAAAATAAAATATTTAAAAATAAAGAAATGATCATTTAAATTGATTGAGCACAATAAAATGAGTTAAATGACACTTGTGATATCAAAATTAATTCTTGTTTTTAAATAATACAAATTACTAAGTTAAATAAGAAAAAATAATAAAAGAATTTATTATTTTATTATTACTTAGGCACATATTAAAGCTAAAAAGAGATAAATTAGGGCAATGCATTGTAACTAAATGACGGTGATAAATTAGTAACATGAGAAGAGAATTAGAGCCAAAAAAATATATCCATATCATGGCTAAAAAGCTAAAGAATTGAGATAAATTACCAATAAAATTGAATTCTAAGGTACTAATCAGACCAAATGTAATATCTTAAATCGCCACCTAAGATATGAATAAAAATATCTCGTAAACCATGTCAAAATATTAGAAAAAAATATTTAGTCTTTAATTGCATATTGCTCATCAAGATTACTCCAATGAAGTTTGCTTCATTCCAGTCAGACATCATTTAGAATTATTACAAATTATCCAAGTAAGCACTCATTTATAAAACTATGTTATTAATTTAATATTAATAAATTTTATATTAAAATTGAAAATATAAAAAATTAGAAGAAATAAGAGTAACACGAGAGGAAAATTGTAGTTTTCTATCAACATAAGAAAACTAAAGTGAAAATTTTGAGGAAATTAAATGGATTATATTGTAATTTTTAAATACTTGATAATAATAAAACTGAGTTCAACATAGTCAATTATCAAAAGAAGTCATTCAAAATGTCTCATAAATTGTCTCAAATCTTTAGAAAAAACATTTAACAATAAAAAATAAATATTTAATTTAATAAAGATCATCAAGATAAGTCCAACATTGATTGTTTAATAATGATGGCACCTTGTCTTAAATTACTACGAAGTACCAAAAACATAACAATAAATATTAATAAATCATTATCTTAACATTAATTAAATAAATGTTAATGTTAAAATAATAAGAATTGAAGTATTGTTGTATAACCAATTCAAAGAACTTTGAAAATAACACCAGAGAAGAATTTGAATTTCCTACTAACATAAATAAATTATCGTTACAATTAATTAAATAAATTAAAAGCAAAAGTTGTTTTCGAGGACACTAAGTAGATCAATTGTAATATCTTTGATCATCTAATCGGCTATAAATTGAAATGTTATTAAAAAAAGATGAAATGAATATTTAACAAGATAAAGCAATTGGGAAGAGTCCAACAACATTTGCTTGATCTTGATCATACACCATTTGGAATGCTAAATGATTTCAAAACAAATAGGCTCAAATAATAAGAATTTATTTTTTATATTAAATAAATATATATTATAGAAAAATATGATGAACTGATGTAATGTAATACAACCAAAGCAAATTCATATAAATGTCACAGAAGAGTAGAATTAGAGTTACATAGAAACTTAGCAAAATAAAAGTAAAAAGTTCTAAGATATGAGATAGGTTGTATTAGAAAATTTAACTCTTAGTTACTATGGCGATTATGAGCAACATTCTTGATTATAATATTGGCTACCAATAATAGTTTCTTATAAGACTTCCTAAAGTCCTACTAATGAAAATATTTAGACTTATGGAAACAAATATTTAGTTGGATAGAGTTCATCAAGATATGTCTGACAATGTTTTTTTGTCTCAATCAAAACTCATTTCAAATTTTTATGAATTAAAAAAATTTAATAAGCAAAAATATAAATAAATTGTTTTCCACTACTAAGTAAATAAACATTGAAGTAAAATTTGATAAATTTGACCAATATTATAAATCAAAGTCATAACGAATTAAAGATCACAAGAGAAAAATTTTTTTATTAACATAGTAAACGAAAGAAATAAAAGCACAAAATTTGAAGAAAAGATATAAATTACATTAGAAAATTGAATGCAAATATAATAAGTAGTTTTAGTGAGATATCCTCAATAAAAAAAATTAGGTACGAATCAATATATCTTATAAACTATACCAAAACTTTTTGATAATTTAATTTTTTAAAAATATAAAAAATTTTCTTTTCAATTGTTTAGAGCTAATAGAGAAGACTCTAATGAGGTTTGTTTTATCTACATGAGACATCATTAGAAATTAGTATGAATTATAAAAATATACATAAATAATAATAAAGTATTATTGTTATATTCGGTAAATATATATTAAAGGTCAAACAAGACTAATTGAAGCTTTATAATACATCCAAATAGTAGATATGTAGACATAAAATAAGTGAAGAATTATAGCTTAATAGTAATTTAACTAAATCAAAGCTAAGAATTAAAAAAATGCTAAAATCGTAAAATATTAAACATTTGAAAATATAGAAATAGGTTTTTATTTAAATAGAGCTGATCGATACATGTCCAACGATCTTAGTTTCATCTTGATCAAAACATGTATTGAATTACAATAATTTACCTATAAAATAGGCACAAATAATGACAAATTTTTATTCTTATAATGAGTAAAAATATATTAAAGTTGAATGAGATAAATTGAGTCAATGTAATACAAACGAAAATAAAAAAAGTTTAAATGTCTCATAAGTAGATATTTAGAATTAATAAGTAATATAACTATGTTAAAAAAAAGTAAAGTCTATACCATCGTCGATCATGAAAAAAGATATAATTCAAAACTTCCCAAAAAAATAAAAAATATTTAAAAATTTTGGAATAAATTTTTAATTTACGAAGGTCATTATGAGAAGGGAAATAAAATCAGTTTCGTCTCAATCAGACCTCACGTAGAATTATTGCAAATTACAAAATGAGATGAGCATAAACAATAATGATATATTTTTAAAAATTAATTAAATTATATTAAAGTTGAAATGACATAAATTGAAGTAATTCAATATAAACAAATCAAGGAGATATAAGGTTCATATGAGAAGAGATTTACAATTAGCTGATGCTATAGCCAAATTAAAGCCAAAAGTTTTAATGAAATGAGATAAAGTGTTTAAGAAAGTTTTATTCAAATATAACAATGGGACTGAATGTGACACCATCAATAATCAAAATTGTTACGAATCACTATTTCTCATAAACATATGCAAATCTTAGAAAATAAATTTTTATAAATGTAAACATAAATATTTAATTAGGCATTGATCATAGAAATGAGTCAAATGACGTTTCATTCTTCTTGATCAGACCTTGTTTGAAATTACTATGAATTAAAATATAAATAATTAAAAAAATAACTAAATATTATTTAAAATTATATAAAAATATATGTATATTTAAATGAGACAAATTGAATAAATATTTTGTAAATTGAAGAAAGAAATTTAAATTTCAAATGAGAAGAGATTTAAAGACTTAGAGTATATGTCCAAATCAAAGTAAAAAGTTTGAAGAAATGAGAAAAATAAATCTGAAAGTTTTTTCCATGATATCATTGTAATTAAGTGTAATATCCATTATTATCAAATTTTGTAGGAATCAAAATGACTAACATGGAGCACATATAGCATATAAAACATTTAAAAATTTAAAGATAAAAGCTTGTTTAGGTAGATCTTGTTTAGATGAGTCTAATTATCTTTATTTCATCTCAATCAAACCTATGTTATATGTAATTATTATTTTAATATTATAAAAATAATTATTAAATAAATAATGTAAATTGAAGTGATACTATAAAAAAATAGAAGTGGAGAGGAGATGTATAGAAACATATTAAAAAAATCAAATCAAAGCAAAAATATTTAAACAAATGATGTAAATTGTACACAAAAGTTATATTTCAGGACACCAAGGAGACCGTGGGTAACATCCTCAAATTTCATATTATCTTCTAATAAAAATGCCTTCCAAAATTTGATAAAATATATGAAAATATTAAAAAAATGTATTAAAAAATAAAATTTAATTGGATAAAACTCATTGAGTTGACTCCATAAATGTTTGTTTCATTCTTATCGAAACTCCTTTCAAATGCCTACAAATTACAAAAGTTAATAAAGATAAATAATAAATTTATCGTAACTTAATAATTAGTAAACATATATTAAAGCACAAATATGATACGTAGAACAAATATGATATAACTAAATAGTAATATAATTGTCACATGAGAAGAGAATTAGAGTTGTAATGTAGAATACCCAAATCAAAGTGAATTTTTTTTAGAAATGAGGAAGTTGCATTCAAAGATACTAGGGATGTCATGCTTAAGCTCCTTACCATCAAATCAAGTAAGAATGAAATGCCTTGTAAATTATGCCACAGCTTTTAATAATAAAATATTTAAAAATATTTAAATTAATATTTAATTGTAGTGAACTCATTGAGATGTGTTTAACGATGCTAGTTTCACCTCAATCAAAGATCATTTGCAATTATTATAAATTATAAATTCAATAAGTATAAGTAATAATGACTTTTTCTTTATATTAAGTAAATGTATATAAAACATGAAATGAGATAAATTAAAGAAATGAAAAATAGCAAAATCAAGTTCATGTAAAGGTGACAAGCATAAGGGACATTTAAGGTTACGTAGTAGAACAACAAATTTAAATCAAAAAATCTGAAGAAGATTAGTTAAACTTTTTGAGAAGGTGGCATGGGAAGACAATTAGGAGATTTAGCACGTCATTCCATATCATCAAGTCGACTTTAAATAAAACTTTCTCTCTAGAATATGCCAAAAAAAGTTAAAAAATAAAAAATTAAACAAAATACAATTGAATATTTAATTTGATAACACACACCGAGATAAGTCCAACAACTTTAACATCAATTTGATCCGATTTTATTTTGAATTACTGAGAGTTACCAAACTGGATAAGCAAAAATAATAACAAATTATGATTTTTTTGTTAAGCAAATATATATTAAAACTAAAAAAGAGATAAATTAAAGAAATATAATATAAAAAAATCAATATAAAAACTTTTAGAAATGTGATTAATTATTTGTGAAAATTGTGCTGATGGATTTAAAGAAGATCGAGTGCAGCATCTCTCATCAACAAATCAATTGTGAATATAAATGTCTCACAAATCCTCCCTTAACCTATGAAAAAAATTATTGAAAGATTTTAAAGCAACATTTAATTAGATTCAGTGTAACATAAGCAAATCAATTTTAAGCAAAACATTTA
This sequence comes from Vanilla planifolia, assembly GCA_023846275.1. NCBI lineage: Eukaryota > Viridiplantae > Streptophyta > Magnoliopsida > Asparagales > Orchidaceae > Vanilla > Vanilla planifolia. Next base: position 1,072,522 of record CM043871.1, on the reverse strand, counting down.
AAGGTGTGAGATAAATTATATAAGAATGTTGTAATATACTTAATAGATAGAGTGTGAAATCCTTGATCATCAAATCTTGTTTGCATAAAATGTTCTTTTAATGCCTACCAAAACATAGAAAAAAATATTTAAAAACATTATGTGAATATTTAAATAGATGTGGCTCTTTTAAAGGAGTGTAATGTAGATATGTTTGATAACCATATTATCACATTTGGAATTACTAGGATTAAACAAAGTATATACACACAAATAATAATAAAAAAGTAAATAACTATTAAAGTGAAAATGAAGTAATTGAAAGTAATGTAATGTTTCTAATTCAATTAAATATAAATAACGCACGAGAGGAGATTTGGAGTTACAATGTAATATATCCAAATCATAGTAATAAACAAAGAGAAATAAGATAACTCGTAAGGGAAACTTTTTTTAAAACATATTAAGAAGACTAAATGTAACATCATCAATAGTGAAATGAAGCACAAATAAAAATATTTCATTTGGCATAATAAAATTATGGAAAATAAAATATTTAAAAATACTAAGACATAATATTTAATAAAATAGAGCATTTTAAGATGATTTGAATGGTATTTGTTTCATCTTGACCATTCCTCATTTGCAATTACCACCATAAATAAAAGAAATAAGCATAAATAATAAAAAATTATTATTCTAATATTAAGAAAAATATATTAATGACGAAATGAAATAAATTAATGTAATGTTGTAAAACGAATTCAAAGTAATGCAATGATGACATGAGTAAAGATTTAGAGTTACACTGGAATATAAATAAATGAAGGAATTAATTTTCAAGAAATAAAAAAAATTACATGTTAAATTTTCAAATCAAGTACTAACATGACTAATGCAATGTCCTTGAATGTCAAATCAAGCATAAATCAAAAAGTCTTGTAAATCATCTCAACATTATTGAAAATAAAATATTAAAATTTTAGACATGGATATTTAATTTGATTTAGCTCATCCCATTGACCCATGTTTGAAATCGCTACAAATCACAAAAGTAAATAGGTGTAAACAACAAATAAATATTATTTTAGTATCATGGAAATATAATTTGAATATAAAAAAAGATAAATTGAATAAATGTATATAACCAAGAAAACATTGACATATAAGTGTCCCACAAAAATAAAATTTATGATTTCTTTGTAATATACCCAAATAAAGTTAAAAAGTTTCAAAGAGTGAGATAAATTGGTTGTGTGGTTGCTTTCTAAGAAACTAAATCGATTAAGGGCAACATCCAAGATCATAAATATGACAAGAATGTAATTATTTTTAAAGCATGCAAAAACAAATAATTGTAAAATATTTAAAAATTAGAAGTGAATATTTCATTAGTTACGGCTCAAGACTTGACTCCAATGACGTTTACTTTATTTCTATGGATCATCATTTGAAATTACTACAAAATACTGAAGTAAATTACAATAATTAAAAATAAATTTAAATTTCAATGTTTAGCATATATATATATATATATATAAGATTAAATGAGTTCAAATGATGTTTTGTAATATAACTAAATAAAAATGATGTAAAAATAACACATGTTATGACGTAAAATTAATAACAACATAACAAAATAAATGAAAGACACTTTAGAAAATGAGATATATTTTATGGCAAAGTAGCATTCTATGATGCTTAAGAGTTTAAGTGTAAATTTAGCATTAATTAATTTTGGTATAAATAAAAATTACATGTATGGGATGTCAAGCCCTAAAAAAAATTTGACTACGATAGAAACAAAAATTTGTCATTGAGATGGGTCAAGCAGCATTTACTTCATCTCAATCTTACAACATTTGTAATTGCTAAAAGTTACAAAGTTAAATAAGCAAAATTTGAATTAAAGAGAAAAATTTCAATAAATTAGCCAATATATATAAGAATTCTTCTTTCCATGATACTAAGGACTCCAAATGTGACATCCTCAATCAACAAACAAGGTACATATGAAAGTGTTTCATTAAGCATGAAAAGTAATAAAAAAGTATTTCAAGAAAAACAATTTAGATATTAAAAAAATTAAATTTGATAGAGCTAATCAAGATGTGTTAATCATTATTTATTATGTCGTTATCTTACCATGTTTACAACTATGCAACTAAATTAAAATGACATAAATAATAATAAATTATTTTTAAATATTAAGTTACGATATATTAAAAATAAAATATGTTTAATGGAAGAAATACAATATAACTAGATAAGGTGATTTAAAGTTCACATTAAAAGATATTTAAAATAACTTAATAATATAACCAAATCAAAACAATAACTTCGAAAAATTAGATAAATTGCAAAATAAAGTTACATTTTGAGATACTAATAAGATGACGTAATATTCTTGGTCATCAAATCTTGTATGAGTAAAGATATCTTATAAAGTGTACAAATCCATTAAAAATAAAATATTTTAAAAAACAAATATTTAATTAGATTGAGCTTATTATGAAGAGTTTAATGATGTTTATTTTTCAATGGATCCACCTCATTTTGATTGACTAATAATTGTCAAAAAGTAGAAATAAGAATAATAATAATTTAAATATTTAGCAAGTTCAAGCAAAAAAGAGATATATTGGAGCATTATAGAAATAAGAATAACTAATTAAAAATTTTAAAACCAAATCAAAGAAAAAAATTAAATTGAAATAAATTGTAGTGTATAGTCAGGTACCTAGATCAAAGGAGATCAAGTCTAATATCCTCAATCATCAAATTAAATATGAATTAAGAAGTCAAGCAAAGCATGCACTAACATTAAAAAAAGAATAATCTAAAGTTTCATAAATGAATATTTAATTAGATACAACTCATCGTGATGAATGCTACAATGTTTGCTTTGTCTCGATCAAATCTCATTCGTACTTATTGTAAATTTGAAAATTAAATATGCATAAATAATAATAAATTACTATTTTAATAATAACAAAAATAATTTAAAGATATAATAGAATTCATTAAGATAATAAAATGTAATCTAATCTAAGAGATGTAAATTAATAAAACATGAGAATTTTAGATTTATAATAATATAGCTAAATCCATATAAAATAGTTGAAGAGGCGAGATAAGTTGTTATTGAAAGTAGCATTTTGACATGCTAATGAGATTGAGTGTAACCTCCTTAATTTTCAAATTATTAAAGAATTGAAATATCAAATCAAATGAGTAAAAATCCATAAAAGCAAAATTAAAAAATATAAAGATGAATATTTGATTGCATAATAATATAATAAAATAAAATTTGAAAATTAGAAGAAATTAGATAAATCTTGTGATGAAAAACATAAAGATCACATAAGAGGAGATTTATAGTTACATAGTAATATATTTATTTCAAATAAAAAAAAGAAGAAATTGGATAAATTGTATGAGAATATTTTATTCCGAGATGCTAAGAAAATTGTGTAACATCATCTTTCATAAAATTAGGTAAAAAAAGAAATGTGTTGTGATGCATGCCAAAGACATCCAAAAGAAAATATTTAAAATATTACAATTAATATTTAATTGGATAAAGCTCATCAAGTTGAGTCCAATGATATTTTTCTGTTTACATTGTAAATCTTTTCAAATGATTATGAATTAACAAAAAAAAATAATCATAAATAATAAAAATTTAATTTTTAACCTTAAATAAATATATAATAAAGCAAAAGTGAGATAAACTAAAGCAAAGTAATTTGACTAAATGAACTGATGAAAAAAAAGAAGAGAATTAGAGCTTCATAGTAATATAGCTAAATTAACATAAATGAGACAAAAAATTTGGTTAAATTAAATAAGAAAATTGCATAGCAAGATTTTATGGAGATTAAGTATATCATCCACATAAATTAGTTAAAATTTGAAATGTCTCATAATAAATGCCTTAGCTATTAAATATAAAATATTAAAAAATATAAAAATAAATATTAAATTTGATAGAAATGATTCATACAATCCCAACCATAATTACTTTATCTCAATCTAATCACATTTGGAATAAATATTAATTTTAAAAATAAAAAGATATAAATAATAAAAAATCATTATTATAAAATTAAGTATTAACTATTAAAAAATAAAATGAGATTAACTAAGGAAATCCAATTTAAAAAAAGTAGAGCAGCATAAAGGTCAAAAGTGAGGGAATTAGAGTTTCATGGTACTGTGACTAATGATAAGAAAACAATTTTAAGAAATGAGATAAATTACATGTGAACATTGCGTTCTAGGATACTACTGTTACAGAATGTAACGTCTTCAATCATTAAATTTGGTAAGAATCAAAATATTTTATAAAAATTGATAAAATCTAAGAAAAATAAAATATTTAATAAATACATAAAAAAATATTTAATTTGATGGAGCAACACAAGATGAGTTCAAGAATAATTATTTCTTCTAAATCGAACCTCATTTAGAATCACAACGAATTTAAAAATTAAAGAAGCAAAAATAAAATAAAATTATCATTTTAATTATAATGAAATATATAAAGCTAAAATAAATTGAATTAAAATATTACAATATAACCAAATCAAAACAATATGAAGATCACTCTAGAATAGAATTTGTGCTTTATATTAAAATAACCAAATAAAAGTGAAAAAATATAGAAAATAGATAAATTATATAAGAAAATTGTCATTTTAGATACTAAGGATATTTGGTATAGCATCCATGATTGTTAAATAAAGTAAAAAAATTTGTCTAATAAAGTATGGTAAAACTAAGAAAAATAAATAGTTTAAAAAATGAAAGAATTAATAATTAATTGGATAGTGTTTGTTAAGATGAGGTAAAAAGACATAAATAATAACAAATTAGATCTAATTATTTAACAAAATTAAAGAGATTTAAGGCTTTAAAGGTGGACAACTCTGTGCTATTTAATAAAGTACGCAAATCAACTTTAAACCTTTGCTAAACAACATAAAGTTTATAAGAAGTTGTAAACCAGGATACTCTGAGATCAAGGGTAGCATTGCCACTATCAAATTCTAAATTGTATCAAAATATATCTAATAAAGTGCAACAAATTTTTTTTTTTAAATATAAAAATGAATATTTGATAAGATTAAGTTTGTCGAGATGAGTCCAATGTTGTTTGTTTCCCCACAATAGGTTCTCATTTCGAATTATGAATAGTTGTCAAAGTAAATAAGCATCAATAACAAATAAATTAATATTTTTATATTAATTAATAATATTTCAAAGTTGAAGTTGGGCAAATTGAATCAATGTTGCTTCAAAAAATCAAACCAATATCAAGGTACAATGAAAGGGATTTACGATTTCTTATTAATCTTACTAAATTCAAGCAAAATATTTCAATAAATAAGAAAAATATTACAAGCAACTTGCATTGCAAGACACTAAAGAGTTTGAAGCAGCATCTTCAAATGTCAAATCTTGTATGAATCATAATTTCTCATAAAGCTTATAGAAATAAAAAAAAAGAAATTTATTTCAAAACAATAAAATAAATATTTCATTGAATGAAGCTCACTGAGAATGATGCTTATTTTATCTCGATAAAACATTATTTGGAATTACTATAATTTTAAAAGTAAATACGTATAAATAACAACAAATTTGTTTTTAATATTAAGAAAGTATGTAGTAAAGCTGAATGAAGATAAACTAAACCAATTGAAAGCAACTTAATGGCCACACAAGAAGATACTTCAGGTTGCTAAAAAATATGACAAAATAAAAAAGAAAAATTTATAGAAATGAGAGAAGTTATACAATAAAGTCTTTCCAAGAGGCTAAGGAGATCAAATTAGCTATTACGATCCTTAAATTTGTACCTATAAAAATATCTCATAAACTATGCCAAAACCAACCAAAAATCTTTATAAATATAGAAACAAATATATAATTATATAAAGTTCATTAGAATCAGTCCAATGGTATCTTGTTAATGTTGATCAATTTTGTTTGGTCTTTTGTGAAATATCTTATTAGAATAATGTAAAGGTCACATGAGAGGAAAATTAAAGCTTTATAGTATTATAACCTAAACAAAGTTAAACTTTTGATAAAGTGAGATAATGTATATAGGAAAACTGCTTTCTAATAAATTAAGAATATCTAATGTAATATTGTGGAACATAAGATCTAGAATGCAACATAGTGTCTCATATAGATTGATTCATAGTAAATTTTTATTGAGGTTTGATCAAGATGATTGTAACATCATTAGATATGCCTTGACAACTCCATAAAATGAGATTTTTATTTTAATACCTTTAAATATTTTAATTTCTTAGGATTCTATGGGCTTTACAAGCAATTTAGATTTATGTCTCATTTAATAATCTAGGATGTTATGCTCGATCTCCTACGTATCTTACAATTCAACATTGCCATGCAATGATGCCATAGAATGTTGCCCAACAAGCATTTAATTTTTTTTTCAAATGTTTAGGTTCGTTATCTAATTTTAGCTTTAATATAAATTTAGAGAACGTTTGAAAAATAATTTATAATTATTTACATTAACTTAATTTTGTAATTTCTAACAATATAAAACAAGATCCAATTGAGGCAAAAAAACATTGTACTCATCTTGTCTTGCAATATCCAATAAATACTCATTTTTATAATTTTAAATCTTCATTTCCTATAATTTTTTAAACTTTATGAGAAATTTTTTTTTGTACAAGACTTGATGATTGACTATATTACACATGATGTCCTTGACATCCTAAAATGTAAATTTCTTAAACTATTTGTTGTATTAATGAGAAACTCTAATGCTCCTCTAATGTGGTATTTACATTGCTATGATTTTTTCTACTTTAATTCATCTTATTTTAGTTTAATACATATCTATATAGCACAAGACTACTTTATTATCCAAGAACACAATTTTTACGTATAATTTATCTCAATTCTTAAAATTTACTTTACTCTAATTTCGTTATATTTCGTTACTTCAATTTATCTTATTTTGATTTTAATATATATTTACTTGACACTTTTGTTGCACTTTGTTGTTGTTTGCTCGATCCACTTAGTGTCTTGGAATTAAAATTTCTAATATAATTCATCTCCTTTTCTAGATTTTTTTACTTGATTTGGTTATATTGCAATGAAACCCTCATTCTCCTCTCTTGTGACTATTGTATTATTTAAAGATGGATACATTACGTTGCTTCAACTTAACTATTTTTTGATTTAATTTATATTTTCATAATGTTAAAATTAAATTTTTTATTAATTATTCTTATTTACATTTCTAATTTAAAGAAATTCTAAAAGAGGTCTGATCAAGAAAAATATTTTTATTGGACTTACCTCAATGAGCTCTTTTTAATAAAATATTCCATTTTATAATTTTAAATAATTTATTTTTTGGGGTTTTGGCTCAGTTTATGAGGCATTTCAATTTGACCCAAATTTGATGATGGAGGACAATATGCTCGATCTTATTATTATCAAATAATGTAACTTTCCTAAACAATTTATCTCATTTGTTCATAATTTCCATTTTTGTTTTGTTATATATCTATGGACTACAACTCCACCCTTGTGACTTTTTTATTTCTTTGAATTGGCTATATTATATTTCTTCAATTTATAACATTTCAAATTCAACATATATTTTAAATAATATTAATTTTAATTCAATATTATCTTGGTCTATTCATATTGATAATTCATAATTATTCTAAATGATGTCAGATCTAAATGAAACAAATGGCACTTGACTTATCTTCATGGGTTCTATCCAATTAAACATTTATTTTAGTATTTTAAATCATTTAGCATTACTTTTTCTCTCTTAAAATGTTATTTTGATTCATAGAAAATTTGATAATCAAGGATATTGCACTTGATGAACTATCTTATTATGATACTCTCATATAATTAATCTCATTTCTTAAAAGTCTTCACTTTGATTCAGTTATATTGCGACAAAGCACACATTTTCCTCTTATATGATGTCAAAATAACTAAAACTTTGTTACATTAGATTTCTTTGACTTTTCTCATTTTATATTTTTAAAAAATATTCCTAATATTTCTATAATAATTTTTTATTATTTATATTTTTAATTTTCTAATTTATAGTATTTAGCATACTTGACAAGATATTTTTATTGGTACCTAATTTTATCATCAAGGACTTTACACTCAATCTCATTAGTATTTACGGTGCAACTTTCCCAAACAATTTGTCTAGTTTCCTCCAATGTTTTTCTATGACTTAATTCTGTTACTATATAACTTCAAGTAATCTGTCATTTGAACCACAACATGACCTTATTTTTTTTACTATAATTCTTTTATTTATCTCATATCTAATTCAAAAAAAATTTGCATAATATAAAAATAGAAACGTATTATTATTAAGGTTTATTTAATTTTGAATTAATTATTAATTTTTTTATTATTTTATATTTTATTTTCCAAAGTTTTTTCATTCTTTATAAGATATTTTGTGACCATTTTGTTAATTTTATTATGTTATATTACGTAAGATGACTTCAAATATTTTACATTGATTTTGTAATATTAATATGTAGTTCTAAATCTCTCATTCTATTATCATTGCATTAATTATATTATATTTTATTACATTATTTTGACTTTTATGATTTAAGCTTTAATATATATTTTGTTAATGCTGAAATAATATTTTTTTTATTTATGCTTATTTATGTTTACAATTTGTAGTAACTTCAAGTAGGGTTTAATTTTTACGAAAAGTGGTCACTAGACTCATATTAATAACCTCAATGAAATTCAATTTTCTTTTCTATATTTTTTAATATTTTATTTCCTATTTTTTTTGGCTTGGTTTATAGGACATTTTGAATCATAACTATTTTGATAATTGAGGATGTTACACTTGATCTTTTTGTTTTCCTTATGTGAGAACATCCTATACAATTTATCATATTTTTTAAGTATTTCTATTTTGGTTTGGTTAGATTTCTAAGCAACTCCAAGCCTCATTTTAAGTGACATTTTCCTTTTGTTTTTGTTATATTACATTACTTCAATTTATCTCTTTTCATATTTAATGTATATTTAATAAATGTAAAAATAATATTTTAGTATTAAGTATGACTATTTCAAATTTTAAATCACATTAATTTTGAATGAAGTACAATCAAGATGAAGAAAATGTCATTAAACTTGTCTCCACATGCACTAGGAAATTTAATATTTATTTCTAGTTTTTAAATATTTTATTTTCCAAATGTTTTGTACACTTTATAAATAATTTCAATTTTTACAATGTTTATCAATAGATAAATGAAGTAATGGATTTTTATCTATTGATTTACCTTTTTTTCTTCAAATACATTTTTTTTTGGTTATTTTACCTTGTAACTCAAAATCTCGTCTTATGTAATCCTTATATTATCTATTCTATTTTTATTACAATGCTTTAATTTTTCAAATTTAATCTTTCTTATATTTTTTATTAATTTTAACAAAAAATTATTAATTTGTTTTCATATCTACTATAGTAATTTGTAACAATTGAGGTGTAGTCCAATTAAGATAAAACAAATTTTATTATGTTCATCATGAGTAAATCCATCAAATTAAAAATTAATTTTCATTGTTTTATATATTTTTTTAAAATTTTCATATGTTTTTGAGTATTTTAATTTGTGTATGATTTAACAATTGTAGGTATTATACTCAATCTCTTCATCGAATCGTTTTCCCTCTTACACTACATATCTTTCCCCCAAAGTGTTTTCTTTCATTTTTAAATATTTCTATGAAACTACAAATATTCTATCCTACAACTAATACATTTTTTTTATATTATATCTATTTATTTTGTCTGAATTAAACATTAATATTATTTTTCTTAATATTAAATTTGTAATTTTATTCAATTTATCTCAATTAAACTTTAATATTATTTTTTTAATATTAAGATAATAATTTTTTATATTTATGTATATTTACTTTCGTAGTTCATTGTAATTCTAATATGGTAAGGATATTGAGTATAACATCATTGATCATTCAATATTGTACAAATAAAAATATCTCATAATGCTTGCTAAAATCATAAATAATAAAATATTTTAAAAAGATTATTTTATTTAATTGGATATAGTTCCTTAAGAAAAGTTTAATGATATCAGTTTTATCTTAATGAGTCATGATTCAGAATTACTATAACTTGTAAAATTAAACGAGCAAAAATAATAAATAGTTGTTATTTTAATATTAAGATAATATGTATTAATGTCAAAAAGAGTTAACTTAAGGCAAAGTAATTTAACAAAATCAATGCAATATAAAAGTTAGATGATACTTCAAGTTACATATTAATATAACAAAATAAAAAAAAATTCTAGAAATGAGTTATGTTGTACAAATAGATAGATGTAGAAAATATAGAAAACAATATAGTTAGATAGCACTCATCAAGACTATTACAATAAAATGCCTTGTAAAGCATTCAAAAACTATAGAAAATCATTTTTTTAAAAAGAATATTAAAATGAATGTTGTTTGGATAAACACAATTAAAAAATTTCTAGTAATACTTTTTTTCTTTTAGATTTCAGCACATTTAAAGTAATTTGGAATTATAGAAGTAAATGAGAAAAATAATAAAAATATTATTATTTTAATTATAAATAAACATATTTTAAAGAAAAAATAATATAAATTGAAACAATATAATACAACCAAGTTAAAGTGATTTAAAGGTCACACAAAAGAAGATTTGGATGCACTTAAGAATATATCGACTTTATTGTTAAATATTTTTAAAATTGAGATAAATTATAGAGGAAATTTGTTGTCTAATACACTAAGGTAATTGATTATAGTGTCCTTGATAATGGAATATCGTATAATAAAAATGAGTTGTTGGGTTGTCAAAGTTCTAGAAAATAAAATAATTCAATAATATTAATGGATTATGAATAAATATAAATAAATTATTATTTTCTTAATATAAAGTAAATATATATTAAATAAAAAATATAACAAATTGCAGTAATGTAGTTAATCGAAATCGAGGTGATGTGAAACTCAGATTATAAAATTTAGAGTTAAATAATAATAAAAGTTTGTGAAAGAAAATAAACATGGTGTAACATACGCACTCTTCAAATCAAGTAATGATAAAAATGTATTGCAATGCTTGCCAACATAATATAATATAAAAGATTTAAAAATAGTAAACTAAATATTTAAAAGGATTGACAACATAGAGAAGAGTATAATGACTTTGATTTCATGTTAACCAAACCTCATTTAAAATTACTTCAAATTACAAAAGTAAATATAAAAAAATAACAGGAAATTAATTTTTAAATTTTAAGAAAATACAAATCAATGTTGAAATGGATAAATTGAAGATAACAAATACAACTAAATAAAATTAATGTAGAGTTCACATCAGAGGAGATTAAGAGTTACATTCTAATATAGCAAAATAAAGGCAAAAATTGGAAGAAATAAGAGCAATTGGGTGAGAAAGTTGCATTCCAAGTAAGCAATGAGATCAAGTGTACTATCCTCATTTGTCAAATCTAAACAACTGATATAGTAAGTAAAAAAAGAATAAAATATTTAAAATATAAAAATGAATATTAAATTAATAGAGCTCATCAAGATGAGTTAAATGACATGTTTTTCATCTCTTGTTTCTTATTGTTATAGTCTTATACTATAAAATACATTAACATCATATTGCACTAAGCTTGTATCGTTTAGTTATCAACTTTGTTCTATTACGCTCACATAGATCATACAGGTACAATGATGTAGCATCATATTGTATGAACATTTCTATTTGTCTTCATAATCACCTTGAATAGCATTATAATAAGGTCATATAATTGGGTGAAATGATCATGACATATTGTAGTAAATGTCATACTATAAGATAAGCTTGACACTACTTTTTGGAGACTAGACTATAGTCTCCAATCATAATCCTAACTTGTTATGTGAAATAATCACATAATATGATGATGATGTTATACACATGATCAATCTTTCATTGTTTTAGCACTTTTCGTATCTTTATTTCAATTTAAACATTTTGGAGCAAGAATCATATTACTTTTTGGTGCATTTAAGATAATGCAAAAATTAAATCCACTTATTATGTTACACAATCTCATGAGATGTATAGAAAGCTAAAAAGGCATGCATGAATAACATCATGACATGTCTAAAAGAGTAGGTTATGTTTGAACAAATGTGCCACATTACTAATTGTGTAACTTTTAACATTCTATTAGAATAACATTAGTGATGATGTGTCAAATAGATTTAGTCCAGTAAAAACAACCTCCAAAGGGCTATAGTATTGTGAAAGTTAAGCCAGACATCTTGTGTGATAATAAACATTGCATGCTAATCACATTTTCAAAGCACAATAGTAAACAAATGTATAATATTTTCTAATCATTAACACACATGTTGAAGATCTTAAGAAAGATAATGATTAGTTATCACAAACTTTACCCTTTCACATTAAATGAATTATTTTATTGTAAAAAACTTAAATTATAATTCCCTCATAAACGTTGGATTAGTAGAATGCTACCATAAATTTAAGCTACAAAATTCTTTTAATGAAAATCTTGAATAGCATTGTGGTGAACTTGGAAAGGGGAATGAGTAATTATCTATTATTTCTTGATTGCTTGAATTGAAAAATTAGATCAAATTGAGTGAATTTCAATTGAGTGTAGTTGTCATATTGGTCCTTTGAATGGTTGAAATTAGTTAGACAATGTTAAAAATTAGAGCTTGATGTTTATACAAGTTGTGCGGTGACATGTAAAAATTTTAATCTAAATGTAAATAATTGAAGATAATAAAAGAATGTTAATATTATTAATTCCTTGGTAATCTTTAATACAAACTCTTAGTAACTTTGAAACCATATATACAAGGGTTGCAGCTAAATAAATGCATAAGTGATTTGTAGATGGTTTGAGCCAAAGCTAGTTCTATGCCCATTATTAACTAAAGGGAAGAAAACACGAAGTCATATTTTGCATAAGTGGACACACGACACTAGTAATGAGTAACCCATAAAAAGTTGCGAAGATGACTTACAAATCAAAAGGAGAAAGTGCACCTAGACACTCTATAACATTGTTCTAAAAAATCTTTGAACCATTGGGTCATAAGAACTAAAATATTGTCTAAATAACCAATTAAAGAAAATAGATAACGTTACAAAAATGGGTCAATGGTATAAAAGAAATCTCTCTATCACAAAGTTCTATAACCCAGAAATAACTTGATCAAGAGGCCCACTACATTTATGTTAGATAATAAAAAAAGTACTTAACTTAATTCTATGTAATTCCTCCCATCAAAGGATGAAAAAAAATTAAGGAGATACATCATGTTCCAATGGCCTATCTTATGTTTCACTAATCTTTCATATAAACGGTGATCTTTAAAAGTTATATTTTTTTAAAATGAATTTTTTTCTAAAACTAGAAAAGCTTAAATCATTGGGGTAACATTAAATTAGAGACAAAAAATGATTTTGTAAATGCATTACATTGCTTTGTAAAAATCTATTGATGGGATTGCCTTTTCCATGTATTTGCTTCTTAAGTAGGGAAACTAAATGTAATCAAGTTTAGTGAGAGATTTACAATTGTTTGGTAGTGTTGTAGTTGAAAGTTTAAGATTACAAGTTTTTGCCTGCCACTTGCATAACAAGATTAACACTTCATTGCCCACTCCTACAATTTTCTAAAATTAAATTATTTAAAATTATTTACTTGTTTTATTGAATGATTTTGAGCATCTTCCAACGAATAGTTGCCTTTCCTTGAAACAAGTTTAGAAATTGTTTCCACAATTTTGCTTAAATCTCCTAGATGTTAACATAATTGCAATCCAATAGCATGAGAAAGTAGGTTAGCTTCTTCATTTGATTAAAAATCAATAAATGTTAAGAAAATGCTCATCAAACTGTTTGCACTATCATGATTGTCTTCATCTCATCCTATAAGTCTTAAATGATTTGCAAATTTTTATTAGCATTTTCCCAAAGTTGGGAAACTTATATAGCTTTCTACAATTCTTAAGATGCAAGTAATATCGATATAATAATTGTATTGGAATATTCTAAAATCTAGTGAAAATAGTAATTACTCAAGAAATATGTAAATAATCATTTATTTGAAGGTCCATAAAATATATTGAACAACAATACATAAAAACATTGTATTTAGTTAGTATTAATATGCCTTAATCCACAAATTTTAGTCTCTTCTTTAGTACTTAGCAAAAATAATCTAGATGTGCTATGTGCAAAATAATTACGTACCATATGCAATCCTCAAACATCAATATAAGCACACAATGCACTACCTATTTCCTTACAAGCATTTTTTTGTTGAACTAAATGTATCACACATTAATATAATGTACTATGCAATGCTATGTTTACCTTTCTCGACTCATATTTTTTTCTCGATCTATGTACATACTAATTTAAACAAAATTTTAATTATACCTTTATAACAAAATACCATCAATTAAATTAAATTTTGAAAAATTATATTATTTTACAATCTTAGTGTTTTTTACTTCATTATTAATGCAAACACATTTTTAATCTTTAATAAGGAATTTCTAAAGATAAATAATCTTATGTGAATGCGTGCATTCTGAAACAAATATAAGTTATGAGGTAGTTTGAAAAACATTTTTTCTAGCACTTAAAACCTCGTCATTGTTTTATAGCCTTAAAAACATTATCATATATATTAACAAGTTAAAAAAAAATTAAGACAATCTAAAAAAACTTTTTTCAAGGTTTTTGCTCAAGTGTTTATCTATTGTTCTAATTATGTGCTCATTACACACTAAACATTAATAAGTTAACACCATACTTTACAAATTGTCCACTTCTTAAAGAAATTGACCTAAAAGCACCAATAGGAAAAGCATTAGTATAACAACAAAATAATCCTTTCATCATTTAGTTCCCCACCTAATTATGTCAAAGCCACTTAAAAGTGATGAAATAAATAGAAAGTTACATGTGTGCATGCCTACAAATGCTCCACATAAATTTGCTCCCCTTATATTTATGTTATTAAAAAAATATTGAACTAATCGTAAGGATTACATTAATTTTCTGTTTTGAAGTATACTCTCCCTATTTTTGCAATGCATTACAAAAATTAATTATATATATATATATATATATATATATGTAAATACCAATAGTTATATGTGTAAAAGTATATTAGAGGTTCCACTCTTTCTATCTTTATTTCTCTTTATGCCGAAACATTTGAAAAAATTTGAAACTTTTAAACATACTCAAATGTAGTCATTAAAACTTATTATCCTGTCTCCATATTGGTTCCTCCTAAATTTTAATTAATATAAGCAAAGTATGCATGTAGCCTTTAAACTATGCTTTAGATTTTGGAACCTAATCAAATTTCTCTCTAGCCATATAACAATAAATTCTTTGAACTTTATATCGTTCATATTTCTTATTCTTTTTTATCTAAGAAAAAGAGGGGTACCTAGAGTTCACATTAATTTTAATGTAGCAATTCTCTTAAATGTAACCATTTAGATGTGATAAGTGTAGCAAATTATAAAATTAGCATATATTCGACATACCTAAATTTATTATTACAAAAAAAACTTCTATCAAGTGTGCATGAAAGCCAAGAAATTGTGCTTTAGATTTTGATTCCTAAATAGATTTCGATTTGGCCAACCAACAATCAATACCAAAGACTTTACTTGGAACATTTTTTTAATCTAATTGAAAAAGTTGCTCATTGGGTTAACATTACTTTTTACGTTGCAATTGTTTTTAATGTGGCCTCTTTGTGTGATAATTCGAATAGATAATGCAAATAGCACAATCTCAATATGATCAAATTTTTTTTATTGTATGAAACACCTCAATAAGGTAAGCACAGATGATCAAAATCTATGCTTTAGATTGTGGTGCAAAATTAGATTGGGGTTTTGCCTAAAAAATAATCAATCACTAGAATTTTACTAAGAATATATGTAAATGAGGGGTAATGTGATCTCACTTTAGCCATAATGTTGTGATTCTCTTAATTGTGACATTTTTCGGTAATAATTAGAATTTACAAATAATGCCTTCTCAACATTAACATTTATATGTTATAAGCAACACATTATACATGTGATAACAAATATAATTTTAATTGAATTTGTTAAAATGGTAAATAAAATGTTTTGTGCTACACTTTCATACTAATGGCTAGAGGAGGTTCTTCTCTAGTTGATTCATGTTCATGTAGATATGTCCCTTTTGTTGATAATAATCGAGTAAAACATAGTGTTCCATGTATAAAGTTTTTTTTGATGGAAATCATTTAAAAGTATTCATTAAGTCAATCACAATGCTTTCTAACATATTATATGAGACTTTTTTAACTCGTCATCTTCAATCTTGGATGGAACATGTTGTACCTTGAAACAGATCATGTCTTCTTCCTAACATTTCTGATGACTTGAGAATGTTGATGATGGTTCCCAATCACTCCATTTATGGTCTTCCCCATTTTATTTCTTTTCTAAATTTTTCTTCTTCAATCTTCACTTCTCTGCCATGATTGAATATTTAACATGGAACTAGTTAGTTCATTGCATTCATGGAACTATTCCTCTACTGTTCCAATTGCTTTGTTAGTGTGTCTTATGATCTTTTTTTTGATTTTCTTGCAACACATTTTTAAAATAATTCATTTAAACTTTTAAGTAAAAGCTTTAACTCACTATTGCATCAAGATTCATCTTTTATTGTAACTAGATTACCCTGTAATGCCAAATTGTTTTATTCCTTGATTTTAGCTATGACACCTCCTCTTTTCTCATTTCCATCTTAAATTCATTAACAATACAATCATGAAATGTATCATCCATAGTGAGATAGTGTTAGTTTAAAAAGGAAATAATTTCTTTAAGTTTCTCATCTAAATTAAGATGGTATAAATTTTTTAAAAGCAATAATTTTTATAATAAACGTGTTAAACTTCGTGAGAATCACACTTAATACTTTCCACACTTGTTACCACCATTTTAGGATTTCACTGTTCATTCATTAAATAAAATGACATAACCTTAATGGCCTCTAGACAATGCATATGGAAGTTGTCGAAATCATGCATATGAATGTTTATGTTTGAAAAGTTTACTTAACAGTTTCCATCATATCTAACCTCACTGATAAACTAAATTTCTTGGGTGCTCTTAAGGTTAATTACCTTATTCAATTTTGTTGCTAAGAGGTCACAATGAACGCTGTTTAGGGATATTGAAGTTTTGTCTATGTTTTCCATATGATGGGAGTTCACATTGATACATTTTAACAACCTCGGTTTTTAATAGAAAACTACAAATGTATTCCCTTTAATATCACAAATCACAATATCGACAAAGTTAAGAAAGAAATGCACTTTGGGTTTTTAATGTAAACAAGAATGCAATTTTAGTAATAAACACATGGAAAACATACTTTGTTCTAACGTAGCACATCAATCAACAATAATGTGGTTCATTGCGACAATCTTCTCAAACATGCTTAGCCAATAAAAATAATAAGCATTTGATAATTATTAGAAAAAAGGAGGATGCTGTTCACACAATAAGTCTCAGTTGAATCCAAAAAATTGTAATATTGATGTTAAAAATTGAAAGTACCTTATATTTTAAGATTCTTGATAATTCATAGATTAACACTTTAAAATTCTTACTAACATTATATCCCTTCGTGGGAAGATTGCAATAATGTAAATGCACAAGGTTGTTTTATTTGATTTTATCTAAAATGGATGTACTCCCATTGCCAATGAAAAAAATTAATTAAGCACTTTAATGTTACTTTTAATTGCAAGGCGCAAAAACTAGCCAAAGTGAGCCAACAAATACTTAGGTAAAAAGGCTTACATATCACTGTGCTAAAATATGTTCAAAATGGATTATAGTACCCAATAACACTAATCCTATGATAACATTGATTCAATTTAAAAATTCTTTTGGGCTCCTTTAAGAAATTCATTAATTTCTACAAGACTTAAAATTCTTCCAATGTCATCGTAGATTAATTGAAATCTGGGTATACCATTAAGTAAGTTTTGGCATGGTTATTGTGTTAGAACTTTTTCATCATTTTTTGAACTCAATTGGAAATTTTTTCATGTCATTAATATTAGTTAAACAATTTCACTAATATAGAGATGCTCTCTATTATCCATCTTAGCCTCTTTATTTCAATGTGATGTGTGCAAGACTAACAATGAGAAATTTAGGAATAGTTCAAGAAACAGTGAATAAGAAGAGTTGAAATGGGAGATTAAAGGATAAAGGAAGCTTGAAGAATAACATGTCATTAGCTTGTGTCACAAAATTAGAAGAATAGGAAAAAATTTAAAGTTAGTTTCACAAAAAGGACAAAGGTATGTTTCTATTGAAGCTGTCTTTCTTAGATTGTTCTTAAGGTCCTTTATGAGCTACTTCTGTTTTTTTTGGACATATTAGAAAATGGTTCAAGGCTCTTTTGTTATGTTTTACATCCAAATGCCACATACTATAAAATTGGACCATTTGTGTCATGTGTTGTGAGCCATGAATGGTTTGATATTTGAAGATTCTAAATCAACCCTTTCCAAGAGGGTTTGAGAAATATTATCAATTTGAACATATTATGTTATTAGTTGAGCAATGTTGGACCTCGATTTCATAAGTAAATTATATGGTATGCGAATATTTGTTAAACTGTACGATAAGGACATGGGAAATAACTTTGGATGTTTTACTTAGTCCATCAAATTATCAAGTGTTAGAGATCTTATTATTTAAAGCTAAATCGTACAGTGAAACTAGAGAATTCATCCATACGATAGAAAAATGAAGTGGTATCGTTGGCAATTGGAGGATGCTAGGATTGAGTTTTATTCATTTGACATAGTGCACATGGAATTACTTATGGTTGATTGTATCGTTTGATATGAAGGATGAAACAATATGATTGGATGGTTTTGATTATTTAATTCAATCGATATTTGAGACATTTTATGCAGTCTTCAGTAATGCTTGTTGAATAATGAATTTGAAAATATTGATAGAATATAATAAGAATTACACAAGAGGTAAGAGCAAGAAATAAAAAGGAAGAAAAAATTAGAAGTGGGATCCTAAGCTGTTAAATTTGTGGACTATATAATTGTGATGTAAGTACGTTAAGTTATGTATTATAAAGAAATAATACTGATGAATGAGATGTAAACTGATGTCAGCAAAATGCATGTCAAAAATATCTTCTCAAATATTGTTATTTATGATCTAATATTTTATTACAAGTTAAATATGTGTGTGCTTATATATTTTTTTATTATATGTATTACAAGTTAAACACAAAACAAATGAATTTAAAAAAATTAAAACAAAAGGAAAATGATATTTGTTTTATTTAACCATAAATTATGGCTTCTTGTTATGAGAAACATTACCACATACATGCATTAATTCTTAGATGTTGGGCTACAACATTATAGATACCTCTCCATCATGAGCATTATATTACAAGTAATGTGCGTGGTTGTTTCATAGCATATGATCATCAAATTAGTACCTTATTATCCTTTGTACAAAGATTGGTGGACCATGACATAGCAGAGGGCACATCATTATCAGCTCACAATGCTGGACAATGTACACCTTGGCTCTATTTTTTATTATGACATGATAAAATTATATATATGAAAATAAATGCTCTTGAAACAGAAATCAAGAAAGGTGAAAATGAAATGAATATAAAAATAAGGAAAACAAAAGAAGAAAACCATATGATACGAAATGATATAAGTATTATATGATATTTCTATAATGACATGACAATGTACTTACATGTTGATTGTGCATGCAAGCATATATGTAGCAATTCAATATTTCATTTTTTTATAGATAGCCATGTACAATTTAAGTCAAAGTTTAATTATACTTACAAGATTCTCGTTGACATTTTTGTAACATTTTATTAGTTATACCGTACAGTTTACCACTTAACACATTATGCTTATATCTTATAGGCTAGGATATAAACATGCATGAAGTTGGTGTTTTTTTGTTTACACCTTATGGCCCATGTTTTTTTAAGTGTGTGCTCTATAAGAGATACATTTTATGTACTGACATTATTGTGCTTTGATAGTTGTTGCATCAACCTTTCATGTTATCTAATGTTTTGAATGGTAGATCTATGATTTTCTATGATGCGTATATTAAGCTATTCTTTATCAGATGGTAATGCATTATGGTTGTTTTCTTAGTCATCCTAGCTCAAATCTTAGTTTCGTCCTCATGACAATAATACTCACTCTATTATAATAAAGGTAATTGGGAGCTTTTTATTTTCTACTTGTATTTGCTAACATTATGCCCAAAAATGCATGCCGATGATGTGTTAAACTCAAAGGCTTAGAATTTAGAATGGGATTGTAGTGTACGCAATCGAATGTTGTGCAAAACAATACATTTGTTCAATAAAAGTGTCGTTCTAACAAAAAATAAAAGTTTCCTTAGCATTTAGGAAACTTACACGAATCAACATGATGAGAGATGAGTTGGTAGAACTCTTCAAGCATAATGTTCGCTACCATAAGCACAATCCTCTTCCTATAATCCCCAACAATTTGAAAACGGAGCCCCTTTTCAAATAAAATACTTACAGAGCTTCATAAATATAGCCACTATGTTTTTAAGAGGTACAAATCCTTTAGTGGTCGATAACTAGATAATCTAGGAAGAAGAATTTTATTATATAGCTTATTAAGAAAAGACAAAACATTCATTGCTCTTTTTTTATCTATGTTTAACATTGTTGTCAGAACCTTGCCACCATTCATGCTTCAGGAGTTGTCAAATAGTGGAAGTCTCATAAAAACACTACATAGAGATGTTTGAAATAAGATTTGTGGTTTTATTCCACATAAAGAAGATGCAAGTGGAATTCAAGGTCCTAGGGAAACAACACATAATTGTGACAATTTAAGAGAAAAGATTATTTCCTTTCTTGCTACGTGCTACATGAAGAAAGATTAAAAGATGAGTGCTTTTTTCTCTCAAAAAGAGTTTAAAGAATGTATATAAATCTATAATAATCACCTTAAAAACCTTCTTTTATATACCAAGACAAAAAAATTTTGTTGGTGGAGCAAGAATTAAAATCCTTAAATCTAATAAGGTTGCAATTATTATAATGAAATAGGAACAATTATTTGCAAGGTGTTTTGGGCTCCTTAAGAAATTTTATTATGAAATAAAAGAAGAAAGACATTACAAAAGCTACCTACTTAACTGATAGGATAGAGGTGTTAATAAAAAAAATGGATATAAAACCTCATGGGAAGGCATTGAAATAACTAAAGTGTTAGACAATCAAAAAGGGATTAATGTTTTGTAGTTGAGTGGCCAACCCAAATGCTTTGGTTGTAGAGAGAGGAACTTTTGTAAAGGTTGTCTCTATATTGTGTAAGAAATGGCATTTAGACACTTTAACATGCATCATAGAGATTGTAAACGTATTGGTAATGGTTAATTGAGTTCCTCAATGATAGCCTAAGTGAGCAAAAGTTGATGATAAGCTATGTGAGCAAATGTCTTTGATATTTCCAAATTTGATGAAATTTTTTACATGGATTAGTTGTATAAACACTAAGAAATTAATTACAGCATAGAAAAAAAGAATTATATTTATTTCTCTATAACTACCAAAAGTAGACTTCTTTTGTAAGGTAAAAATAGTCCCACTTATTTTTGTTTATAAGGGAAGCAATGCATTGGGAAAGGTTGTTGAATAATTTTATTTATCTATTATGTGTGTTGATGATCTACGATTATCTCGTAATGTGGAAATTGAGTTTGAAGTTTAAATGATATATGAAGTTTAGCACATACTTGGAGATTTTTATAAAATGGCACCTCTGGAATTCAAATAGAAGAAATTGTAAGTACGAGGTCTACCAGAAAAGTGTTTAGTAGTTGTATCACATCTTCATAAGGAGCACCAATTTTTTTTTCTAAATGGAATAGAGTAGTTTGAGAATTTCCAAAGACTTTCATTAATTGAACAAATTAATTATTAAGAATAAAATACCCTGTACAAATAATTTTTGATTTGTTTGATAAATTCGAAAGCAAAACTATTTTTACCATGATCAATTTTAGATCAAGTTATCACAAGTTGGAAATCATTGAAGCCAATGTGGGTAAGGTGTCTTTCAAGATAGAACATATGCAATAAGAGTTATTTGTGCTACATTTTTTATTATTGAGTGCACCAACATACCATATGGAATTGATAAAAAGAATTAAGAGAATTATTAAATATCTTTCAATCATCTTTATTGATGATATTATTATATTTTATAAACTCTCAAAAGATCAAGTTTTCTTTTTGCATTTATATTGTAGATGTTGATGGTAATTAAGCATGTGTGATTTTGGAATTGTAAATTTTGATTGTCTTAGGCTGTGTTTGTGAAACATTTGATTAGTGTTGCATAGATATTAATATGTCCTTTCAAATATTTGACAATGTAGTTGTTTTATGTCTTCTTTTACTTTAGCAATTTAGAGTTGCTTTTGTTTAAACTAATCCTACTAAGAATTGACATAAGAATTTTTCCATATAGCATTAGTAGTAATATAATTGACTTAAAAAACATCAAAATTTTATTGAGATGTTGATTATGCTAAAAGAATTTTAAAGTTGAAAACAAATTGACTAGTATTGAGGTAATGGCCATTCTAGAAGGATTTGATGGATGTCACATCATTAGTGATGTTTAACCTTATGGATTGGGGTGTGTGCAAATGAAGATAGAATTATTGTTTCCTATACATCTATTCAATTCTTGTCTAATTATATGAATTATGCAAAACATGATCTAGAATTAGCTGTCATAGGTTTTGCCCTAAATAATTAGAAGCATCATGTTTAGATCAAGAAATATAACATTTTAATTAATAACAAAGGCTTGATGTTCCATCTCATTTTGAGGGAATTTAATATGAGATAGGGTATTTGGCTAGAATTGGTTAAAGAGTTTGCCTTAATTATAAATGTTTTTAAACAAAATAATTGATGTTGCATATGTGCTGAGTAAAACGTTAATGAGATGTTTTCATGTGAGTTAGCCAAATGAAAAATAACCTCTCTTGAAATTGATGGATTGCACAAGGAAGGAATAGTGTTACGAATGTTGGCCTACTTAATGAACTGAAGGCAAGGTTAGATTAGCTAGATTCAATTAGAAAAGATAAAACTTTAGGATGAAACCATTGGTGCTAGTATAGGTTGATGATAACGATTGTAGCATATGCAACATTTTACCTTATTTTAAGGATGATGTCCTTCATGAATTTTAACACCTATGGAAAGAACTACTTGTAAACAAAATCAAAGTTAATAAATGAATGAATGGATGGCTTCTCACTCAAATTCATATGCTCTCTTGACAATAGGTGGGTTCAATGTGACCTTTTTGATGGGCACCCAAATAATATGCTAGCTCCAACAAAAAAGATTTCATCTCGCATATTAACATGTCTGGAAAATTTTAGGATTTCCACTAAATCTAAGTAGATGTTTTCCTAAGAGATTTGGATGTACCATTACAAATAAGTATGTGCGTACATAGCTTTATAACTTCAACTACAATACAAAACTTGATGAATTACTCCTCATTGCATCCATATAAGTGACAAAGAAACCACAAAAGCATTCCTTTCAAGATGCCCTAAGTGACACTATGAACCACTGACTAAAAAAAATTGAAACTATCACATCATTAAAAGAAGAATAAAAATTGGTGCTTGACAAGGACGAAATTAATTAATTTCAATCACTAGTTAATGTTTGCCTTATTTTTATATTCTTTCACAGAAAGAGGACTACCCATTTTATGAGACAATTGAAATATGCACTATTGCTAATTTTTTTTTATTTGTATTTAGGTGGCCTCCTGAATTGAAATACAATGTTGGTCTCTCAACTGTTTCAGTATGGATAGCTTTTGAATAGCTATCATTACATTTTTTTCCATAAAACAATCCTTTGCTCGCTTGCAACATAGCTAGAACTCCACTCAAACTTGACATAGTAAAAACCATAGCTTCAAGTCCATATATTACTAAGGTATTTGCAGAAGTGGGCCTTGCCATTTTTTAAAGAATTTACTTCAATAATTAGAATATCCAAAAGACAGCGATACAAGGAAGTGAGAATCTAGAAAAAATTCAATATGAAAACTTATCTTCAAATAATTTACATTGCTAGAAACAAGGTCATGAAAAACAATAATGCAACTTTATTAAAAAAATTGAACTACGAATCCAAGAGCACAATCATTCAAGGAAATAATATGTCGAAACCAACCAATCAAAAAAAATCACAAGGCTTAAAAGGAAAGTTGGTAATACAAAAAGAAGAGTCCCAAACATCTGAGGTTTCCACACTAATTTAAGAAGAAAATGAGAGAACAACTCTCTTATTCTAATGAGTAACAAACTAATAGCACAACAAACAACAAGAAAAAAATCCAAGGTGAAACATCGTAGACACAATGTGTAAGGGAAATGAATGCTACATGAAATAATACTCAATGCAATAACAAGAAATCCTGAATATTTGATTCGAAATTCCTATTAAAGGCAATAAGAGAACTCCTTATAGGCACATATTTGAATTAGTTATGACAATTATTAGAAGAGATTAGATGGCCACCCATGGGAAGTAACATGTTTGATGAATTTATATAAGGAAAAAAGATCATCAAAGAAAACAAAAAACATAATAAACCACTCATCCACTTGTAAGGAAGAACTCTAAAGCCATAGATAAATTAGACTTAAATAAATAAGATGATTAAAACTAGAAAATAGAGCACTTTGGGCTTGGTAGAACTTCACTGACTCAAAAGGCCCAAAATACTGATATAATACTAAAAATAGTATACTTCTAGATCTACAAGACAAACTAATAAGTGCATCAAAGCTATCTCTTTTTTAATTCAAAATGGGTTTTCGTAATATAATGCATAACTAATAGAATAAGATATGGTTTATGTGGTGTGACTAACTAGTTGTTGATATTATCTACAATGATAATCAATTAGTACACCTTTGAGTAAATGTGTGGAAAATTTATTAGACAAAATATTTTTCTATATATATGTAAATCATACGTGAAACCAAAAGGAAATCATTATGTTTAAAATAGGAACATCACCAACACATGATAAAAACCTTGTTTAATTTGTGGTGACTTCAATGTCATTTCAGTCAAAGGCAAATACTTTTGCCATGCCAAGCAAGATGCCCAAGTATCTTTTAGACTTTCAATCATTTATTGAAAAATTACAATAATTTAGGCACATGTAAATTAAAGCCTATTAAATTAATATTGCAAAAGGAATGGTGCTCTTATTTTCGAGTGACTATATAAACTAATATACTACAAAAAATAACTTATATTAATTGTTCTTCTTTTAACACACCATCAAAGAATGGCAGCATCTAATAATCCCCAAATTCTTTTACAGATCCACTATGTAACCCAAGGAAAACACCAATTTAGACAATTACAACTCTTGTTTTTTGGCATGCATTCAATGAAATAGTACATGATTAGGAACTTCCTATAGAAGCTTTGGGCATGCACAATTATGGTGCTAAACAAAGAAGATTAAAAAGTTACCCAAAAATGGAATAAGGATAGAATTGAAAATATCTTTGAAATTAATATAATAGAAAAAGTTTCCCATCATAAGTAGAATTAATCTCTTGCTAGGTTCAAGTGGTACTATATCAAAAATAAAAAGAAAACGTTAAGCGGTTGAAAGTATGCGCGATAAATTAAAAATTTCTTACTCATTAATATTGGCAAGAAAAATTTCTTACTCATTAAAAAATTTTCTTTTAAAAAATTTTTTCTTACTCATTAAGGAATATATTAATTTTGTGAAATGACCTTTACCATTCAAATATCATAAAATAAGATCATTAGTAGGAGAAATAAAATAATAACATACAAAAACATCGTTGAATAAATATTAAAAACAATTTTTAATGGAGTAAGATATGGCTATTGTTGGGTCAAAATCTAGTAGTGATAAAGATGGTGTAATAGTTTATACCATTCACCTTTTAATTGTGTCAGACTCAGCAAAATCACTTATAGAACAAATAAAAATGTCGATGATAAATTTTTTTGAAAAGGGCCAAACAACCCTTTTGCTTTTCATTTGATCTCTTTGATGCCCATGTCTAAGCTTGTTTAGAAAAATAGCTTAAGCTTTAATAATAACACCACTAAAATGAAGATTCATACTTATAAACTATGGTGGTCATTCCACAATTCATAATCGCCAACATTAATGACAAAAAGTTACAAACGCACCATCAAAAATTGGCACTTTATGACAATGATAGTGATGACAAAGTTAATGGCACTGTCCACTTAGTAATGAATACTAAACTTATGGACAATTCAATAAGAAGCTTATAAGCTAGGTTCATGTAGCATGTAAGATTTTATCGACTATTTTCTAACTATAGGGTGATTTAGGTAAAGTAAGTTCTATGTCAGGTTCTGTCAAAAGAGAACATCAAATTAAAACTATTTAAATTTTGAGAATAAATTCGTCTTAAGAGATATATCAATACCACAATTGCACATAATCAATCAAACTCTTCATATACATCAATGCTTCAAATAATTTGTTTCCAACTGTCATTCAAATGCCTAATGTATGATCATGAGGATGAGCATGTACATTTTGTTTTGCAATATACAATTGTTGAAAAATTTAAAAATCTTTTTGATAGATGTCTAGATTCACCACAAAAAAATGAAATGAGGGAGTTTAGTTGCATACAATCAAGACAGATCATATAAAAATTTCAACTAGGTGAAAAGGCCAACAATATTCCTACAACCATTTGTTGGATGTTATAGAAACCTTGGAGAATGGTAAATTTTGGATGCAAACTTGGGACATGCTTACAAATAATAAACTCCAATTTTTTAAGGCTTATATAGGATGTTTCATGCTTTTCCAACACAAGTTAACAGTAAGACAATAGCTATAATTTTCATATTACTACCTAAATTTCCATGAGCTACAGTAATCCACAGGATAATGATGTTGGCTATGCCCACTAGCTAATTACTATCCTTTGTTTAACCCTCACTAATTTACTTGGAGGTGGCATTGACATATACAATATGTTGGGGGACATTAAACATCGGTAGGTTGCTTGGATTTATTTCAACTTCAATTACCACTTTACAAATCCATATTGCAAAGTTTAGTGAATTGGTAAATGATTGGCAAAAAGTTTTCTCCCATCAGTTGTTCAGTGCTAAATTTAATGGAAGCTTTATAAAATAAGTGCAAGTTTGGCAGTATGTTCATCATTGTTATTGGTTTTTGTTTGCCATGGCTGTCATACACAATGCAAACATAAGTTTGTTCATTTCTAAAACATCATTACAATGATGTTAGCAACGTACAACCTATATGTAAGGGTTCAAATTCAAATAAACTATTTCTTCACACTAATAAAACAGTCATATAGTATGTTACATTTGTTCATCATGTAAGGCGATAACATAATCACTCTTAGACTGCAAAAGAAGAATACTTGATATAACAAGTCCTAGATGAGAAGCTTTCCTTAATCATAAATCCATAAGAGTGGCAATGCGATTTCAAAAGCAATTAAAACTCACACTAGACCACATAAAATCCTTATGCATCAAGTGAATCATTATAGGTCAACAACAAATTCTATGTTGCTATATATGATAAATAATTTGTTCCTTATGCACTCATGTTGTTTATAATTAAACTTTTAGTTGTTTAAATACATTTATAATAATAGATTTTATTATTATATGAAAATGTTGATGAGCGTTATCCAATTGTAAATTATTTTATTTTTAAAATATTTTATTGCTTAGTGCTTTAGTACCTTCATAGGAAATTTCAATTCATTCTTGATTTAATGTTTGATGATGTTACCCTCAGTCTTTTAGGCAAGTTATAATGCAATATTTCTAGAGTATTTACCTCATTGTTTTTAATTTGTTTCTTTCAATATGAGATATTATTATGTAACTCTAAATCACTAGTTATATGTCATTTATAATGCCTTTGCTAAGTCATATTACATCAATTCAATTCTACCTTATTTTATCTTAAATATATATTTTTGTAATTTTAAAGTATAATTTTCTATCAATTTTTCTTACATTTTTGTTAATTAATAATAATTATAGAGAAGCTTCACTAGAGACAAGGCAATTTCATTTGGATTCATCTCAAGAACTTTATCAAATTAAATATTAATTTTATTACTTTCAAAAACAATTTAAATAGTTTTTGCTTGGTTGATTAGAAATTTCTATTTTGTACAAGATTTGATAATTGAGAATTTTACACAGAAACTCCATAGTATCTTAGAATAAAATTTTCTCTTATGATTTATATTATTTATTAAAATTTCTTACTTTATTTGCTTATACTACTATGTAACTCTAAATCTCCTCTCACATACCATTTACATCTTTTTCATATGGTTATATTATCCTTCTTTAATTAATCTCGTTTTAGATTTACGATATTTTAATTTATTTATCAAAACAATGATTTGCTGTTATTCATGACATTTTTACTTTTAATAGTTTATGGTAATTTGAAATAAATTTCAATCAAGGTGAAAGAAATGTCATTGGACACATCTTATTTATCTTTAACTTTTTTCATATCTTTTTTTAGATTTTTAAATAAATTATTCTTTATTCATTTGCATTCATTATGAATTATTTTTATTTGTTACTAATTTGACAAATAAGGGCCTAAATTCAATTTTCTTAGTCTCTTCAAGTTCAATAGTACTACAAACATTACCTCACTTCTTCAAATTATTTGCTTTTATTTTGTTATAATATTAGTTAACTATTAGTCACTTCTTTTGTGACCATTGTATTATGTTTTCTTGTTATGTTATATTTTGTGAATTTATCACATGTTATCATGAATTTAAATTTACTTAATATTAAAGAAATACTTTATTATAATTAATACTTATTATTTAAATAATTCTCAATAACTCCAAACATTGTCATATCTGTACGAAACAAATATTCAAAGACTCATCTCGATCAACTCTATAAAATTAAATAGTCACTTTTATACCTTAAAATATTTCTTTTTCGAAGTTCCTTTTATGCTTCATGAGATAATTTTCTTCGTACATTTTTGATGATCAATGATGTTGCACTCAATATCTTTAATAACTATGAATGTATATTTCCCGAATTATTTCTATCTTTTTTTAAAAATTCTTCACATCGATTTTGTTACATTACTATGTATTTCGAAATTTACTCTCATGAAACCTTGAAATGATGTAGAATTTGTTGTATTAAATTTCTTTAATTTTTTCATTTAAAATTATATATAAACTTAGTATCGTTATAATACTTTATTATTATTTTTGTTTGCTTACTTTCTAAATTCAAAGTAATTCTATGCAAGTTCTAATGGAGATGAAGCAAATGTAATTATATTTCTCTCAATATGCTCTATTCAATTAAACATTCCATTTTAATTTTTAAATATTATTTTTTGGGGTTTTTTGAATGCATAATGAGGAATTTTAATTCATCCTTAATTTGATAATCGAATATGTTACACTCAATCTTCCCAGATTCTTCGAATGCACCCCTCCCACACAATTCACATCATTTGTTTTAGTTTTTTGATTGATTTGGTTATATAACTATATATCTCTAAGTCTTATGTCATTTGACTTTTACAATAGCTTAACTTATCTTCCTTCAAATTTAATTTTTACTTAATTTTAAAATAATAATTTCTAAACATTTATTCCATTTTACTTTTGTAATTTTTAGTAATTTCGAACATGTTTTGATAGATACAAAAAAAAAACTTTTTTGTCATGTCTCAATGAGTTTTATATCATTACATATCCCTTTTTTATTTTTAGATAACTTATATTGCATGTCCTTTAACCCTTTACGATACTTTTTTTATTTCTTCTTTATTTGATAACTAAGGAAATTACACTCGATCTCCTTAGTATCTTAAAATTCAATTATCCCATTAATTTATTTAACTTCAATTAATTTTTTTACTTTTATTTTGTTTTATTAATTTGTGTCTCTCAATCTCCTCTCATGTTACCATCACATCAAAATATTTGTATTACATTACAGTAATTTATCTCCTTTAAGCTTTAATATATATTTTCAATGTATTAGAATAAATTTTTTTTATTATTGATTTATCACTTTGGAAATTTATAGTAATTTATACTTAGATCTCATTAAGATTAAACAAACTTTAGTGGACACATCTATGGGAGCTATAATAAATTAAAAATTAATTTTTAAAATTTAAAAATACTTTATTGTCTTTATAGTTCTTCAAATGCAACTTTCATGTATAATTTGCCTTGTTTCTTCAAATTTTTTGCTTTGATTTGGTTATGTGCTATGTAACTCGAAATCTTCTCTCAAGTGACCATGACATTGCTTCGATTTGGTTATGTTACACTACATAAACTTATTTCATTTAACTTTATTATCAATTTACTTTGTTTGAAAATATTGATTTATTGTTATTATTCCATATTTTCTTGGTTCATTTTTGGTAAATCAAAATGAGGTGTGATTGAGATGAAATAAATTCTTCTGTGCTCAACTTGGCAAGCAATACTCAATTAAATTTTTTTAGCTTTTAAAATAATTTATTTTTTAAAGTTTTTAGATGCTTTATAAGCAATTTTCTTTCTTACCAGATTTGATAATCGATTATGGTCCACCAGCTAGGAATTTTGGTATGCAACATTCCCCTAAAGTTCATCTCATTTTGTTGAACATTTTTATATTTTTATTTTATTACTTTATTATTTAACATTAAATCTCAACTCCTTTAATCTTTACATATCTCTGATTTGGGAAAATTATTTTTCTTAAATTTTTCTTTTTTTGACTATAATATATTTTACTAAAATAAAGATAATAAATTTTTATTGTTTATATATACTTATGTTATTAATTAAAAGTGATACCAAGAAAATTTTAATTGAGAATAAATAAATGATATTGAACTGGTCTTGATGAGCTCTACCTAATTCAATATGTTTTTTTTTTTAAATGTTTAAATTTAGAATATTTTTTCAAGCCTTAAGGGATAATATGAATCAAATCTAACTTATTTATCGAAGATGCTACACTAGATATTGTTGTATCTTGGAATGCAACCTTCTCATATAATTTATCTTATTTCATCAAATGTTTGCTTTAATTGGCTATATTATAATGAAAGTGCAAATATCCTCTCATGTGACCTTAACATCTTATCAATTTGACTATATTACATAGAATTAATTTATCCAATTTTAGATATAATACATAATTATTTAATTTTAAATTAATGTTTTTTATTTTCTACACTTAGTTACTTTCTTTCTTTCAATAATTTAAAAATTAAGTTAAATCACGATGAAAAAAAAATCATTTTCACTCAATAGATGATTCAGAGTTGTAAACAAATATTATCAAAACAAAGTAAAAGATTTCAAGAAATAAATTAAATTATGAAAAAGTTTAAGTTCATAAATAGTAAGGTGATCAAGTGTGACACGTTTCATTGATTAATTGTGTAAAATGCAAAAATGCCTTAAAAATATTAAAACAATTAAAAATAAAATACTTAAAAACATAAAAATAAATGCAGTGTTGGATAGAGCTTGTCGTGATAAGACTAATGATATTTGTTTAGTCATGTTGGGCCCCCATTCAAAATAACTCTAATTATAGTAACTTGGAAAAAATTATCAAAATTTTTTTTTAAAATTTAAGTAAATATATATATTAATGTTGAAATAGGTGAAATTGAAGGAAATGTAATATAAATAAATTAAAGACTTGTAATGGTCACATGAGTAGAGATTTTGAGTTACATGACAATAAAACAATATGAAAATAATTTAATGAAATGAGATAAATTGTTCAAAAAACTTGAACTCAAATGCCCCAAGGTGATTGGTGTAGCATCAATGGTGATCAAATAAGGTATGAATTGAAATATCTCATAAAACATGAAAAAATATTAAAAAATAAATATATTTTTAAAAAAAGAAAATTGAATATTTTAATGGATAGATTGCAAAATAAAGAGTGCAATAAAACTTATTTCATACTGATCAAACTTCTTTTAGAATTACTACAAAATACCAAATCAATATATTGAATCATTACACCTCTGGTAATAATTGAAATGTCTCATAAAGCCAATAAAAAAAGGAAATCAAGTATTTAAAAAATGTAAAACTTCATTAGATAGAGCCCATCGAGATGAGTCCATTGAGATTTCCTTCATATTGATTGAACCTTGCCGAAAATAATAATCAAATACTAAATAAATAATAATAAATAATAAAAATTTATTATTTTAATATGAAGTAAATATATATGAAAGTTGGAATAAGATAAATTAAATAAATATAATAATCTTGAATCAGAGACATGTAATGCCTATGTAAGAAGAGATTTAGAGTTACGAAGTAATCAAACCATATTTATTAAAAAATATAAAAAAATGAGATAAATTCTTCAAGAAAGTTGGACTCCATGGTACTAATGAGATTAAGCATAATTTCTTTAATCATCAAATGATGTATCAAAGAAAATGTCTTCTAAAGCATATAAAAATCTAAAAAAATTATTAGAAAATCATAAAAAAATATTCTATTGGATAATGCCCAACACGAAGAGTCTAATGACATTTTTTTTGTATTCATCAAAACTTATTTCTAATTACTGAGAATTAAGAAATTAAGTAATTATAAATAACACTAATTTAATATTTTTAAAATATATAATCAAGTAAAATTAAAATATTTTGAACTAATATAATATAAAGAAATGAAAGCAATGCGAACGTCTTAGGATAAGGCAATTAGAGTTTCAAAGAAATATTACAAAATAGAGGAAAAGTTTACAAAAATTGAGATAAAATGTACAACAAAGCTACATTCAAAGATGCAAAGTTGACCAGTACAACATAATCTATTCTAAAAATTATACAAATTGAAATGCAACATCATTCTTTCCATGCTCCAAAAAAATTAAAAATAAAAAAATCAATATTTAATTTGACAATAATAGCGAAAATGAGTCTAATGACGTTTGTTTGAACTTGATTAGTCGTTTATTGAAACTATTATAAATTATTAAAATAAATAAATAAAAATAATAATACCTTATTATTTCACATTAAACAAATATATTTAAAACTAAATTTTGATAAATTAGACTAAGGTAATATAAAAATAATGAAAGCATTATGAAGGTAAATGGGAGCAGAATTAAAGTTTCAAAATAATGAACCCAAATGATTGTAAACAATTTGAGGAAACATGTTAAATTATAAGCAAAAGCGACATTCAAAATTAAAAAGGAGATAAACTTAGAATACATAATTGTCAAATCATGTTTGAATATAAATGACTCAAAAAACATATGAAAACCAAAGAATATAAAATATTTAAAAATATAAAAATAAATACTTAATTGAATAGATCTCACTGACAAGAGTCTAGAAAAATCTATCTATAGTCAATCATTTTTTGCTTAGAATTATTATGAATTAATAAAGATAATAAAAACAAACAATAAGAAATTATTATTTTAAAATTAAACAAATGTATAGAGATGTTGAAATGAGATAAATTATACAATTAAATATAACAAAATAAATTATAATGTAAAAGTCATCAGTGACGAGAATTAGAGATTCATAATAACATAACAAAATTATAGAGAAGAATTTGAGGAAATTAAATAAATTATGCAAGAAAGTTGTATTCGATGACATTAAAGAGATCAAATGTAATTCTTTGATTACAAAATTAAGAACAAAAAAATGGCTTATATTGCATCTAAAAACTCTACAAAATAAATAGTTTTGAAATTTAAAATATATATTTAATTTTGTTGAGCTCTTCAAGTGAGTCCAACAAACTTTATTTTTGAAATTACTGAAACAAAATAAGCATAAATAAGACTAAATTATTATTTCAACATTAAGTATATAACATACCTTAGATGAGGTATATCAAATAATTGAATAAAAAAAGAAGCAATATGATGGTCACACAAGAGGAGGAGAATGATAGTTTTGTTGAAATATAAGAAAATCAATGAAAAAAAATTAAAGAAGTGAGAAATTATTAGAGAAAGTAGTATTTCAAGAAACCAGAAGATTTTGTTTAAATTTCTTCATTATCAAATCAAGTATGAAGAGAAGTGTTTCATAAGTCACACAAAATGATCAAAATGAAATATTAAAAAATGCAAAAATATGTCATTAACTTGATGGAACTCATGGAGACGTCTCTAATGATGTTAAATTCGTCTTGATTTGAACCTTCTATGTAATGAATTCAAATTAGCCAAGTAAATTATCATAAATAATAATAAACTATTAATTTACTATTGAGCAAAATATATAATGCAACAAAAATTAGATAAACTAAAAAATACAGTATGACCAAATTGAAAGAATGTAAATGTTATTCAAGAAGCGATTTAGAGTTACATGTAATACTGTAAAATTAATACAAAGCATTTAAACAGTGACATAAATTGTGTGAAAATTTTTCATTTTGTGATACCAAGGTGTTCTAGTATAACATCCTTGATCATTAAAAAAATTTGAAAATTAAAGGACTTGTAAAATGTGCAAAAACCATAGAAAATAAAATATTTGATAATTTAAAAAAATGAATAATTAATTGGATAGTGATCATTAAAATAAGTAAAATGATGTTATGCTAATTATAAAATAAAAAAGTGAATAATAATAAATAATTAGTTTAATAATAGGTTTACTTACACTGAAGTTGAAATAAAATTAATTGAAGCAACGCAAGATATTCAAATCAAAGACATATAAAAGGTAAATGACAGGTGATTTATAGTGAAATAATAATATAACCAAATAAAAGTAAATAAATTTTAAAAAATAGATAAGTTATCTAGTAACATTTCATTCGAATGGATTCTATTGATCTTTCATTTCAAGAACCCAATAGTTGTGCAATAGGCCTTTTGCTATAGTTGATGATTTTATGAAACATACAAGGGCATTATGACTAATTTCTCTTATAAAGAATACAGTCTTAGCTCT
The DNA here is from genome assembly GCA_023846275.1 of Vanilla planifolia. Lineage (NCBI taxonomy): Eukaryota > Viridiplantae > Streptophyta > Magnoliopsida > Asparagales > Orchidaceae > Vanilla > Vanilla planifolia. The sequence goes on along the minus strand of CM043871.1, from coordinate 1,037,219 downwards.
TTGATTGACATCCATTATAATTTATTTCTAAAGACGTGAAGCATAATACTATCAATCCTTATCTAATCGATGACTAGAACCTTCTTCTTCTTTAAATTTTTTACCTTCATCCTTATTTAAGTCTAAGTTCTCCAAAGGCTTATATCTTAATCTTAACTTTTGTTATTTACCTTTTGAATAGACTAATCAAACACCATATGAATTATTTAGTCTACAATTCAAGCATCTATGTTGTAAACTTTACAAACATTTTTAATGTGGTGTATACTAAAAAAACTCTTACGATTGCTTTTTATAAAAATTTTTCAAATTAGCCATTTCATCATTAATAATGGTGCATTTACAACTAGAAACATAAAAGTTGCTAACAAATTAATTCTTATTTTTAAATAAATCATAAGGAATTTTCTTATGTTATATTCCTTAATTAATTTTTTTATATAATAAGGTATTCTAATTACATTGTCAAAAAGTAGTATGGTAGGTTGCATTTTAGAAACATAGATCTACCCATGCCCACCAATGTCTTATTGCTTCTTTATATGATCCTTTTTTTTGAGGGGTATAAGAACATGTAAGTTGATGCCTCACACTTATTCCTTTGTAATAGTCAAAAACTCCTCATTCTTAAAATCAATGTCATTATCATTTTAAATAAAAATTAGTTTATGATTGGTTTACCTTTCGAGTACTCTTATCAAATTAAAAAAATTTTAAAGTGCCTCACTCTAACTCCTAAAGGGCACACCCCAAATATATCGATAAAATACATTAATAATCATAAATCCATAATTCTTTTCACCAAAACACAATGGTTGTATGGCTCCAAAAACGTCTAAATAAATTATAGTCAAAGGTCTACCAAAGTTTTTTTTATCATTTTTGGCTTTGAATTAAGATTTAGCTTTCCATTTTGATATGATTTGCATATTTTGCAAATAGCCCTATTTCACTTAGGAAGATCTCCAACTACATGTAGTACGTTCGTGTTTTTCATAAAACATAATCTACATGACCAAAACTTTTACAACATAAATTATTCTTACATGAATTTGCAACTAGGCATTCTAATTTTCTAATATCTAATTGATCAAGCTTAATAAGGGTCACATTTTCTTCTACTATCTAATAGCACTTGATAATCTTTTATTATTTTGTAACAATAAGCATCAAAACAAATAACATACTCATTATAAAAAAATTTGTTGATACTAATTAAATTAAATTCTAATCAATAAACAAAAAATGTAATTAAAAGTTTAAAATTAGGCATACCTCCAGCACTAATTCTAATTATCTTATTCTTAGAGTTATCTCCAAGTGGTTCCCAGCTTTTGGGACCACATCTTATTTATGTATTTTTTGTCGGCCTTCAATCATATGTCATGAGCATCCATTGTCTAATACTGAATAGCTAAGCCTTGATTTTCTCTTTACATATGGCTACATAAATTGTGAATTTTAATGTACTAGTAAAAAATGTGATTTTTATTTTCTTAACTTGTATACTTATATCTACAAAACATTCCTTAGTATACGACTTCTAATATATGAATACACTAAATTATCTATTCTCTAACCTTAAGAAATGAAGCAAGATTGGGTTCATAGTTAACATTCACTAAAGGGGTTTCACCCTTTTGAAAGAAGGTTTTGAACTAAAAATTCTTTTCTTAATTTTATAATCCCACATTGCATGTTCATTTCTACAACAATAAAAATATTTAATGTTTCAAACATTAAACATATGGTCAAAAAATGACATATGTTTGAGCAAAGAAAAATAACATGTGAAGTATTAGAAATTTTTGCATGTTTAAGACAATAAATGATTCTTTCTAAATGAGTGATTTCCTTTTTCAAAAAGCATTCTCAATATTCAAGGAAGGTTTTAACAAAAATTTCAAGTATTTCTATTTTTAGTTTCTCACTTTCTTTCATGACAAAATCTAGAAGTTACAATTTTCTATATAACTATTTAATTTTTTGTGTGTGGATATTAAATAAGTTAAAGCACTAATAACATCAAAGTAGTTATTCTCAACAACTTCACAAGACCAATAAGTCACCTCATTCCCTTCGTATTCATCAGATGTACATAATTGATCATCATTTTCCTTAATTCTTATCATTGCTTCCTCCTTAATACTTGAAGTTGTAAACAAGAATCTTTCGATGCACTCCAAATAGCTTGAAAGGCTTTCTTCTTTTTCATTCTTTTCATTTTCTCTTGATTCCTTTTGGTGTCACTAACTCACAGACTTTCTTGTTTAACATAGCCACCATTGCAACTTAGTAGCATTTTGGTGCAATTGTACTCTCCCTTCTTTTCATCTTCTTTGAATGGATTGCTGTTTATGAAATGTTTTGCAAAATTTTTACATAAACCTTTAATGTAAAAGTTGAACTCTTATTCCTGAATAGTGGAAGAGATGAATGTCATGTCTAAATTGTGTTTTCTTGAATCAAATGCCAACAATCCTTAATTCTATGGTCCATACTTTTGCTTACTTATGGAAGCCACGTCTTCAACTCTCCTATTCATCTAAATCTTGGTCATCAATAATTATTCAAGTAACACATCCATTGTGAGCTTGTATATGTCTTTAGCTATTTTATTGCCATGGTAAGAGGATCATGTTCCTTGGGTAGAATCCTTATAACTTTTCTCACAAAATCTAGAACACAAAACACAATTCAAACATTTTTTAATATATTAGTAATATTTCTAAATCATATAAATATGTTCATCATATTTTCCCCTAAATTCGTTTCTAAGTTCTCATAATCAAGAGTAAGAATATCTATTTCTATTACTTTAGCATGTTTAGTGCCTTTATAAGTTTCTTCTAACTTCTTCCAAGCATTATATATGATATGGAACTTCATAAGTTGATAAAAATTCTAAGTATTTGATTAATATAAATATGATTCAATCTTAAATAATAATTTGCAAAACATGTAAAGACATATACTCAATATTGCACTAATATCTATTGTAGATAAAGTTATAAAAAAGGATAACTGAACAAACAAACTAACAAACACATGTATTTTGGTAAGCATACAAAAATATATAATAGAAATTAAAATTAATATGTAACAAAACTATAAATCAGGAAAATATGACAAAATAAGTAAAACATATAAACATATCTCCCATGTGATTTCACTTACTATTTGCAAGGAACACACTCTAAGACAAACTCAAGCAAAATGAGTGTGCATGAGTCCCAAAAGAGAGAAGCAAACTATTGGTTTTAGAATATTTTTTCTACTTTTGGATTGTTTTTTTTTTTCAAAAATCACTTTGTAGATATAGTTCTACTTTTTAGAAAAACTTAATATTCAAATTAATATATAGATTTTTTAATTTTTATGATTAAAATAAAAAAAATTTAAAAGTACAAATAAATAGTTAGGTGGTTCAAACAAGAGTCAATGTTGACCACCAACTATGCTTGGGAAAACACCGTTATAAAAAAAATTACAACTTAGCATTTTTATTTTTGGCTAACTTCCAACTTTGCTTTTGTGGCTTCAACCATATCCCATGATTTTGTGAGCTCAAACCCAACTTAGTTTTTTAATGAGATCAAACTAGACTCAAACTTTAATAAATGTAAAAGGACACATTCTGAAAGAAATAGAAACTTATTGTATGAAAAAACATCTAATAAGATCACATAATTTTGTATGATTTTTTATGAAGAGAATGAGGCACAATGAGTTGAAAATTATGAAAGTGACAAAAGTACTTGGTGATAGGCTTAGGTGGAAGTGTTTGGAAGTTTAATCAGTATTAAGCCATAGTAGGCTATCAAAAGATCTTACAATAGTAAAATATTATGTGAACTCCTTTGAGATGTCAAATCTTTTTTTCATGTTCACTAGTCATTTCATTCATAATGAATGGATTTTTATAGAAAACGTTTTCTCATTAGAGCTAGAAACTAAAGAAAATGTGATTTTATAAGTTGCTACCAAATAGCTTGTGAAATTCTCAAAGAAGTCTTTTACAATGACAAAACTAACAATTGAATTTGCTATTTGATGGATTCAAATAGAGCCGTTGGATGCAATGTGAGATGACCTAGTCCTTCAAATCAATGAATGTAAAATATAAAGAATTATGAATGGTAAGATTATAGAGGATGTGATCATGATTGGGCCTTGATTAGGAGAACTACGAATTCTAAAGTAAAAAACATATATGATGTGAATCTAATTTTAAGGAAATATATACTGAATACTAAAATGAGATAAATAATAAAGAATATCACACTTAAAGATATTCAAAAGTTCAGGTGTAACATCATGAATTCTCAAACAACGTATGAATAAAAATGTCCCTTAAAATAAACATTTGTAAAGTAATGAAATCAATGCAATGCAAAGGTCACAATAAAATAGAATTATAGAAATCTTATAATACAACAAAAATAAAAGAAACAAATTTTAAGGAATGAGATGAATTATACAAGAAAGTTGTATCCTAAGATACTAGGGTGATGGATTGCAACATCATTAAGAGACAAATTAGGTAGGAATATAAATTTCACATAAAACATATAGAAAATGTGTAAAATATGATATTTTTAATTTTTAAAAATATATTTAATTAAATATGGCATGTCAAGATGAGTCCAATGACATTTGTCCTTTATCAGTAACACTTCATTCAGAATTTCTTGAAACTAGCATAATAAATAGGCATTAAAAAGAATAAATTATTACTTTAATTTTAATTAAAAATAAAAAATGAGATAAATTTAAATATTATATTCTAAATTTGTCCAAGCGATGTTAATGTCATGTGAGAGGACAAATAGAGTTGAAATAATAGCATATATAAGTAAAATTAAATTATTTCAAGAAATAAATTAAATTATATAGACAAAAAATTAAATTATATTTACTTTGTTTTAAAAGTTAAATAATTAACTATTATTTCTTCTTATTTAGCTTGTTAACTTGCAGTAAATCGAAAGAGTGTCTAATTGAGATGAAACAAAGTTCATTTTGATTTTCTTAATGAACTATTTCCAAATAAATAGTGAATTTATTATTTTCAAATATTTTAATTTATATGGTTTTTGGAAGCTTTACGAAGTATTTTTATTCATACATGATTGAGGATGGAGAATGCTGCGTGCTACCTTCTTAGCAACTTGGACGACAACATTCTAAAATAATTTACTTCCTTTTTTATTATTTTCCTTTCATTATTTTTTATTAAGATGTAGAAATTTATCTAATTTCAAATATAATATATATTAAATTAATATTAAGTAAATATTTAATTATTATTTCTTTTTTTATGGTGGTAATTCATAATACTTTTGGAAAAAGTTCGATGTAGATGACAAAAATGTTGGTCTACCTGTATCATATAGCTATCTCAAATTAAATGTTCAATTTTTTTTTATAATTTTACTAATTTAGTATCTATTCTTTTATTTATTCTTATTCATTTTTTGTATTTTATTATAATTCTGTAGAGTCTATGATGAATACAAACAAATGTTGTTGGACTAGTCATAATGGCCTTTATTTAATTAAATGTTCACTTTTATATTTTTGACAACCATTTGTGCACTACTTAACGGTGGTGGTGTTACACTAGAACACAATTACCAATGAAATGAAATTTTTGGCAAACTTTATCTCACCTTTTTTTACAAATTGTTGACTTTGAAAATGTACTACAATGAACAATAATCATCCCCTCCCGTGACCTATACATTGGCTTTATTTTGTCATATTACATTGCTTCAATTTTTCCTATTTCAGCTTTGGTATAGATTTAGCTAAAATAAAAAAAAAATTATTATTTTTTACGCTTATTTATGTTATTAATTTTAAACAATTATTAATAAGGTCCAACCTTGATGAAACAAATGCTAATGGAATTACCTTTATGATCTCTATCAAGTTAAAAATAATTTAAATATTTTCAAATATTTTAGTTAATAGGGTTTTTATGTATTCTACAAGGTATTTCAATACTTGATTTTATGATCAAAGTTGTTACACTATATCATTTTAATATCTTGGAATGCAACTTTCACATAAAATTTGTCTCTTTTATTCGATTGCTTTTCCTAAGATTTTGCAATATTAAATAGGACCTCAAAGTCTCTTCTCATGTAATCTTTTTTATGCTTTGATTTTGTTTTATGACTACAAAACTCTTGTTATACTATCGTGTAACCTTCACATTGCTTTAATTTTGTTAAACCACATTGCTTCAATTTATCTTACTTTGGGTTTAATATTTATTAAACAAAAAAAATTAATTTTTTTTAACTAATGCATATTTAGTTTGGTAATTTGTAGTGTTCCCAATAAGGTCTGTTTGAGATGAAAAAAATGGGGAGGACCCTACTCAATGAGCGTTACCTAATTAAATATTTCGTAATATATTTTTAAATATTTTACTTTACAAATTTGGCATGCTTTACATGACATATTGATGTATACTTTACTTGATAAACAAGGTTGTTACACTCTATCTGCATAGTATTATAGAATACAAATGTTCTATATAATTAATCTAACTTGTTAATTTTTTTTGCTTTTATTTTGTTGTATTACAATTTAACCATAATTAAATTTTGTAAATATATCTCATTTTAGCTTTAATATATATTTATTTAGTATTAAATTAAAAAAAAGGTCAAATCAAAAAATTACAAATGTCATCAAATAATCTCATGAGGCCTATCTATTAAAAAGTTTATTTTTATATTTCTAATATTTTAATTTGTAATGTTTTTGTATGCTTTATAAATTTTTTTTTATTATTAGTTTATTTGATGGTTGGTGATATTACATTTGAACTCCCTAGAATATTTGAATGCAACTTTCAGAAATAATTTATCATATTTTTTCAATTTCCTTGTATTACTTTTGGTTAAAATTTTATGAAACGCTAATTCTCCTCTAATGTAATATTTAAATTACTTTGACTTGGCTAATTTATATAGCTTTGCTTTATCACATTTTGCCTTTAATACACATTCATTTAATATTAAAATTATAATTTTTTGTTTTTGCTCATTTTAGTAACTAGTAGTAATTCGAAACAAGTTTGTGTCACAACGAAGTAGGCAACAATAGACTATCCTAGATGAGCCTTTTCCAATATTAATATTAAATTTTAATTTTTTTAAATATTAATATTTCTTAGTTTTCTTATACTTTTTGTGGTATTTAAATTATAATTTTATTAGATGATTGGCCTTATCATAGTTAATCTTCATAGCATCTTAGAATAAAATTTTCTTATAAAATTTATCTTTGTTTTTAAAATTTTTTCTTTGATTAAATTCTCTCACATTACATCAAAAAAATATTAATTGATTATATTTTAATCATATTTATTTTAAAAAGTCATAGGAATTCCAAACTAGATCTAACTGATGTGAATAAAATATGATGAGACATATCTCGATGGGCTTTGTTTAAAAAAATATTTAACTTCTATGTTTTTTAAATATTTATTTTTCAGATTTTGGTGGGTCTTAGAATTCATTTCTATTTATACATGATTTAATGGTCAAGGATATCACACTCGATCTACTAACTATCTTGAAACAAAATTGTTTAATAATTTTTTAATTTACTTAAAAATTTCGTTATATTTAGCCATATTAATCTCTAATTGCAAATCATATCTCTTATGACTATCATATTATTAGGAATTTGTGATATTGGATTACATCAATTCCTCTCATTTGAACTTTCATATATATATATATATATATATATATATATATATATATATATATATATATATATATATATATTTACTTTGTGTAAAACTTATAATCAATTATTATTTATTCATATCTAGCTTGTTAATTCAAAGTAATTCAGCAAAACGTGTGATTGAGATATGAAAAGGATTTTTTGAACATGAAAATAAATGCTATCCAATTAAGCATACATTTTTTATATTTTTAAATATCTTGTTTTCTAGGGTTTTGGAATGTTATATGAAAAGTTTTACATTCTCTTTATTTAAAGATAAACAATGTCGCACTCATTCTATATAGTATTTTAGAATACAAAATTCTAATATAATTTTTCTTATTTATTCAAGTTTATCACTTTGATTTAATAATAATACTATATGACAATAATTATTCTCTCGTGTGACCTTTCTACGAATTTGATTTGATTGTTTTACTTTTGTTGAACTTATCTTTTTTCAACTTAAATATAAAATTACTTAATATTTGAATTATAATTTATTATTATTTAGTGTTATTCAGTTGGGCATTTAGTATAAGTTCTAAATGAGGTCTAATATAAATGAAATAGATGTCACTAGACTCACTTCGATGAGCTCTAAAAAAACTCAATTTTGATTTAAACTTTTTCAATGTTTTAGCATATCTTTAAAGACATTTTAGTTTTTATCAAATTATGTGGTCAATAATGTTACACTCGATCTTCATAGTAAGTTAGAATGTAATTGTCTTATATAATTTATCTCATTTTATCAAGTTATTTCCTTTCATTTGGTTATATTATAATGGAACCATAATTCTCATTTCATGTGACCTTAAAGTACTTTCATTTTTTATATTATGATATTTATCTAAATATTTTTAATATTTCTCATATATTAGCCTAATATTAAAATAATAATTTAATTTATTTAGTTACTTTTTAAATTTTTGATTCATAATGACTATAAAAAAAAAGTCCAATTGAGACAACAATATTGTTAGACTTATCACGACATGCAATATTAATTTGAATATTAATTTTTATATTTTAAAATTTTTTTCTATGGTTTAATTATGTATTATTAAGTATTTTAATCTATACATGATTTGATGATTGAGAATTTGTACTCCATGTCCTTCATTTGTAGGAAAGCAACTGCGTTATAACATTTATCTCATTTGTTTAATATTTTAATTTTGATTTGGTTTCATTTTTCTACTTTCTTTTTTATCATTTAAACATTAAAATAGTTTTTGTTAATGTATAAAAATATTTTGTTATGACATTTCCTTATTTACTTAACTAATTATAAATAACTTCAAATGTGGCTTAATGGATATGATCAAGTGTTTTACTCGTCATGAAGAGCTCTATTAAAAAATAATTAGTTAATAAATTTTTAAATATTCAACTTTCAAGGGTTTTATATTAATATGTAACTCTAAATCTTTTTCTTTTATTTGTTTATATTAATATGTAACTCTAAATCTCATCTGATGTCAGATTTACATCGATTTGATTTTGTTATGTAAAACCATATCAATTTATCTCATTTAAATTTTTTCATTTATTAGGAATATATTGATAAACAAAATTTGCTATAAATACTTTTTTTTGTTCAGTCATAATATTTTCAAACAATGTCCTATTGAGACATAACAAACAAGTTTGTACACATCTTTATGAGGTTGATTAAATTTAATATTCATAATATTTCACACTTGATCTACTTAGTTACTTGGAGTACAAGTATCCTATACAATTTATCTCATTTTTTTCAAAATTTTAATTTTATTTTTGTTTCAATTTATCTTTTATCAATAAATCTTTTTTAAACTTAATTACAGATTTATTTAACTTTAAAATAATAACTTGTTGCTATTTATTCTTATTTTTTGTAATTCGTAGTAATTCTGAATGGTATTCATTCGAGATGAAACATAAGTGGTTGCACTCCCATCAAAGAGCTATACCCATATAAAAATTCCTTTTTGTTATTTTCATAGACTTTACAAGCCATTTTGATTTATAACTGTATTGGTGATAGAGAATGTTACACTCTATATCCTTAATAATTTGTAATACAATTTTTCTATATGATGTGTCCTTTTTATTCAAATTGTTTGCTCTGACTTGGTTATACTAGTGTGTAACTCTAAATCTTCTTTCGTGTGACATTTCCAAAGCTTTAAATAGTAAAATGAAATTGCTTTAATTAATCTAATTTTAGCTTTAATATAAATTTACTTAATATTAAAATAATAATTTATTTTTTTATACTTTTATTATAAATTCATAATAATTCCAAATGATTTTTGATTAATATGCAACAAATATCATTCCACTCTTCTTGTCAAGCTTTATGAAGTTAAATATCCATTATTCTATTTTTTTAAAATATTTCATTCTAACTTTTTGGAATTATTTTTGAGGCATCTCAATTTATAGTTGATTTGATGGTAGAAAATGTTTACTCGATCTCCTTTGTATAGCAATATCTAATTTCTTTTTAATTTTAAATTTTTTTGTGGTATTAATTTGTAACTCTAAATGTCTGCTAGTGTGACCTTCATGTTAATTTTGTTTGGATATATTATGTTAATTTTATTTTTCTTATTTTAGTTTTAATATATCATTGCACTACATCAATATGCCCAATTATTTTGGTAAGTGATAGTAATTTAGGGGAATGTTTGATAGAGATGAAAAAAATTTCATTGCATTATACCCAAAAAGGTCAAATAAATTTAAGTTTTATTTTATACATTTTATGTCTTTAGGGTGTTGGCACGTTTTGTAAGACAATTGATTTGTACATGATTTGCTCAATCTCTTGAGTAACTTTGGACACAACTTTCTCATATAATTTTTCTCACTTCATTAAATTTTATAGTTTAGTTTTATTATATTACTTTGAAATTTTAATTCTCCTTTCATGTAACATTAAAATTGCTTTGTTTTTTTAATATTACATTAATTTCATTTATCTCACTCAAGATTTGTTATATATTTGCTTATTATTAATGCAGTAAGTTATTGTTATTTTATATATTTAATTTTGCAAATCAATTTATCAGATAAAATATTCATTTCTAAAATTCTAACTTATTTTCCTAAGGTTTTAGCATGCTAATTATTTTTATTTTGATATGGTAATATTATTTTGAATGTCTAATTATTCTCTAGTGTGACATTTATATTGCTTCAATTTAGCTAGTTTACATTGCTTCAAGTTTTCTCCAATTTTCTTTCATATATATTTTCTTAATATTTAAAAAATAATTTATGATTATTTAGGACAACTTACTCTAACAATTTTTAGAATTCAAAATGAAGGTTAGAGATGGAATAAATGTTTCTAGACACGTGCCCTTGAGCTATGTGAAATAAATGAAAATTCAAATTTTTTTAATTCAAATATTTTATTCTATGATGTTTTGACATACCTTTTAAGACATTTTTGTTTGGACATGATTATATAATAAACAATGTTATACTCAATCACTTGAATATCTTGGAATGTCATTTTTTGACATAATTTATCTCATTTTTTCAAATGATTCCCTTTGATTTGGTTATGTTACCATTAAACTCTGATTCTTGTCTTATGTTATCGAAGCTTGACTTGGACTTTTCTCTAATAATTTTTTTACAATCACCTCATTGCAGTTTTATTAAATATTTACTTACTATGAAAATAATAATTTGTTATTTATTTTACTCATTGAAATTTTGTAACTCTGCATCATTTAGAAAAAACAAACATTGTTAGCCTCATCGTCTCGAGCCCTAACAAATTAAATATTAATTTTAGTATTTTAAAATATGTTTTTTCCATAGATTATTATTTGGTTTATAAGATAGTTTTATTTCTACATCACTTGATGACTAAAACCTTACACACCATCTACCTAGCATCTTAGAATGCAACTTTTCTATACAATGTTATTTTTTAAAATTTTTCTCTTTGATTTGGTTGTATTATATTCATTTAATTTATATTATTTCATAAATAATATATATTTTCTTTATGTTAAAAAAAGTATTTTGTTATTATTATTGATTATTTACTTTGGTAATTCTAAAAACATAAAATGGGGTTTGATGATGATGAAAAAATGCCAAAAGACTAATCTATTTGAACTCTATCAAATTAAAATTAGGTTATTATGTTTTAATTATTTTATTTTATAGTGCTTTGTTTTTATTTATGAAAATTTGTACCTAATTAAATGATAAAAATATTACACTTTATCTAGTTAGTATATTTGAATGCAAACTTGCAAAGGAATTTATCTCATATCTTTTAACCTTTCTATTTAATTTTGTTATGTTAATATGTAACTATAAATCTATTGAATTGTTAAAATTGCACATGATTTTATCATGTTGTGTGACATAGCTTTAACTTGCATTGATTTTGTCCACTCCTTTCTATGATCACTGTCTACCTCAATTTTAATTTCTATATTTTCAAATTTTCATATTGTTTTGGCTTTCTTTAAAATACATATTATTTAGAACTTATTTTTATACTCAAGGATGTTACACATGATCTCCTTAGTAACTTGGAATTTAACTTACTTATAAAATTTATATCATTTTCTCAAATTATTTTGTTTGATTTTATTATATTACATTCTTTCAATTTTGCTTAGTTCAACTTTGATATATATTTATTTAATTTTAAAACAATAATCAGTTATTATTTATGCTTATTCATTTTTTTAATTAAAAATAGTTTCTAATGAGGTCTAATACCAAACTTCATTAGACAATGAACCTTTAATTCCTTTCTTTTGTAACCTTAATAATGAGATGCAAAAAATATCGTCAATCTCATCTCAGATTGCTTTATCAAATTAATTATTCATTTTTTACATTTGAAAAATTTTATTTTCTAATATTTTCCTACAATATATAAGAAATTTTTATTTGTTTCTAATTTAGCAATTTATGTTATTATGCACTTTTTTACAAACATTTCACTTCAATTTGATTATGTTGCTATGAAACTCCAAATCCCCTCTCATATGGTCATTACATCACACTGATTTAATTTTATTGCACTGGATCAATATATCTCATTTAAACTAAAATATTATTTTTTCTTAATATTAAAATAATAATTATTTTAATATTTTGGCTTATTTGTATTGTAATTCTATGTAATTTCAAATGAGGCTCCATAGAGAGAACTAAGACATCATTGGACTCCTCTATACAAACTCTATCAAAATAAATAGCCATTTGTATTTTTAATTTTAATTTTATTTTTTAGGATATTATTATGCTTGTGGAGAGATATCCATTCATACCTCATCTGGTAATAAAAAAATATAGCACTCAATCTTCTTAGTATCATGATATGCAACATTCTTGTGTATTTTATCTTATTTTTTGAATGTTTTCTTTGATATGATTATATTAATAAGCGACTTTAATTTTCCACAAATGGAATGATCATGACAACTTTACATTATGTTGTTATATTGACATTTTTGCATAATATTTGAATAGTAATTTATTATTATTTATTCTTTGTACTTTCAATATTCAATATTGTTCCATACTATTACTGGATTCATCCCAATAAGCTTCATCAAATTAAATATTCATTTTTTTATATTTTTGACTTTTTTGCATTTTTGCAAACTTTATAAGACATTTGATTGATAACTCATTTTAACCTTATTATATACTAACATAATATAAAATTATAAATTTAGAAATATTTATTTATTTATTTATATAATTCATAGTACTTATAAATGAAGTCCAATCAAGATGAAACTAAGATTGTAAAACTTGTCTCAACGAGCTCTATCCAATTTGTATTTAAGAGATATTTCAATTTGTACTAATTCTAATAATCAAGACTCCTAAACTCTATCTTCGTAGCATCCTTTAATATTACCATGTCCTTTAAATTATCTCATTTTTTCAAAAGCTTTATAATAATTTAGTTATACTATTATGCAACTCTAAATCTCTTCTCTAGTGACCATTATAGTGGTTTATTTGTGTACATCATATTGCTTTAATTTATATTATTTTAGGTTTAATATATATTTAATGAATAATTAAAAAATATTTTAATATTATTGATGATGTTTTATTTTTGCAATTGACAGTAATTCAAAATAGGGTTTATTTCAGACATAACAAACATTGTTTGTCTCATCTTGATGAGCTCTATCCAATTAGGTATTTATTTTTTATATTTCTAAAAATATTTTCTTCACACATTTTTGCATGTTTTAAGAGATATTTTGATTTATATATGTTTTAATATTTTAAAATATTAAACTAAATCTTCGTACTACCTTTGAAAGGAACTTCTCTACATAATTTATCTCATTTCTTCAAATCTTTTTGTTGATATATTATCTTAATATGTAAGGATAAATCACTACCTTTGTGATCATTAAATCTACTTATTAGTTGTATTACTTGATGAGCCCTATACAACTATATATTTGTTTTATTTTTTAAATATTTTGATAATTTTAAGAGACAATCAAGTCGTACGTGACTTTATGATCATGAATGTTACACTCGATCTGCTGAGGAACATTCAATACATCTTTCCCATTACATTTATCACATTTTTAGAATTTTTTTAGTTAGATTTTTTATATTACTATTAAGCTCTAATTCTTTTATTATGTGGCAATAACATTATTTAGATTTGATACATTGCTTAACATTATCTGTTCTACATTTATTATATTTTTAAAAAAAATTTCTATGGTTTTGGCAAGTTTTCAGAAGTCCAATTTTACGATAAAGAATGTTATATTCTATCACATTTATATCTTTGAATACAATTTATTTGTGCAAAGGAAATTATTTCTTAAATTGTTTCAGCTTTAATTTTTTTATACTATTATAATGCTTTAATTTGTAGAATTTTAGATTTAAATTTTCTTACTTTAAATTAAAACAATAGTTGACTAAGTTCCTTTCAACATTGGTAATTCGTAGTAATCCTTGACGATGTTTAACTGTGACTAAAAATGACATTGGATTCCTCTCAACCAGTCATCTAAGATTAAATATTTCTTTATTTATTTTTAAATACTTTAATTTTTATTATTTTGTATTATTTATTTATTGGTCTCATTTCTTAAAATTTTTTTTCTTGTTTTGGATATATGACTATGTTACTATAAATATCTTATGATGTGAGATTTGCATCACATTAATTTTTTTATAGTTCATTGCCTGGATTTATCTTATTCCATCATTAATATATATTTAATTAAGATTATAAATTTTTTTATTACCCTTTCGAATTTTCTTGGTAATTATAAATAGTTTTAAATGATGGTTCATAAAGTTAAGACAAACACTATCAGACTTGTCTAAACAACCTTATCCAACCAAATGTTTATTATTTTAAACTATTTTTTGTAATGTTTTCTCTTTTTTTTTGAGTGATTTCAATTAGCACCAAATTGTACCAAATTGCATGACTAAAAATATTGCACTTGATCTCCTCAATGTCCTAGGATACAACTTTTCTAAATAATTTATCTCATTCTTTCAAATTTTAGCTTTTATTTAGTTATATTCAAATGAACACTAATTCCACTATCTTATTAAACTACATCACTTTGATTTGTTTGTATTGCATTTGGCAAATTTATCTTATTTTTAGATTTAATATATATCATCAAAATGCTAAATTAATATTTTCTATTATTTTTGCATTTGTGTTTTGGTAATTAATACTACTTTCATATGAGGTTTGATCGACACAAGATAAACATGTCTGGACTCATTCTGATATGCTCTTCTAATAAATTAATTTTTTTTTTAAAAGTTTTAATTTTTTTAGGATTTGGCAAGCTTTACAAGACATTTGAATTGTGCAATATTTAGTGGTCAAAGAGGATACATTAATTTCTTTTGGGTCATTAAAAGCAACTTTCTCGTGATGCTTAGGTTATCCTTTCAAATTTTTTACTTTTATTTGGTTATATTATATTTCTTCAATTTTGACTTGATTATATATTTACTTAATATTAAAATAATAATTTATCATTATTTATGCCTTTTTATTTTAGCATGTCGTAGAAATTGTAAAAATGATCTAATCAAGATAAAAAAGCACCATTGGAGTTTCCTAATCATGATCTATATAGTTAAATGTTAAATTTAATATTTAAAAATATTCTGTTCCTAGAGGTTGTTACATTTTTTAAGAAATTAACCACAATTGAGGTTCTTTAATACACATCTACTAAATATTAAAAATAAAATTTTTTATTTTTTATGCTATTTTATTTTAGTAACTAACATTTACCCTAAGTTAGGTGCAATCAAGAGGAAATACATGTAATTAGATTCCTCTCGAACTACATGAAATTTTTTTTTATTCTTATTTTTTTAAACTATTTTACTAATTTTATAAGAAATTTTGATTAATAATAGATTTGACTATTTTGTTATTTATAATAGATTAAGGAATATAACTAAACACAAATTTTCAAAATAATTTATCTCATTTCTTAAAATTTTTCTTTTTTATTTTTTTATATCACTACATAACCATGAATCACCTCCCTTATGACCTTATGTCACTTATATTTTGATACATTACACTATTTCAATTTATGTCGTTATTACTTTAATATATATTTTAGTATCTTGAAAATAATAATTTTTGTTATCCACTCTTCTTTAACTTGATCATTTGAGGACATTGCAAATCAGGTTCAATAGAAATGAAAAAAATGTCATTACAATAGCCTTCCTTGAACTCTTCCAACTTAAATATTTATTTTCATATTTTTAAGTACTACAGTTCTATGGTTATAATATGTTTCACAAGTGTTTCCATTTTGAGTATCTTGGAATGCAACCTTCTCACACAGTTGTATTGATATATTCAATTTTTTTGCTTTGATTTGGTTATGTTTCTGTGTAACTCCAAATCTCCTTTGTGATAATTACTTTGTTTTGATTTTGTTATGTTACATTGCATCAATTTATCTGACTTTGTTTTAGTATATAATGAAAAAATATTAAAATACAATATAATATTTCATACTTATTGTCTTTTGTGACACACAATAAATAAAAATTACATGAAATTTATGCAAAATAAGCAATGTTGCACACCTATAAGCTTGCTCTACCAAATTAAATATTTATTATTATATTTAGATTTTTTTATTCATTTGACACACATTAAAAAACATTTTGATTCAAAAATAATTTTATAATAAAAAATGTTATGCTGCATGTCTTTATTTATTGTTAAATATCTTTTTTATTATTTATACAAACTTTTTGAAGGATTTCCACTTATAATTGATTTGATGATCAAGGAGGTTATGCTCAATCTCTCTAGAATCATTGAATACAACTTTAATGAAGAACTTTTCTCGTCTTTCTGAAGTTTTCACTTACATTTGGTTATGTTATTTTGTGATATTAAATCTCCTCTCCTGTATCTTTTATATTACATCGATTTAGTTATACTATATTGCTTCAATTTATTTCATTTATGATTTAATATTTATTTACTTATTATTAATATAACAATTTAACATTATTTCTTATTTTTTATTTTCATAATTTTAGTAATTCCAAACAAGGTTCAATGAAGACAAAAAAAATGTCAATGAACTCGTGTCGATGAGCTCCATCTAATTAAATAATCATTTTTTATATTTTTAAATGTTTTATTTTCTGAGATATTAAAAAATTTTATCAGATATTTTGATTCCTACATAATTTGGTGTTCAAAGACATTATAGGCTATCACTTTAGTAACTTTGAATCTAACAATTCAATAAAATGTCTATTGCTACCTAAAATTTTTTCTTTTGATTTGGTTATGTTATTTTAACTCTAAATGTCATCTCATGTGACCCACATTTCAATATACTCTTATTATATTACAATTCTTGAATTTGTATTGTTTTAACGTTAATATAAGTTTACTTAATGTTGAAATAATAATTTATTAATATTTTTTCATATTTTATTTATAATTAATAGACATTCTAAATTAGATTTGATAAAGAAAAACTCCTTGGGCTCATCACAACATGCACTATCTAATAAATTTTTTATTTTTAAATTATTAATTATTTTATTTTCTAAGATTTTGGCATCTTTTATAAATTTTTTTTTGGCACCTAATTTGTTGATTGAATGTGTAACACTCAATGTCCATAAAATCTTCAACTACAACTTTCCTTTATAATATATGTAATTTCCAAAAATGCGTTAAATTCACTTGGTTTTTCCACTATATAATCAAAAATCTTGTCTCACGTTACACATACATTTCAATGATTTAGTTATAATATATTTTATCAAGTTACCACTTTTAATTTTTAATACCAATATTCTTAATGCAAAAATAATAACTTGTTAGTATTTATGCTTGCATACTTTGGTAAATCACAATAATTTAAAATGATGTGTCATCAAGATGAAAAATTATCATTTCTCTTCTAAATAGGACTACGGTAATTAAATATTTATTTTCATATACTTAAATATTTATTGATATATTTTTTTAAAAATATATTTTTATAGATTTTTTGCATGCTTGGTGAGACATGTTGATTTTTGCATTATTTGACAATTGAGGACATTACTATCGAACTCATTAGTATCATTGAATACAACGTTCTCAAATAATTTTCTTTGATTTATCTCTTTGGTACTGTTATAATGCTTCGACTTTGTTAGAATACTTCATTTTAATTTATCTTATTTCATGTTTAATATAAATTTCTATAATATTTAATATATCATCTATTATTATTTATGCTTATTTTTTTTGGTAGTTTAATGTATCCAAAGTGAGATCTAATTCAATTGATGTAGACATGGATGGAGTTATCCTGACAAGCTCTATCAAATTAATTACTCTTTTTTTATATATTTTTGAATATTTTATTTTCTTACCTTTTGGCATACTTTACAAGTCATTTCAATTTCTATTTGAATGGATGATTAAGAATATACACCATATCCACTTAATATCAAGGAATGTTGGTTTCCTATATAACTATTTTTTTTACAAACTTTTTAGTTTGATTTTGTTATATTACTCTGTAACTCTGAATCTCTTCTTATATGAGCTCTATATTATTTTTTTAGTTATATTATATTTCTTTTATATTCCTTATTTTAGTTATATTATATATACTTTGCATTAAAAGAATATTTTATAATTATTCAAGTATTATTGCGTTAATAATTTGTAGTAAATCAAAATTATACTTGATTAAGATGAGACAAACTTCATTAGAATAATCGCAAAAAGCATTATTCAATTGAATTTATATTTTTTTTTCATCATTTTCCATATTGTTTTCAAATAGTTTTTCACATTTTATAAGGTTTTATGATTTTGACTTAATTTGATGATGAAAGCTTCACGGTTGATCTCTACAGTATCATATAATTCAACTTTCTAAAAAAAGTATCTCATTTTTCAATGTTTTTACTTTAATTGGTTAATATTGTTATGTAACCCTAAATCTTCACTCATGTGACTAATATATTGCCTTGGTTTGAAATAATTATATTTCTTCACTTTAGGCCATTTCAATTTTAATCAATTGTTTACTTAATATTAAAAGTTTAATATACTATTATTAATGATTACGTAATTTTATAACTGGTAGTAGTTATAAATGAATGTCGTTGGAGATGAAATAAGAGTTATTAGTTTGGTCTCAACAAGTTTAATGTAATTAAATATTTTAATTTTTCTAATATTTTATTTTTAAAAGTTTTTCTAACTTTAAAAGTGATTTGTACTTTTCCTTCATTTCATGGTAGAGATGTTGCACTCAATTTAAGTAGTATTTTGGAATAAGACATTGAACTAACTTAGAATGAAACTTTCACTGATAATTTCTCATTTCTTAAACATTTTTCTTTAATTTTGTTATATTACTTTAAAACTATATATCTCCTCTCACTTCATCTCTACATCACTTTGATTTGGTTTTATTACGTGAATTCAATTTACCATTTTTAATCATCAATATACATAGTTACAAAATAAAAAAATTAATTTATTTGTTCTTTGTGCTTATTTACCATGGTAGTTCATACTAATTTAAAATAAGGCTAGATCAAGGCAACTAAAATGCCTATGGACACATCTTCTTGAGCTTTGTTAGATTAAATTTTTTATAGTTACAACTTTCTGTTTGACGAATATTTTGGTATGCATTAAGGGACATTTTAATTCGCACATGATTTATGATAACAATATCCATGGTCAACTCAATAATTAGAATTTAAATTTGTTATAGAATTTATGAGATTTATAGAACCTTTTTACTCATTTGTTATTATATTACTATGAGGTCCCAAGCCCTTTCTCATGTGATGTTTACTTCATTTTCACTTATTTGATTATAATAATTCAATATATCTTTTTATATCTTTAATATAAATTTACATAACATTAATAAAACCTATTTCCAATTTATGCTTATTTTATTTATTGATTCATGAATGCCCCAAAAAATAAAATGGCAGCAAACTCGTCTACAAGAGCTTTATCCAATTAAATGTTTTTATTACTTTAAATATTTTACTTTTTTTGTGATTTGGCATGCCTTAATAACCATTAATATTCGTACCTGATTTGATGATTAAGAATATTGCACTCAATCTTGTTAGAATCTTAGAACTTGTCATTCTCTAAAAATTTATCTCCCCTTAAATTTTTTTACTCCAAATTGTTTGTATTATAATGAAACTATTAATATTATCTTATATTTTGTTTATTGGCTATAGGTTTTGTTTTATTAATTACTTTAATTTAATAATTTTCCATTTTATTAATTATTTACTTTATGTTAGAAAGTATTTTTTTAATTTATGCTTATTTAGATTCTTATTTCATAGTAATTCGAAAAGATGTTTGTTAGAGAATAAAAAAACATTGTTTCACTCCATTTGATGCGTTTTGTCACATTAATTATAATTTTAAATTTTTTAAATATTTATTCTTTAGGATTTTTTCATGCTTTACAAGACATTTAAAACGGCACCTTCTTTGAAGATGATGAACGTCATACTCCAAAAGCATTGCATGTTGGAATGTAGCATTCATATATAATTTTTCTAGTTTCTTAAAATTTTAATCTTTGACTTTGTTGTGTCATTATGAAAAAAAATTCAACTGACATGTGAGCTTTAGAACATAATGATTTGGTTATATTATATTAATTGAATTTATCTTCTTTTTAATTTAAAATATATTTACTTAACATTAAAATGATTATTTATTAGTAATTGTGCTTATTTGCTTTGATAATTCGTAATAATTCTAATCGAGGGTTTCTTAAGAGAAACCAAACATCTTTAGATTGGCATCAACGACTTTTATCTATTAAAACATTAATTCTTATTTCTTTAAAAAAAATTTTGATGATTTGCACCAAATGTATGATTGATGGTGTCATAATTATCTCAATAGAATCTTAGAATGTAACTTTCTCATTAAATCGATCTTGTTATATCAAAGTTTTTAATGTGATTTAGTAATAAATTTCTTTGTAGTTCTTAATTTTATCTTTTGTGACCTTTATTTCCCTTTTTTTGTTATTTATATTATTTCAATTTATCACATTTCATATATAACATATATTAAGTTAAAATTGGAATTGTTTTTTTTATTTGTGCTTATTTATTTTAGTAATTGAAAGTAAATCCAAATGAGGTCTAAGAAAGGGAAACAAATGTCATTGGACTCACCTTAATGAAATCCAACTGAATATACATTGTCATATATTTAAAAAAAAATTTTCATTATTGTTTTGGAATTCTCTGTAAGTCATTTTGATTCAAACATTTTTTGATAATTGAGGATGTTACACTTGATCTCCTTAGTGTATTGGAATGAACCTTTGTTATATAGTTTATCTCATTTGTTCAAATTTTTTACTTTAATTTGGTTATACACTATGAGTGTCAAATTAACATATCATGTTATCTTTTCCTCACATTGATTTTACTATGTTACATTACATCAATATATCTTATTCTTAGATTAATATGTATTTACTTAATATTTAAAACCATTATTATTATTTATACTTATTTAATATTTAAATTTAAAGTTAAATCTAATAAGGAATAATCAAGAAGAAATAAATGTCATTGGACTCCCCTCAAAGATTTTTGTTATTATAATAATAAATTATTATAATTTTTTTACTTTTAATTTGAAGTATTTGTAAATGAGCCCTAATCTTGATGAAATAAATATTGTTGGGCATGTCATGATGTGTTATATCTAGTTAAATAATATTTATTTATTTTGTTTAAATATTTTTATTTACTATTGCTTTAGCAAACGTTAAGAGATGTTGCACCCAAACCCTTTAGCATCATGGAATGTAATTTTTTAGTATAATTTATTTCATTTCAACATAGTTTTCCATTTGATTAACTTATATTACTATTTAACATTAAATCTCCTCTAGAGATTTAGTTATACTATATTAATTTATCTTGGCTTACCATTAATATAAATTTTTTTAACTTAATAATAATAATTCTTCATTATTTATGAATATTTAATTTGGTAATTCATATTAAATCCAAATGATTTATGAATGACAAAAAAACAAGCATCATTTGGCTCATCTTTGTGAGATACATCCAATTATATTCTCTTTTTTTATATTTTGAAATATTTTAATTTCTAACATTTTAGCACTCTTTAAAAGAGATTTTATTGAAACAAGTTTGATGATAAAACATATTAGAAATCTATCTTCTTGGTATCTTTGAAAGTGATTGTATTATATGATTTATCTTCGTTCCCCAAACTTTTTTTCTTTCATTTGGTTATATTTGTATGTACCATTGTCTCTTATTTCACGTGACCTTTACATCTTTTTAATAAAAATACATTATTTTGCTTCAATTACTTAATTACTTCATTAATGTATAACAAAATAATATTAATAAAAAAACTATTACTACTTTTTTATTTGTTTTGCTCATTGACCTAACCCAAACTTAGTTTTAATCGAGAGCAAGCAAATATCCTTGAACATATCTTGATAAGCTCAATGAAAAAATATTATTAATTTAAAAAAAAATTATTTATCTTTGGTAAAAGAAATTCTCCATTCGGTAATTTGTAATAATTTTATTCATTTTCGATTTAATGATCGATGAAATTACACTAGATCTCTCTAAAATCTCAAAATTAATGTTTTCTATAAAACACATTTAATTTCTTAAAATTTTTTTCTTTGATTTGGTTAATTACAATGAAACTCTAGTTTCCCACTCTTATGTCATTTACATCTCCTTTTTTTTGGTATACTAAATTACCTTAGTTTATGTTATTTCAGCTTAGATATACATTTACATAATATTAAAATTATACTTTATTATTATTTATAGTAAGTGCTTTTTATTTTTAAGTATTTTTAATGTTTTTTGGAAAGTTTGAAAGTGATGTTGTTTCATACAAAATTTACTAATATAGGAAGTTACTCTCAATTAATTTAGAATATTGGAATGTAATTTTCTCATACATTTAGTTAATCTTTCCAAATGTTTCACTTTCAATTGGTTGTATTTTTATGTAACACTAAGTCTCTTCTTGTGTGACCTATACAACATTTTAATTTGGCTATATTATATTATTTCAATTTATCTCAATTATGCTTTAAAATTATTATACTTATTAATAAAAAAATAATTTATTACTATTTTCTTGTTTAACATTGTAATTAGTAGCAATTCCAAATAAGTTTTGATCGAAAGAAAATAGACATAATTGCACTCATATCTACAAGCTCTATCAAATTAAATATTATTTTTTAAATATTTAATTTTCTATGATTTTGGCATGCTTTTTGAGTCATTTCAAATGGCAAATGATTTTATGATTGGGGAGATTATACTAGATCTCTTTTGTGTTTTAGAATTTACTTTCCCTTGTAATTTATCTCATTCTTCACGTTTATTTTCATTTGGTTGTGTTACAATATGAATCCAAATTTTCCTTCATTTGACCTTTGTGTCTGTTTAATTTGATTATGCTATAGTGCTTTTTTTTTTATTTTCAACTTTAGTATATATTCATTTAACATTCAAATTTTTTTTATCATTTATGCTAATTTACATTCTAATTTGTAACAAATCCAAATAACATCTGATTCATTTACATCCATTGATATTCCAAAATTTAAAATAAATGTTGTTTTGCTCTTCTTTAAGAGTTTTATCAAAAGAAGTCTTTATTATTATATTTTTAAATATTTTTTCTATAATGTTTTTGTAAGTTTTAATAGCCATTTTGATTCATGCAAGATTTGATATTCAAGAATGCTCCATTTGATCTTCAGTATCCTAGAATGCAACATTCATAAAACTTTTTCATTTACTCAAGTTATCACTTCGATTTGGTTATATTATAATGTAATTCAAAATCTCCACTCATTTGACCATTAGATAACATTGATTTAGTTAAATTAAATTGTTTCAATTTCTTTACTCATATATTTTTGAATAAATTTAATTTATATTTAAATAATAATTTTTTTGATATTTTTATTTATTTCTTTTTTTAATTTATAGTGGTTCAAAGGTACTTCGAGGACTGCCAATTTAATATCCTCTATGGTGCTTTGCTTTTTCATTAAAAACTACACTTGATTCACACTATACTAGTCCATTAGAGTAAAATGCTAAAAATTTAATTATTGACTCAACAGACATAGAGATGACCCAATAGTTCTATATAATTAAATATTCATTTTTATATCACTAAATATTTTTTCTTTCGATTTTTGTAGAATTTATTTGATATGTTTTATTTGTTCCTAATTTCAAGATGAATTTTATATTTGATCTAATTTGTATCCTTGAACACAAATTCAATATTTAATGTATTTTATTTATTAAATGTTTTGTTCTTTGGTAAGGCCATATCATTGTGTAACAATAAATCTCCTATTGCATGACCTTTGCATTCCTTTTTTGTGGCTTTTTTTTTTCTTAAATTTACGTCATTTTAGTTTTAATATTTTTGACATTATATATCAGAAATTGTTTTTTGTTATTTATGCTTGCTAATTTTTTGATTTGTAGTACTTTGAAACATGGTCTATTTTATACAAAACACATGATTTTGAACTCATGTTGATGTGGTCTTTCCAACTAAATATTCTTTTTGGTTTTTAAAATTTTTTATTTTTAAAATACTTTTTTAGGTTTTTTATTTTTTTGTGACTTATTTTTATTCAAAAAGAATTTCATAATTAAGAAGGTTACACATAATTGCCTCATTATCATGGAATGTAACTTTCTCATATAATTTATCTTAATTTTTCAAATTTTTAATTTTTAATTCTTAAAATTATTGGATAACTCTTATTATCCACTTGTATGAGCCTTATGTTACTTTAGTTTTCTTTAAGACATTGTATGATTTTATATCATTTTTTATGTATACTTAATATCAAAATACAAATTATTTTTTTTGCTTATTTTGTTTTGCAATTCATAGTTATTCCAAATGAGATATATTGAACATGAAATAGTCATTGTTGGATTAATGACAATGTTCTCTATCTAATAAAACTTCTATTTATAGATATTTAAATATTTTAGTTTTGAGAGTATTTGCATGTTTTACAAATATTTAGAATAGTACATTATTTGATGATTAAATATGCTACACTTGAACGACTTAAAAACTCGACATGAAATTTCCAATATAATTTATCATATTTTTTCAAATACTTTTCCAAGATCTGGTTAAATTACTATAAAATTATAGTTCACGTTTCATGTGATCTTATTTTTTCATTTTATGGTATTAAAGTGCTGAATTAATCTAATTTTTATTTTTTTATAAATTTTTTTATAATTAATATAATAATTTTTACTAGTTATAATTATAAAATTTTGTAATTCTATGAAATTCCTAGTAAATTCTAATTTAGACAAAACAAACATCATTCTACTCATCTCAACGAGTTATATCAATTTTGATGTTCCCTTTTTTTTACATTTTTAAACATTTAGTTTTTAAGATTTTAATAAATTTTATGAGATATAAGAATTAGAATTGGTTTTATAGTTGAGGATGCTATGATGGATATCTTGTGTGTCTTAGAATACAATATTTTTCTTCATTTTTTTATTAATTTAAATTTTTGGCTTTGATTTGACTATATTACTTTCTAACTCTAAATCTCCTCTCCGATACTCTTTACATGGTTTTTTTTTTGTTATATTAAATTCTTAAACTTATCTCTTTTAAATAACAATATATAATTTCTTAAAACTATAATAATGATAATTTATTACTATTTATAATTTATAACTTTCCTCATAAGTAATAATTCCAAACAATTTCAAATAAAGATGATAGAAATGTCATTGGACTTATCCTGATTAGCTCGACCTAATTAAATATTCCTTTTTTGTAATTTTTAATCTTTTTTGCAAGGAATTTTGTATTCTTTATTTGTCCATGACTTGATAATCAAGGATGCTACACTCGATCTTGTTAGTATCTTAGAATTTAAATTTATGTTCTCTTTTCTTCAAATGTTTTGTTTTCCTTTGGTTATATTATTATGAAACTCTAATTCTCCTCTCGTGTGATATTTAAATCACATGGATTTGAAAATATTACATTACATCAGCAAATGTCTTTCTTAGCTTCGATACATATTTATTTAAATTTGAAAGAATAATTTATTATTATTTATGCTTAGTTATTTTTGTAGTTTATAGTAATTCTAAATGAGGTCTCATTAAGTTGAAACAAATATTGTTTTACTCGTCTCGATGAGCTCAATCTACCTAAATATTCAATTTATATTTTTCATATATTTGTTTCTACTATTTTTACATGTTTTATTGACATTTTGATTTATACCACAATTGTCGGTCTAGGATGTCATAGTTTATCTTCTTAGTTTATTAAAACAAAAATTTCAAATAAAATATATCATATTTCTTTAAATGTCAATCTTTTATTTATACGTATTATCATGAAAATCTAACTCACATATTTTGTGATATTTTCATCACTTTGATTTAGTTAATTCACGTTGCTTAAACTTTTTTTATTTTTCATTTAATATATACCTATTAAGTATTTAGAAATACTTTATTATCATTTCTTCATTTTTACTTAATAGTTCAATATAGTTTTAGATGATGACTAATTGAGATGAAATAAAGGTCATGGACTCATCTTGATGTGCTTTTTCTAGCTAAATATTCATTTTTTTATCTTTTTATATATCTTCGTTTCTTTGAGTTTTGAATAGATTTTGAGATACTTTTATTTGTATATTTCAAATATTTTATTTTTTTATGATTTGGAATGCCTTAAGAGGCTTTATGATTCATAGATTCATTTGACATTTTGCATTTTTATGATCAATCTTTATTATCTTTTAGTGCCACTTTCCCACAAAATTTGTATCATTACTTGAAAATTTTACTTTGAGTTTGGTTATATTATTGTGCTTGAATTTATCTAGTATTAGCTTTAATACATATTTTCTTAATATTTAAAATAGTAAGTTTTTATTATTTGATCCTTTTTACACTAGTAACTTATAGTAATTCTAATTTAGAATCAATGGTGATGAATAAAATGTTATTGGAATGACAATAAATGATGCAATAATGCTCTTATTTTAGCATAATTTATAAGTCATTTCAATTGGTAACATATTTTATTGGTGAAGATATTGTATTACTTTCCTTATTATCTTGGTATATAACTTTTTCAAAATTTTTTACATTTCTATAAATGTTTCAATTTGATATATTACAATGTAAATCTAAATTTCCACTTCTATGACATTTACAACAATTTAACTTTGTTATATTATGTTGCCTAAATTTTTCTCATACTAACTTTAAAAAATATTTTTTTAATTGAAAAAATAATATTTTATCATTATGTTTGCATATTACTTTTGATAATTATCAATAACTTTAAAAGATGTCTTATTCAGGCAAAACAAAAATGACTCATTTATCTTGATAAATTGTATTAAATGAAATATTTTATTTATATTTTTAAACTTTTTATTGAAAAACTTCAAGTTGGGCATTAACAAATGCTGGGTCATCTAGCCAAAAAGAAATTGGAAATAGAACAAGAAAAAAGTTTATAATTTAAATGTATGACTTCTGGTGCGTGATAATTAATATAGTGAAATGCATAGAGTTGAAAAATATGAAGAGAGTTGAGAAAAGGAAAGCTTATAAGTGTTATGCTTAGCTATAAAAAGTTTCAATTTGCCTTAATCTTCCAATAGGAGAGTTTTGCTCTAATGACAAATCATGCAATGCTCTTTTCACATTTTGAAATGTTCATGTTCATTAACATTTCATTAAGAGTTGGGTTAACATAGAAAAAGTTTCATTATGGTCATTAGAAGCTAAGGAAAAGTTGTTTTAAAATTTACCATGAAATAGCTTAAGAGACTCTTTCAAAAAGCTATGAATCATTTTTTCAAAATGTGTATGGAATACCTCAAAGAATGACCAAGGAATTAGTTGATAAGCAGGGTTGACCAGAGCTTTTGGGTTCTATTGAAGAACTTCTAGGATGTTAGACAAAAGATAGCAAAAGTAAATGAGCTATGTATAGTTTTATCAAGATGGATTTGGTCCATTCAATTTCATCACATTAGATAAGATCTAAATTTTTTGATTAATCTACGATAAATATTGAAATGACCTTAGTTGTAAGAATGAAAATGGATAACAACGATTTAATGGCAATGCAAAAATTGATATTTTCATTAGAAAAATCCTAATAAGACTATAGTCTTTCGATTTAAGAAATTAAGTAAGGCTTACAAGTAGTTTAAACCTTAGTCATCAAATCAAAGATAAGATGACAGAAATTCATGCAAAGTCATTAAGGTGATCAACTTGGCAAAAATCCTATTGTAGAATCAAAGTACATTGCTCTTTATGTAATGTTTCACACACCTATAATTTGAGTTAAAATAAAGGCTAGTTCCCCCTTACGCTCTAGTGATTTCACTTGCTTTGCCACTCTTACACATAAAGATTTAATATGATTTTTTATCAGTCCAACCCATTGCATACTTTGTTCAAGTTCTACCCATCTAGATTATTCCTTTGCTTTACCTTAATAAAGTTTTAGCATTTAACCCTAACTATGATTTGGCATGACATAACTTACTTCTTGTTGGTCTTCTAAATTGTGGCATGTGAGGGCCCACTTGCGCTGTGTTGACTACATAGCTTTGAGTGGTTGAAAAATAATATTAAATAATAGTAAATTTTTATTTTAATATTAGATAGATTCAAATTAATGCTAAATTAAGATTTCTTAAATCAATATAATATAACCTATAAAAACAAGAAAAGCTTGCATGATAAGTGATTTAGAGTAACGTTGTAATATAACAAATCAAAGCAAAACATTTGATGAAGAGCTAAATTGAATTGAAAAGTTACATCATAGGATACTAAAGGGATCAAGTATAATATCCTCGACCTTCAAATTATGTACATATCAAATTATTAAGTAAAGTATATGAAAACGTTAAAACATAAATATTTAAAAATATAAAAAATATTATTTAATTTTTTAGAGCTCATTGTTGTCAGCCAGATGACATTTCCTTCATACTCGTTTCATCTTGGCTTCAATTACTACGAATTTTAAATATAAACAAACATAAAAATAAAAATGTGTCATTTTAACACTATGGAGATATATATATATCGAAGCTGAAGTGAGATAAACTAAAGCAATATAGTATGACCAAGATAAATCAGCGTAAAGGAGACACAACAAGAGATTTACAATTACATAGTAATATAACCAAATGAAAGTAAACCATTTGAAGAACATGATACATTGTATGGTAAAATGGTATTCTAGGATACCAATGAGGTTGAGTGTAAGATGCACATTCATAAAATTAGGTATGAATTAGAATATCTAATAAAATGCCCCATTATCAAAGAAAATAAAATATTGAAAAAAATATAAAAATGAATTTTTAATTAAATATAGCACATAAGAGGAGACCAATAATATTTATTTTTCTCAAACAAACCTCACTAAAAGTTATGATGAATTCTCAATATAAGCATAAAAATAATAAATTATTATTTTAATGCTAAGTAGATATATATTAAAGCAAAAATATGATGAATTAAAGTGATATAAATATGAACATACCAAAGTAACCTAAATTAAAAATCAAAATTAGAATTTCATAATTATATAATTAAATAAAAATTAAAAATTTGAACAAATGAATTAAATTGTGTAAGAAGGTTATATTACATGATATTACATAGATTAAAAGTAACATCCTTGATCATGTTATTTTATGCAAATCAAAATGTCTAATAAAAATATGTCAAAACTCTAAAAAATAAAATATTTTAAAAAAATATAGTAAGAAATATTGAAGTAAAAAAAACTTATTGAGATATGTTCGATGACATTTGTTTCGTCTCAATTGGACCTTTTTTAAAACTACTACAAATTAAAAAAAATAAATAGTAATAAAAATAGATAAATTATTTTTTAATATTAATAAAAATATATTATAATTAAAATGAGATAAATTGATGCATACTAATGTACTCAAAGTAATTTGATGAAAATGTCATACGAATGCAGATTTAAATTTTCATAATGGTAAAACCCAATCATCTTAAAAAATTTAAAGAAAGGAGATAGGTTATTTAAGACAATTGTATTTCAAGATAGTGAGGATATGAAGTGCGGCATCATCAATTATCACATCAGATACAAATAAAAATATATCACAAATTTAACAAAATTATTATAAATAAAAATATTAAAAAAATACAAAAGATAAATATTTAAATTTTAAGTAGGTATACATTAAATCGAAAAAAATATTAATTGAAGTAATATAATATAACAATTCCAAAGTGATGCAATAATCCCATAAGAGGGGAATTAAAGTTTAATATAATACAACTTAGTCAAATTGAAGGATTTGAATAAATGATATAAATTGTATGATAGTGCTACACTCCAAGATACGAAGAAGATCTAGTGCAACATCATTAATGGTCTAATTTTTCACAAATAAAAATTCCTCATAAAACATGCCAAATCATTATAAAATAATATATTTAAAAATACAAAAAAAGTTACTTTATTGAAGCTTGTTAACATAAGTCCAACAATAGTTATTCCTTGACTTTTAAAAATCATTTCTAGTTTCTGTAAATTGCAAAAAAAAATGAATAATAATTAAACTTTTTTTTAAACATGCCTTGTAACTCATCGACGCTAAAAATATCAATGTTTTATCAAAAACATTTGTTACGTATGCTATTTTAATCCTAATTTAAGTAAAATTTTTTTTTTCAAAGATACAAATATTTGGTTATGAGGAAAATTACATGTAAATGATCAAGATATCTAGTTGGTAAAAAGGATAAAATAGATTATCAATGAAATGGCTTCCTTATAGTTACCTCCACCATATATTTACATAACAGCAAAAGTTTATATAGATGTCCAGATTTTTTGTTAGGTTCAAGGAAAAAAAATTATATGGATGCATCAAAAAGATTTGAAGATAAAAGTAAACATAGTAGTAGAATTTTTAAAAGTAAAATAATAGCAATTCATGCTAAAAACTTAGCATGGTATGCAATATACTAAGCTATGAAATAGTCACAAAAAATAAAAAGGAAATTTCTCTTGAGAATATTTGCAAAAAAATCTTAGCATTTTACAATAAAATTAATAAAAGTAAATTTACCAAAAATAGGTGTCTTTCATTAAGTGGGTTTCTTATTAATAATGGATATACTATAGTCATCAAATATATAAATGGGAAAAGTAATATTTACAAAAAAAGGTACCTAAAAAGGCCACTATATACACTAAATAGAATATTGGTAAACAAATGACCATAAGAATCTAAGAAATTAACATTATAAATGGAAACAAAATGTCTTAAACTTGTAGTATAAAAGGCCATGGAAAGCTTAAACTAGCATTTATTTTAAATATTTTTATTGAGTAACAAAATTCAACATTAACCTATTTTGTAGGAAAATGCCGACTCAAACTCTCCTTTTTCGAAAAAAAAATCTCTTTTGAGGCCTTATACACTAAATAGACTTCGTTAGAATTCACATTTACCATGTGATCATAATATCAAGTTAATAAGGTCCATAAGTGCTTTTTGGGTCATTTGTGAAATACTAGAAAGAATCATAATCTGATCTTACATATCATGGATGTTCTTGTAGGTTACTTTTCGTACACTATGTCAGTTAATGAAACAACTTCTAACTAATTAACTATTTTTGCCCCTCATCAAGGAGTAATAATACAAGAAAATCTTTATTTAGAAATGTAAATGAAGATGTTTAATGTTGAATTTGTTGAAATGAGGAAGAATGCAAGCTGGCAAATTAAAAAATTACAAAAGCAAATGGTGTTATTAGATTTTTTTATGGAAGAACAACAAAGGTTGTCAAATTCCAATGAAGTAATACCCCGCTATGTCTTTATAGTCAAACAAAAGATATAATAATTTGTTCTCAAATTGAAGGTAGAAATGGTTGCCAAAGTACAAAATCTACTTACCAAATTCTATTAAAAAAAATTTTTAGAAATAGTGGGAGTTCATCATGCCCTATGATGAGGGATTTCAATTTTTGTCAAGCTATCCTAGACTTATGATCATGAATATACAACATGGTCATTACTAAAGAAGTTAATGTTCCTAAACCTTAAACAATTGATTCATTTAAAGGAATATTATTATAGAGCTAGTTCAACTTAACAAATTTTGTTGCCAAACTAATGGACATAAATATATGTTCTTTAGACTTGCTTTGAGAATGTATTCACATAAAAGGTCTTCATTAACCTCACCATTCGATCTGGTTCCTAGAGCATAAATGTATTGAATTCTAAAGAAGCAAGAAATGGGATCTTAATCTCTCTATATGCCACAAACAGCCATTGACATTTGGAGTATTCTATGAATAAGATGACATGATTAAGGTTACAAAAGATCCTGAAGAACAAATATAATGAAAGAGAAGTTATACTTTTTGTATTATTGGTGATAGTTCTTTTCGTAAAATATAAAAGTTTTTATGTGAAGAAATTAAAAGAAATATTTTTTGGGACCAATATTCTTTGAGAAAATACATTAATGTGTCTTTCCTAAAGCATACAAATGATAATCCTAAAGGTTTAGAGTAATTTCTTAAGCATAATATCAATTTGGAAATAATCTAGAATTAAGAATATGAAATTAGTTTAAGAATCCTAAAAATGATGATCCTTTTAATATCCTTTATGCTCCATATTTTACTAATCTAGGAGATAGAAAAGCCTTCTTATAATTTCCTAATTTGTAAAATAAAATAAAGGGATGGTAGAACCAAAACATTGGAGCTAATCTAGACAACTGGCATTATATTAGTTAAAGGTCTCAATTAGAACACAATAAGGTTGTTTGGGATGTAAAGTTTCCATATGTAACATGTGAACCTATACATTTAGTGATTATACATTTCTTGTGTTAGGATCCCTAGTTTTATACCCAAGGTTTTGGAGGGAAGCTTGTTATAAAAATCCATGCCCACTTGTAGCAATCCACACTTGCTATTGAGTGTTCTCCTCTTGTTTCCTATGCTTGTTCCTCTTTTTTTAATCTAAAAGGATAGTCATCTTAAAAAATTTTGGCTTCAATTGTTTAACTATGAGGCTTATATATTTTAAAATAGAAATTCAAGTTGTTTTAAGACTTTATGATTAGGATATAGTTGTTTAAGTTTTTTTTGTCAATGCGAATATTGCACTATTTATATCATATCCTCTAGTTTTTATGGCCTAGGTCTATATACATAGTTAATGATTCCCTACCAAATCTCTTATTTTACATTATATTGTAGAATAACATAGTTTTCAACAAATAACAACAAATAGGTGGTTATTATTTAGTGATTTTCCAATTAATAATGGATATAATGTAGTGGAGTTGTCTTAATAAACATTTTACAAAAAACATCATCATTCACCTCCCAAAATCATTTATGTTTGTAATTGTGAATTTGATAAGGGAATTTTATTTGTTCATATAGACCTTATCATCATGATAGTAGTTTAGGGATTCTAAAAAAATGGACTACATACTAAAACGCTAATAGTTCTTAGGGATAAATATAATAATAATTTTTAACAAAATTTATATGGAAGTTTATAAGTAGATCTGTCATAAACGTGCAAGATAACTTATGAATACTAAAAGATATCAAAGTTTTCTAAAAAACCATTTGTTATGAATGCTCTTTTAATCCTAATTTAGATAAAGATTTGGGTTTCAAACATGCAAATATTAGGTTAAGAGGCAAACTGCATGTTAATGTTAATGATATCAAGTTGGTAATAAAGATAAAGCAGATTGTCAAAGAAATGGCACCATAGATTACCACCTTTAGATAAAAGTAAAATAAAAGATAGATATGCTAAAATTTTAGCATGTATATGCAGTATACAAAGCTACCAATTTATCACAAAAAATAAAAAAGAACTTATTCTTAATATTGATTATAAAGCAATCTTAGCATTTTACAATAAAATTAATGAAAAAAAATTTGACACAAATAGGTGGCTATTATTTAGTATATTAATTATTAATAATTGATATAATATAGCCATTAAATATGTAAATGGAAAAGGTAAAAGTTTAGTTGATCACCACTTCTATACAACAATGAAAAAACCTACCAAAAAAGGCCATTATTGCAACTTAATAGAATCTTGCAAAACAAATTGCCACAAGAGAATTTTTTTAGTTCATAGTCATATAACCAAATCAACATAAAAAATGTTATGAAAAAGGAAAAATTATAAGAGAAAATTACATTCGAATATATTAAGAATACCAAGAGCAATTTCCTCGATTAATGAATCATAAACAAATCAGAAAAGCCTTAAAAGATAGTTCAAAATCCTAGAAAATAAAATATTTAAGTTTATAAAGTGAATATATAATTACATAAAGCAAACTAAGTGGAGGCAAATGACATTTGATATATCATGGTCAGACTTTTTTTGAATTACTATGAATTACCAAATAAAATAATTAGAAATGATAAAAAAATTATTATTTATTTATTTTAAAAATAAATTATTAAACATAAAATGAGATAAATTAAGTAATGTAATATAACCAAATCAAAGAGATAAAAAAGAGACATCAAAGGAGGTTTATAATTACATGGCCATTACATTACTTTTATTTGGTCATAATACATTACTTCAATAAATATCATTTGTAGCGTTAATTTTTATTTAACTATATTTAAAAGAATAATTTTTTAATTATTTTTTTATTTACTTTTGTAATTTTTTTAATTTAGAATGATGTTTGAATGATTAGAAACAAATGTCATTGCATTGTGTCACTGATCTCCATCAATTTAATTATTCATATTTTATTTCTAGAATTTTTGCAAGCTTTATGATGCATTCAATTCTTACATAATTTGATGATTAGGAATGTTACACTCAATCTCCTTAGTATCTTGGAATTAAACTTTCCTAAAACATTTATCTTGTTTTCTAAATTTTTTCATTTATAATTTGTTAAATTACTATGTACCTCTAAACCTTTTCTTATGTGACTAGATCACTTTTATTTAATGGCACTACATTTCATCAACATATCTCTGTTTTATTTTAGCATATATTCTATTATTACTAAAAAAATCAAATTTTATTTATTCTTATTTAAATTGTTAGGTTATGATAATTCCAAAAAAGGTTTGATCGAGATCAAACAAATGACATTTGTCTCATCTCGATGAGTTTTATCAAACTAAATATTAAATTTTATCTTTTTAGATATTTTATTTTCTATTTTTTGGCAAACTTTATAGGATATTTCACTAATTACCATGCTTGATAATTGAGAATATTGCACTTGGCCCTCTAGGATTTTGTAGTAGAACTTTTTAGTATGATTAAATTAATTTCTTGAGTTTTTTACTTTGCTTTAGTTATATTACTACATAACTTTAAGTGTCCTCTCATGCGACCTTTGCAATGCTTTGACAAATACATACTAAATTACTAAAATTCATGATAGTTTAACTTTAATATATACTTAATATTAAAATAATAACATTTTTTAAATTATCATTATTTATTTTTGGGATTTATAGTAATTAAAAACGAGATCCAATCGAGATGATAGAAAAATTTTGTGAATCATCTCAACGATCTTTTATCTAATAAAATATTCATTTTTCATATTTTTGAATATTTTTCTTTATTTGGTTTATGTATTTTTTACTAGACATCTCGATTCATACCTTTCATGGCAATCGAGGTTGATACCCTTAATTTGCTTAGTATATTGGATTACAAATTTCTAATATAGTTTATTATTTTTCTTCAAATATTTTTATTTGATTTTGTTATATTATAATTTAACTTTAATTCTTCACTGATGTTATGTTTACATTTCTTCAATTTCTTTATATTATTTTTATTTAATATATCTTATTTCATCTTTATGATCTATTTACCTCATGTTGAGAAAATTATTTTCTAATATTTAATCTCACTATTTATTGTAATTCATAGTAATTTTAAAATACTTTTGGTAGAGATTGAATAAACAACAAATACATGGTGACAAGCTCTAACCAATTAAATGTTAATTTTGATATACTTTCTTAAATATTTTATTTTTTAGGTTTTAGCATTATTTACTAAATATTACTAAATATTTTTTTGCTTTTATTTGGTTGTAAGACTATATAACACTAATTGTCCCCTCAAATGGCCTATAAATATCATTTACTTTCTTATGTTGCATTGCATTAATTTATCTTATTTCATCTTTGACATATATTTGCTTAAATTTAAAATAATAGTTTATAATTACTTTTACTCATTTACTTTTGTAATTCATAGTAATTCTGAATTAGGTATGATTCTGATGAAACAAATCTGGTGGACTCATCCTTACACATTCTATCTAATTAATCAATCTTTTTTAAAAAATTTAAAATTATTTATTATCTATTATTTTTGCATGTTTTAGGAGATATTTCGATTTGTATAAAAAATTTGACGATGGAGGCTATTGCACTCTATCTCCTTAACAATATATAATTTAAATTTCTCATATAACTTATCTAACTTTCAACTATTGTTTTCCTTCATTTAGATATATTACAATGTCACTTTAAATCTCTACTTGTGTTACTTTTACATCGCTTTGATCTGGTACCGTTAATTTGCTTAAATGTATCTCATTTTGACTTTAGTATATATTTACTTAATAATAAACTTCTACTTTATTATATATTTTGCTTATTCATATTTGTAATTCATAATATTTCAAAATGAGGTCTTATCGAAAGAAAATAAATGTCATTGTGTTAATCACAAGCTTTATCCAAATAAATATTATTTTACAAAAAAAATATTAGTTTTAATTTTTTTAATTTATGGGTTATGGCAAGCTTTGCTACCTCTATAGTGTTTAGAAAATAACTTTCTTATTTAATTTATAACATTTATTTAAATTTTTAATTCAAAGTAGTTATACTTTCAATTCATATTTGTTACAGTGCAATCTAATATAATTTATATAATTTTTTAAAATTTTTTAATTTGATTTATTTATTTTAGTATATAACTTTAAATCTCCTCTTATGTGACCTGTTTGAAGCTTTGATATAGAGATATTATGTGGCTTCAATTTACCTTTTTTTAACTTGATTAATTATATAATATTAAAATAATAATTTATTTTTTATGCTTATTTAATTTGGAGAGTTACAATAATTCCAAATGAGTCAAAATAATTATTAAACTTAACTCAACAAACTTTATCTATTTAAATATTTCTTTTCATATTTTTATATTTATTATTATTTTTTCTAGGCAAGCTTGATGAGTCGTTTCTATTCATGCCTTATTTAGTAATCAGTGATGTTATCCTCGATATGCTTAGTATATTGGAATGCTCCTTTCTCATATAATTAATCATTTCTTTTGAAATATTTAGTTTTGATTTGTTTATATTATCATGAAACTTTAAATCTCCAAACCTTTTACAATAATTTTTTTGTTATATTATATTTCTCCACTTTATCACATTTCATCTTTATAATGTATTCACTCATATTATAAAACATAATTGTTATTTTTAACACTTATTAATTTTTGTAATTAATAGTAATTCCAAGTATGTTTTATTGGAGATGAACAAACATCATTATGCCCATTTCAACAAGTTCAATACAATTAAATATTAATTTATAAATATATTTTATTTTTTTGATATTCTTTGAAAATATTTCCTAAAAAGTTTCCCTTTAATTTTTCTTATGCTGTTATGTAATAATAATTCTCTAATCTTTTAACTTTCGTGTGCATACAACTTGGTTTTATTAAATTATTTTAATTTATCTCATTTCAACTTTAATATATATTTACTTAAAAATTAAAATAATAATTTTTTTAGTTTTTGCTAATTTATAATATAAATCATAGTAATTTCAAATGATGTCCAATAAAGATGAAACAAATTTCTTTATACTTATCTCAATACACTCTATCCAAATAATTATTCATTTTACATTTTTAAGTTTTTTGTTCCGTAGTTTTTCTTCATGTTTTATGAGAAATTTGAATTTATACCTAATTTTGTGATAGAAGCTATTACATTAAAGATTCTTAGTACCATGGATTGCAACTTTCTAATGCAATCTACCTAATTTCTTAGCATTTTTTGCTTTCAATTCGTATATTACAATGGTATTGCAAATCTCTCAAGCAACCTTTAGATCACTTTGATTTGGTAATATTGCATTGCTTCAATTTATCACATTTTTACTTAAATATATATATATATATATATATATATTTGGTTAATATTAAAATTAAATTTATTATTTTTATTGCATATTTATTCTATAATTTGTAATATTATGAATCAAAGTCTGATCAATATGAAACAATCATTATCACATAGTCTCAATTAGTTTTATACTATTTAAATTTCTTTTTTATTTTTTTAAATTATTTTTTTTGTTTTGTCATACTCTATGATACATTTCTTTTCATACTTTCTTAACTAATCAAGGATGTTGTACTTGATCTTCTTACTGTCTTTAAAAAGACCTTTCTAATGTAATTTATATATAACTTCATTATAGTTTTACTTTGATTTTGTTATGCTTTTAAGAAAGTCTTTTTCTTCTCTCGTGTGACCTTTACATTACAAGTATTTAGTTATATTTTGCATAATGAAATTATCTTGTCCTATCTTTAACATATATTTACTAAATATCAAAATAATTATTAAGTTTTTACTTTTGTTTGTTTAATTTAGTATTTCATAAAAATTTCAAGCTAGGTGTGATGTAGACAACTAAAACATCATTAGGCTAATCTCAAAAAGTTCCATCTAATTAAATTTGTATCTTTATGTTTTTCTAGAAATTTTATTTCCATTAAATTTTGCACTCATTAAGAAAAAAGTAAATCTTAATATCGCACTACGATTGTTATATTGCTTTAATATGTGGTTATATTTTATTGATTTACTTTATTTAATTTATAGCTTCTACGTATATTTACATATTTATAATAATAATTTGTTGATATTTATTCATACTAACTTTTATAATAAGATGTAATTCAAAATGATGTCTAATGCACAAATGTCTTTGACCTAGTGTAGTCATTCACTATCCAATAAAATATTTATTTTAATAATGCTTTATATTTATTTTCTAGCATTTTTATGATTAATGACACATTTAATTCATTCCTTATTTGAATGCTGAGCCTGTTACACACGATCACCTTAGTGTTTTGGGAAGCAACTTTCCCAAACAATTTATTCCATTTCCTTAAAGTTTTCCCTTCAATTTTGTTAGGTTATTTTATAACTCTAGATCTTTTCTCATTTGACCTTTTAGGTGACTTTTTATTTTGTGACCTTAAATTACTTCAATTTTTTTAAATCTACTATAAAATATATTATTAAAAAGTAATCAATTTTTTATTTATGATTATTTTAATTGATAATTCATAATAATTACAAATAAGCTTTGAATAAGATAATAAAACATCGTTAGTCTCATCTCAAAAAGCATTGTTCGATTAAACATTCATCATTCTTCACATTTTAAATATTTTACAATTTAGAACGTTATAGTGGATCTACTTAGCATTTTATAAAAAAACTTTACCTTGTAGCTTATCTCATTTCTTCAAATTCTTTTCTTAAACATAGTTATATTACCATGTAATAGTAAATCTCCTCTTAAGTGGACCTTGTAATGCTTTGATTTAGGTATATTACATCTTTTTGATTTATATTATTTTAAATTTAATTAATACTCACATAATTTTAAAATAATAATTCTTTTTAATTATGCCTATTGATTTTTGTTATTTATAATAGATCCAAATGTGCTCAATTCTAGATGAAAGAAACTACTTTAGACTTATCTTAATGAGCTTTAACTAAATAAATATGCATTTTCATATTTTTAAATTTTTTTTACAGATGTTTCACGGGTAATTTTTATTTGTGTCATATTTGGAAATCAAAGATGTTTTCATTGATCTCCTTAGAGTGTTAGAATTCATTTTACATTTATAATTTAATCACAGTCTTGAATGATTTCACTTTCATTTTGTTATGTTTTCTTGTATTTTTAAAACTCTAATTGTGTGACCTATGCATCATTTTTATTTGGTTATATTACACTTCTTATATTTTACTTATATCTACGATATAATATATTCACTTGATATTGATAAAATATTTTTTTTTATTTTATGGTTATTAATATTTGTAATTCATAGTAATTCTAAATGTGTTTGGACACAGATGAATTAAATTTTGTTGGACACATCTTGATAAGTTCTAACCAATTAAAAGTTAATTATTATATTTATATTTTAAAAAACACTTCTTGGATTTTGGAGTGCTTTGCAAAAATATTTCTAAAAGGTTTTGCTTTAATATGGTTATCTTGCTGTGTAACGTCAATTCTAGTATCATTTGGTGACTTAATGTCTTTAAGTTAGTAATGTCATATTGCTTTAGTTTATCTTACTTTAGTTTTAATATATATCTACTTATAGTTGAAATAATATTTTGTTATTTTTAGTCATTTTTTTGTAATTTATAGATATTTGAAATTCAGTTCGATCAAGATTAAACAAATGTTGTTGGGTGCATCTCATTGTGCTCTATCCAATTAATTATTGTTTTAATATATATTAAAATATTTTTATTTTCAAGATTTTTTTGATGTTTTAAAAGATATTTTTATTTGTACCTATGTTGATGATAAAGTCACTTACACTCGAGCTCTTTAGTAACATAGAATTTTATTTTCTTGTACAATATATCGAATTTATTTGTATTGTTTACTTTTCACTAGTTATATACAATGTAACTCTAATTATCCTTAGATGCACCTTTAGATTACTTTAATTTGTTAAAATTACATTACTAAAATTTATCTCGTTTTTACACTGATATATAATTACAAAATTTTAAAAATAGTTGTCATTTTTTATGCTTATTGAATTTGTAATTTGCTATATTGCAAAATTAGGACCAAATCACATAAAACAAAAGTTATTGTGTTAGTCTAAACAAACATTGTCCATAAATACAACATTTTTTTTTCTAAACTTTGTTTTAGTGTTATAAAATGTTTTGTTAGACATTTTATTTTGTTTTTTATTTAACAATCAAGGATGTTATACTCAATCTCTTTATTATGTTGAAGAAGACCTTTCCTATATAATGTATATCATTTTATTAAATATTTACTTGGATTTAGTTTTATTATTATGAATGGCATGTTATCCTTTCTTATGACTTTTACATCATAATGACTTTGTTACGTTATGTTCATTCGAACTTTCTCATTATTGGTTTAAGATAAATTTACTCAATATTTAAAAAAAAAATTATTTTTTATTTTTTGTTTACTTTTGTAATTAAAAAAAATTCCAAAGAGCTTCAAGGAAAATGAATGAAACATTTTTTGATTAATCTCAAAAATCTCTATCCAAATAAATATTTATTTTTACATTTCTTGGATATTTTATTTTAGTTGAGTTTTGTACTCACTATGAAAAATTTAACCCTACCTATCCCTCATATAGTTGTTACATTACTTTAATTTTTTATATTCCACTGCTTTAGTTTATTTCATTTATAACATTACTAAAGTTTTCTTATTTTTCAAGTGTTACTTTTTATAGTTTATTCCATTTTACTTCTAACATATGTTGTAATTCAAAATAATGTCCAATCAAGAAGAAACAAAACTTCATTGGACAAGCGTTGTCAATCTCTACCTAATTAAATATTCATTTTAATAATTTTAAATGTTTATATAGTAGCAATTTATCATGCTTTATGAGGCATCGGATTTGCACTTGATTTGAAGGTTGATTATGTTAGATTCAATATCATTAGTTTTTTGTAGTGTAACATTCCAGGATAATTCTCATTTCTCTAAATATTTAACTTTGATATTGATAGATTACTATATAATTCTAAACCTTTTCTTATGGGACATTTAGGTTTCTTTGAATTGGAGACATTAAATTGCTTCAGTTTATCTGAATTCTACATTAATATATCCTTTCTTATTCTTAGAAAAGTGATAAATTATTTTACTTATGCTTATTTAATTTGGTAATTCGTAATAATTCCAAATGAGGTTCAATTAAGATCAAATAAGCATCATTTATTTCGATTTGAAGAGCTTTTTTGAAATAAATATTCACAATTTTTCCTTTTTGAATATTTTATTTTCTATGTTTTCATTATTTTTATAGAATATTTGAATTTGTATCATATTTGAAAAAAAGGGATGTTATATTTGTTCTACTGAGGATTTTATAATATAACATTTTAATACAATTTATCTCAATTATTTTTACTATTTGCTTAGATTTAGGTATATTATTGTGTAACTTTAAATCTCTTCTCATGTTAACTTTACAACTCTTTAATTTAGATAAATACCATTAATTTAATTTACCTTATTTTAACATTAATAAATGCTTACTATTAAAAGAAAACATAATTTTTTTATCATTAATTTTTTTTATTTTTAGTAGATCTAAATCATGTCAAATCATGATGAAAGAAATGACTTTGAAGTGCTCCATTAGCTTAATCTAATTAACTATTCATTTTCAAATTTTTTAATATTACAATTTTTATTAGTATAAAAATTCTTTGTGATGCATTTTTTGTATTAACTTATTTAGCAATCGACGATATTACCCTCCATTTATAAGTAATTTAGAATGCACCTCTCTTGTATAAATTAATCACATTTATTAAAATATTTCGCTTTGATTTTTTCATATTACCATATAACTTTAAATCTCTACTTATGTCACCTTTACATTGCTTTAATTTTGATATATTAAAATTTTTCAATCAATCTCATTTATTGTGCTTATAATTTTTTTTTCTTCATAACAATTCAAAAAGTGGTTCAAAAAAGATGAAACAAAATTTGTTAGAAATGTTGTGACTATTTCTATCGAATAAAATGTTAATCTATTCATATATTTTGAAAACTTTTATTTTCTTGTGTTTTTGTTTACTTAATGAAATATTTCTAAAAATGTTTTGCTTTCATTTGGTTACCATGTTACATAACACTAATTGTCCTCTCATTTGTCCTTCAAATGTGTTTAACTTCATTATGTAATAGTAATTAAATTTATATTTCTTACCTTTGTAAACTTTAGAAATTCTAAATGAAGCAAGATCAAAGTAAAACAAATATCGTTCGACTCATCTTAATTGCTCTATCCAACTAACAATTCTTATTTTATAATTTTAAATATTTTTTCTAGTGGTTTTGGAAATTTTATGATGTGTGTTTTATTTTTATCTGATTTGATTATGTAGACTATTACACCCAAGCTCTTTTGTATCATAGAATGCAATTATCCCATAAATTTATCCAATTTCAAGACATTTTTTCCTTCATTTGGTTGTAATACAATGTAACTTAAAATATCCTCTTGTGCAACCTTAAGATTACTTTGATTTGTAAAATTGCATTGCTTTAATTTATCTTATTATATTTTTAATATATATTTACTTAATAATAAAAAGTAATTTATTTATTTTTTATTATTATTTATATTTTTAATTCCATTATATCCAAACGAGATATGGTCAAGATGAAAGAAATATTTATTTATTAGTTTCAATGAGCTTTATTCAATTAAATATTATTTCTATTTTTAAATTATTTTTTAAAGTTATGTCATGCTCTACAAGATATTTGATTTCATACTTTATTTAATGAGCAAAGATGTTACACTCGATCTTCTTGGTATCTTGGGATAGAACATTTCTATATAATTTATATCATTTCTTTTAATTTTTACTTTTGCTTAGATATATTCCTTGGGAGGACTTATTCTCGTCCCTTGTGACATTTTTGTTGAATTTATTTTGGTTATATTATATTTAATCAAATTATCCTATCTTGGATTTTACATATATTTAATTAATATTAAAATAATTTATTTTTTCATTTTTTTGTTAGCTTTGTTGATTCATAGAAATTCTAAATGAGGTTTGATGGATACAAATTGGACATCATTGGAGTCAACTTGATGAGCTTTATACGTTTACGTATAAATTTTTACATTTTATTATATATTCTATTTCTATTGATTTTGGCACTTATTATGACATAATTAACCCAAAATACCACTTATGAGATTGTTG
The DNA here is from genome assembly GCA_023846275.1 of Vanilla planifolia. NCBI lineage: Eukaryota > Viridiplantae > Streptophyta > Magnoliopsida > Asparagales > Orchidaceae > Vanilla > Vanilla planifolia. The sequence continues at coordinate 992,646 of CM043871.1, read as the reverse complement.
CATTTCTTTGATGTTTTTTTAGAATTTTTTGATGCATTTATCTCATTCGTACTTTTAATTGATATTTGCTTATTTTTAAAAAATTATTGTTATTTAATGTTATTTACTTTTATAATATGTCATAATTTATAACAATTCCTGATCGATAAGTAAACAATTTTGTTGGACTAATGATATCGATCTCTATGCAACTAAATGATTGTTTTAATAATTTTAATGACCTTATTTTCTTGCATTTCCTAATTTTTTATGAGGCATTCATTTCATAGGTGATTTTAAGGTAGAGGATGTTACGCTCAATCTGTTTAATATCTTAGAATACAACCATCTCGAATAATTTCTCATTTTTTGCACTATTTCTCTTTGATTTGGTTAGGTTATTGTGTAATTCTAAATCACTTCTCTTTTAACCTATAGGTCTCTTTGATTTGGTGATATTACATTACTTTAATTTATTCAATATAGTTGAAATATGTTTTTTCTTATTTTTAAAGGTAATAAATTTTTTTGTGCTTATTTACTTTGATAAATAATTATAATTCGAAACAAGGTTTCATCAAGATCATACAAACATCATTGGTATCATCTTTAAAAGATTTGATCAACTAAATAATGATCATTTTTCTCTTTTTAATTATTTTAATTTCTAGGTTTCATACCATATTTGATAATTGAAGATGTCACACTTAATTTGCTTAGGTTTTTGTGATAAAAGTTTGTAAAACCACTTAGCTCATTTTTTCAAGTTAATTGCTTTGATTTAGTTGTCTATTATGCAACTCTAAATCTTCTCTCATGTGTCCTCTATAAATCTTTTATTTTTATAAATTACATTACTTTATTTTACCTAATTTAAAGTTTAATACATATTTACTTAATAATAAAATAGTAATTTCTTTTTATTTGCACTTTTTTATGTTGGTGATTTATAGTAATTCCAAAGGTCCAAACATGACAAAAGAAACATCTTTGGAGACCTCATGGTTAGGTTTACCTTTCAAGACATTTTCATTTGTACGACATTTGGTAATCAAGATTGTTACCTATGATCTACTTAGTATCTTGGAATGCACCATTCGCATATGATTTAGTCATATTTCTTGAAAAAGTTTGCTTTCATTTGGTAATATTATCATGTAACTTTAAATCTCAAATTGTGAAACCTTCATATTGCTATGATTAGGTTATATTATATTTCTTCATTTTTTCTCATTTCAAGATTACAATATTTTAATTAATATTGATAAACTAATTTATTATTATTTAATATTTTTAAATTTTGTAATTCATATAATTCTGAACGAGCTTTGATGGAGATGAAATAAGCAACATTAAACACATCTTGACAAGTTCTAACTAGATTTTCATTTTTATAAATATTTTTAATTGTTTCATTTTCTAAGATTTTTTTCCTTAAATTTTTTAAAAATTTTCTACATTTATTTTCTTATCATGCTATGTAAAACCAATTATCCTCTCATTTGACCCTCACATGTCTTCTGACTTTATTATACTACTTTACTAAATCATAATAATTCCAAATGAGGTTTAATCGAGATTAAAAAATTTTAATTAGAATTATCTCAATATGGTCTATCCAACTAATTACTCTTTTTCTATTTTTAATTTTTTTCTTTTCATTTTACATGTTTAATGAGATACTTTTATTTGTACCTAATTTAATGAAAAACGCAATTATACTTGACCTCCTCAGCATTTTGGAATGCATTTTTACTATATAATTTATATAATTTTGTCACATCATTTTCTTTCCTTTGGTTATATTGCATTGTGACTCTACATCTCATCTCATGTGACCATTACATCACTTTGATTTCTTAATATTACATTGATTAAAGTTATCTAATTTTGACTTTAATATATGCTTATTTAATATTAAAAATAATAAGTTTTTTTATTTTTTTGTCGTTTTATACTTTGTGATTTATAATTTTCCAAACAAGGTATAATCGGGACGAAACAAACATCATTATACTAGTATCAAAAAGTTTTATCCTTTTAAAAATTAGGTTTTTTAAGTTATTTTATTTTAGGTTATGGCATGATTTATAAGACATTTAATTTCAATATTGATTTAATGATGAAGGATGTTGCATTTAATCTCCATAATAACTTGGAAAAGAACTTTTTTATGCAATTTATATCATTTCTTTAAATTTTTATTTTGATTTGGTTAAATATTTTTTTGAAACCCTTATTATCTTCTCTCATGGCAATTACAACACATTTATTTTATTGTATTATATTAAAACAAATTATCTCATTATTGCTTTAACATATATCTAGTAAATATTAAAATCACAATTTATTTGTAATTTTGTTTGTTTACATTAGTAATTAACAAAAATTCCAAACAAGATCGAATTAATATGAAACAAACATAATTGGAATAACCTAGATTAGATATATATAATCAAATATTAGATTTTAAATTCTTGAGATATTTTCTTGCCATTGGTTTTTTCTTTGATCATGAAATAATTTATTTTGTATCTCTCTTCTAAAGCAATTACATTACTTTGATTTTGTTATATTATAGTTTTTTAAATTATATCAATTGTAGCTTTCTTATATATTTTTATAAAAAATAATTTTTTTACTTTTATAACATGTAATTTAAAACCAAGTTCAATCGAGAAGAAGCAAATGTTGTTGGACAAGTGTCATTGATCTCGCTCTAATTAAATGTTTTGTTTAATCATTTCAGTGTTTTGTTTTCTAGTATCTATGCATCCTTTATGAGACATTCATTTTGTGCTTATTTTCACGAACATGAATATTACACTCAATCTCTTAAGTCTTGGAATTTAAATTTCCCAAACAATTTACCTTATTTTCTTAAATGCTTCACTTTCATTTACTTAGATTACTATATAACTATAACGTTTTTCTCAAATGACAATTAAGTCAATTTGATTACATGATATTGCATTACTTCAATTTATCTTGATTCAACTTTAATACATAATTTCTTATTATCAAAAAAGTAATCAATTTGTGTTTATGCCAATTTACTTTTATAATTCATGGTGATTCTAAATTAAGTTTGGTTAACATAAAAAAAATTTCATCGGTCTTGCCTTGATGAGCTTTGTTCAAAAACAAATTTATTTGTCTTTTAAGTATTTTATTTTCTATTATTTTGATAACTTTAGAGGATATTTAAATTCATATCATATTTATTAATTAAGGACGTCACACTTGATATACTCAGGACATTGTAGTAGAATCTTCTTAGACATAATACATCATTGCTTCAAATTTATTGCTTTGATTTAGTTATATTATAATATAACATTCAATCTTCTATTGTGTTACCTTTAAAATGTTTTAATTTAGAAATATTAGATTACTTCAATTTATATTTCTTAAACTTAAATATATACTTAATATTAAAATAAAAATTTGTTTTTATTAATGATTGTTTACTTTTTTAATTAGTACTGAAAACAAAGTCCAATCGAGATAAGAGAAACATTTTGAGCTCATCTTGATTATCTTTATCTAATCAAAAATTCAATTTCATATATTTCAATATTTTATATTTTTTTGGCATGTTTTATGACATATATCAATTCATACATTATTAGGTAATTAAGGATGTTACCCATGATTTACTTAGCATTTTGGAATGCACCTTTATAGTATAATTTATCACATTTATTTAAATATTTCACTTTGATTTGGTTAAACTAACAAGTAACTTTAAATCTTTATTCATGTGAACTTCAGAACACTTTGATTTAGCTATATTATATTTCTTTAATTTATTTTATATTGATTTTAATTTATTTTTATCGAATATTAATGTAATAATTTATTGTTATTTATGCTTGAATAATATTTTTTGTAGTGACTTTGAATGAGGTGTAGTCGATATAAAATAAATGTCATTGGACTCAACTTGGTGAGCTCAATCTAATTAAATATTTATTTTTATAATTTTAAAAAAATTATCATCTTAAGTGTTGACTTGCTTGATGAGACATTTTTATTCTAAACTATTTTGACAAACAAGATTATTATATTACTATTTTTAATTAAATTTTTATTATTTTTATCTCATTTCTTAAAATGTTATGCTTTGATTTGTTATATTATTGAGTAATTAAAATGTTTCTCGAACGTCACCTTTACATTGATTTGATTTGGCTAAATTATCGTTATTATATATTTTCATAATTTTTGAAAATAAATTGTTTTACTTTATGATTTTTTTAAACATGCTAATATGTATTATTTGCATAAGACGTGAAATTAAGATAAAACAAATATCATTTGACCTAGTCTAGTGAGCACCAAATTATTAAATATTCATTTTTTTAATATTTTTAATTTTTTTTTCTATGGTTTGGTTGCAACTTTCTAAGCATTTCAATTCATACCTTACATTGCTATCAAAATGTTGCATGATATCAACATGGCAACTTGGATCGCAACATACCCATATAATTTATCTCATTTGTTTGATGTCTTTTCTTTGACTTGGTTCTATTACTATGAAACTCTACTTCTCCTTGCTTTATGATTTTTTTAATTTTTCATATTAGAATTTTTAATTTATCTTATTTTTTCTATAAAATTTATTTAATAAAATAAAAAAAATATTTTATTGATAATAATAATTATTTAATTATGTAAATCATAGTAATTTTAAATGAGGTCTCATAGAGCTCAAAAAAACATCATTAGATCTATCTCGATGAGTTTTGTCAATTAAATATATATTACTATATTTTTAAATAATTTATGTTTTTCAAGTATTTTTACACTTTATTAGATACTTCAATTTGCATCTATTCTAATAATATGTGAATTATACTCAGTCATGTTAGTATCATAGAATGTAACTTTCTTGTACAAGTTTTCTCACTTGAAAATTTTTACTTTGATTTGATTATATTACTACATAGCTCTAATTAATTTCATTTCAACTATAAATATATTTACCTAATATTAATCTATCTTTTATTATTATTTATATTTATTTCACATCGGTTATTCATAGTAGCCATTAATGAGGTATGATTGAGAGAAATAAATAAGTTATTTATTCACCTCTACCTACTCCATCTAATAAAATATTATATTTTAAATATTTTTTCTATAGTTAAGGTAAGCTTCACAAGACTTTCAATCTACACATGAATTATTTTAAATATATGTTATTGTTTAACCATATTTATAGTGATTTACTTAGATATAATTTATCGTATTATTTATAAATTTTTTACACTTATTTAGTTTTGTTATTATTATTAAATTTCTATAAATTTATCTCATTCATACTTATTTAATATTAAAATCAAAATTTATTATTATTTTGCTTTATATAATTTTATAATTTGTAGTAGTTTCCAACAATGCCTAATTGAGATAAAACAAATATTATTGAACTCATCTTGACATGTCTTGTCTAATTAAAAAAAATTTTATATATATAATTATTTTATTTTATGTGTTCTTGGCATTCTTTTTGAGGCATTTCATTTCATGATAGATTTAACGATCAAGGATATTATTCTCTTTCCCCATAGTATCATAAAATACAATTTTCCCATTAATTTTAAGTCATTTTTAGAAATGTTTTGCATTGATTTGGTTATATTATTATAAATGTCTAATTCTACTCTCTTATGGCTTTTGATGTCCCTGATTAGGCTGAGTTATTTTTATTAACTTTATCACATTTTAGATTTAATATAAATTTTCTTTATATTAAAGTAATTGATCTTATTTATTAGACTTTTTAATTTATTTTTGTTATATTATGTTGAAATTCTAATTCTCAACCTTTGAAAACCTTGTGTCATTTCTACTTTGATATATCTGATCATTTTAATTTAACTCATTTCAATTTAACTATATATTTTCCAAATATGATTTGATAGAGAAAAATAATTGTCATTAACTCATCTAGATGACTTTTTGCAAAATAAATATTTATTTTTAAAAATTTCTTTCTATAACTTTAACTTATTTTATGAGCAATTGTTATTCTTTCCTGACTTGATAATCATAGATATTGCTCTCTATCTCCTTAGTATATTGTAATACAGCATATGCACATAATTATCTCAGTTTTCAACATTTTTTTTTTATTTGGTTATACTTTTATGAAATGTTGAATCATATCTTGTGTGTCCATTACATTAACTTGTATTTGTTATATTACTTTACTTTGATCATCTCATTTTAACATTATTGTACATTTACTTAATATTAAAATAACATTGTTAACTTTTATTCTTATTTATTTGGGTAATTTGTAATAATTTTGAATGATGTCCAATCAAGATGAAAAAATGTGGTTGGATTAGTCTTAATGAGCTCAATGCAATTAATCATTCATTTTAAGATATTTTTTTACTTTATTCTCCTTTGATATGGCCTATTTTACAAGTCATTTCTAACAACACCTCTTTTATTAATTGAGTATTTAACTCAATATCTCGTCAATATCTTGCAATAAAACTTTGTGATGCAATTTATCTTTTTTCTTCAAATGTTTTTCCTTGATTTGAATAAATTTATTTGTAAATCTAATCTCCTACTTGGTAGCATTACATCACTTTATGTATATGATATTGCATTACTTTAATGATTAATATTATTAGATTAATATTATAAAAATAATGCATCAAGATTTATGTTTATTTAATTTTGTTATTTATAGTAACTTTGAATGAAGCCAGATTTAGATGAAACAAACATCTTTGGACATGTGTCAACAAGTTTTCTATAATTAAAGATTATTTTCATTATTTTTAATATTACATATCTTAGTCCTTTGGAATTCTTTATGACACGTTTTGATTAATACTTTTTTTGATGATTTAGTGACATGAGATGTTACACTTCGTCTCATTAGTGGCTTGGAATGCATATTTCTCAGATAATTTATCATATTTCTTCAAGGCTTTTTCTTAGATTTCGTTATATTACTATGTCCCTCTTAATCTACTCTAGTGCCATCTTTAAATGGCTTTGATTTACTTATTTTTTTGCTTATTTATTTTGATATTTGAACGTAATTCCAATCAATGTTGTATTGGGACCATGTAAAAGCCATTGGGTTCATCTTAATGACCTCTATCAAATTCAATATTCATTTCTATGTTTTTTTTGTCAAATATTTTATTTTTTATTATTTTTTTAAGGTTTACCATACATTTTTATTCATACATTCTTTTATTAGTTAGAATATTACACTATATGAAGTTAATATTTTGGAATAGCACTTTCTCATAAACTTTGTCTCATTTATTGAATTTTTTATTTCGTTATATTAATGAGTCACTTAAACTTTAATCTTCTATGACTATCACATCGATTTGAATTGGACATATGGTATTATTTCATTTTATCTCATTTTAGACCTGATATATATTTACATATTATTAAAACAATGAATTATTGTGTACAATTTTTTATTTTGCTAATATGCATTAATTCTAAATTAAGTTTAATCGAGATAAAGCAAATGTCGTTGGATTAATTTCAATGAGTGCAATTTATTTAAATATTGATTTTTATATTTTTAATTACTTTATATTACATCGTTTCTTCATTCTTTATGACTTATTTTTATTATGTTGTTAATTTAACGAGAATGGATGTTACACTCGATCTCTTTAGTTTCTCAAAATGCAACTTCCTGAAAAAATTTATCTCATTTCAACTTTTTCATTTAATATAAGTTATACCACTATGAAACATTGCTTGTATTGTTATCTAACATTAACATCATTGATTTGGACATAAAAAATTACTTTAATTAATACCATTTTTTGTTCAATATATACTTTGTTATTATTAAATCATTGTATATGATTATTTATGCACTCTAATTTGAAACTTTTTAGTAATTCCAAATGAGTGAGATTAAAGACAAAAAGAGATATTGATGGACTCACCTCAGTAAGCTACAAAAAAAAAATTTATTTATATATTTTTTTCATAAAAAGATATTTTTGTGTTTTAGCATGCTATACATGTCATTTTAATTTGTATGTAAATTTGTGATCACAGATGCTATTATTGGACTCCCTAGTAACTTAGAATGAAACTTTTTTTTGTATAATTTATCTCTTTTTTACTATTTATTTTTTTTAGTCATATTGAAAGTTGAATTCTACTCCCATTTGTCTTTTACATTACTTAAACTTTTTTATATTATGTTTTTAAAATTTATTTTATTTTTAGTTTTAATATATTTCGTTTTATATTAAGGAAATAATTTATCATGCTCATCTATTTTTGTAATACATAGTAAGAAGAAACGAGCTCTAATTGAGACAAAATTAATATCATTAGACTTACCATGATGAGCATATAAAATTAATTATTTATTTATATATTTTAAGGTATTTTATTCTCCATACTTTTTGCATTTTTTAAGAGTCATTTTGCCTCATATCTGATTTGTCAGTTGAAGATGTTTACCTAGATCGCTTTAGTTTCTTCGAGTGCAAGATTGTTGTATAATTTTCCTCTTTCCTTCAAATTTAGTCATTAATTTGTTTATTTCACTATTTTATTCTAAATCACATCTTGTGTGATCTTTACATCACATTGATTTCATCATACTTTGTTGTTTTAATTTATCTTATTTTAGGTTTAATATCTATTCTCTTGATATTAAAATAATACTTGATTTTTTATGGTTATTTTATTTAGTAACTCTTATAATTCAAAACTAATATTGATTGAGATGAAACAAATTTTATTGTACATGTTTAAATGAGGTCCATCTTATTAAATATTCTTTTATTTATTTCAATATTTTATTTTCTATGATTTTGGCATCGTTTGCCAACATATTTCTTTCGTTCATGATTTGATGCTCTTGGATATTATGCTTGGTCTCTTTAACATCGTGGTTTGCATCCTTCCTATTCAATTTATATGAACTTTTAAATTTTTTTCTTTGATTTTTTTTAAAAAAAAACATATAATTATAAATCTCCCATCAAGTGAACTTTTGGATCACTTTTCATCGGTTATACAATATTAGTTTAAGTTAACTCATTTTTATTGTAATATATATTTTTTATTGCTAAAGTTGTAATTAATTTTTATTTTTGGGTTATTTAATTCGGTATTTTCTAGTTAGTCATAATGAGGTTTGATTAAGAAAAAACATCTTTTAATAATTCTTAATGAGTTCTCTATCTAATTAAGTAATTATGTTTATATATTTAAATATTGTTACTTTAAAGCTTTGGTAGTTTCATGAGAAAATTTGATTCATACCTAATTTGATAATTGTGGACGTTACAGTCATTCACTTTTGTATCTTCGAATGTATCTTCCATGTACAATTTATGCCATTTCCCAAAATATTTTTGCTTTTATTTAACTATATCACTATAAAACTCTTATTCTCTTTCCCTACAAGTTTTATATCTCTTTGATTCAGATAAATTACTTTACTATAATTTAGCTCATTTCAACTTTGATATATGTTTACTTAATTTTAAAATAATAATTTATTATTATTTGTATTTATTAACATTGGAAATTCATAATAATTCTAAATGAGTTTTGATTCAAAAGAAAAAAATATCATTAAACTCATCTAAATGAGTGATGACTAATTAATTATTCATTTGTATATTTTTTTCATTTATTTTCTATTTTTTTAACTCTTTGTTAAAGATCTTTATTCATATCGTATTTGACAATTGAGGTATTAACTTGATATTTTTAATGTCTTTGAAAGGAAAATTTCATCATAATTGATCTTATTATTTTTCAAATCTTTCACATTGTTTTTTGTTCATATTGTTGTTTTACACTAAATATGATCTTCTATGGCCTTTGTATTATATAGATTTAGTTATATTATATTTCCTTAATTTATCTAAATTAAACTTTAATATGTAGTTTCTTAATATTAAAATAATAATTTCCATTTATTATTTAATTTTGTACCTCACAATAATTCCAAACAAGGCCTGATTGAAATAAAGCAAACATTACTAATCACATCTCGATGAGCTTTATCGAAAAGGAACTACCTTTCTATAATTTTAAAAATTATTTTTTAAGGGTTTAGCAAGCAAGATGAGATAATTTATTAGAACATTATTTAATTTGGTATTTTCTAGTTATTCACGTACAATTATCTAATTTCAACAAAATGTTTACTTTGATATAGTTATGGTTCTACGTAACACTCATTCTAATTTCATGTGACAATTAAATTGCTTTTATTTCAATATGTTACATTGGGGTAATTTATCCATTCTCAACTTTAATAGGTGTTTACATTATAATGAAATGATGATTTTTTACTATTAATTATTATTTAAGTTTTTTAACTCATATTTATTCAAAATAAGGCCTTATTGAGTTATATAAACATCATTTGGTACATCTTAATGACTTTCATCAAATTGAATATTCCATTTTTATATTGCAAAATATCTTATTTGTTACTATTATGGCATACTCATGTAGACATTTTTATTTATACTTGACATGATTAAGGATGATTTGTTGGATCTTCTTAGTGAGTTGGAATGAAAGTTTCCCATATAATTTGACTCATTTCTTATATTTTTTTCTTTGATTTGATTACAATAATATATAATTATAAATCTTCTCTTGTGTGAATCTTGCTATGACTTGTTTTTGGTAAATTAAATTGCTTAAATTTATCTTATTTAATTTTTAATCTGCATATTTTAATATTAAAATAATCATTTATTATTATTTTTGTTTCTTTATTTTGGCAATGTTTACCAATTCCAATTGAGGTCTCATTAAGACAAAGGAAACCAAGTTGGACTCATCATTAGAAGTTATATGTAATTAAATATTCATTTTTATATTATTAAATACTTTTTTATGGGATTTGCAAGCATTACAAGTCGTTTTGATTTATAACTTATTTGGCGACTGAGGTTGCTATATTCGATCACCTTCATTTTTTGGAAATCAAATTTTCCAATTAATTTATCTTATTTTCTCAAAATGTTTTACATTAATTTTTTTTACATTTTTATTCAACTCTACTTCTCAACTTGTGGGACCTTTAGATGGTATTGACTTAGCCATATGTTATTATTAAGACAACAATATATTTTTATTTGTACTTTTTGACTTTTGTAATTGAAAATAATTTATCGTAAGGTGACATTAAGAACATCCTTTGCTCATCCCAACAAGCTCTATCTGACTAAAAATTTGTTTAAATATTTTTAAATATATTATTTTGAAAGGTTTTATGATATTATTATAATACATTTCAATTTGTATCTAATTATATGATCAAGGATTCTAATATCAATTTTCATGGTAACTTGGAATGCAACTTGTTGTAAAAATTAACTCATTTCTTCAAATTTTTTTCTTTTATTTGGTTATATAAATACAAAACTCTAATAAGGCTCTCATGTGTCCTCTATATTTCTTTGATTTTATTAAATTATATTACATCAATTTGTCTATTTTTAGTTTCAATATATATTCATTTTATTTTAAAATAATAATTTATTAAAATGTCTACTTTTTGTACAATTTACAGTAACAAGAAATAAGGTCTAATGGTGATAAAACAAACATAATTGGCTCATCTCATTGAGTAATATCTAATAAAAAATTCATTTCTTATTTTCAAATCTTTTATTTCCTAATATTTTTTCACTCTCTACATGAAATTTTGTTTCATATCTAGCTTGGTAATTAAGGATGCTACACTCGGCCACCCTATCATCTTGGAATGCAATTTTCTTATTAATTTTTTTCCATTCATCAAAATGTTTATCTTTCATTTTTTTATATTACTATTCAGCTCTAAATCTCCTCTCATGTGACTGTTACATCACTTTGATTTGATCACACTACATTACCTTAATTTATCATATTTTTATTTTGAAATATAACTACTAAATTTAAAAATAATAAGTCATACATTTATGCTTATTTATTATTGCAGTTCATGTCAATTAAAGAGTAGCTTCCATCAAGATGAAATAAATGGCATTAGACTCATCTTTGTGAGCTCTATCCAATTAAATATTTATGTTTATTTTTAAATATTTTAGTTTCTATGATTTTGATATGCTTTACTATTTTTTTTTTTTTCGTATCTAACTAAATAATTGAGGAGATCACACTAAATCCCCTTATCATCATAGAATGTAACAGTTTCATAGAATTTATCAAATTTCATCAATTTTTTATTTTTCATTTAGCTATATTGCTATGTTATTATAAGTCTTCTCTTATATGACCTTTACATCACTTTTAATTCTTTAAATTGCATTACTTTGATTTATCACATTTCTAGCAACAATATATAGTTATTTAATACTTAAAAAAAATAATCAATTCTTTATTATTATTTTCATAATGCATAGTAATTCATAATGTGGTCTTATTGAGAACAAACAAAGGCTGTTAGACAAAACGAAGGTAGTTACACAAATCAATTTAAATCATACCTTATCAAGTGAATGAGGATGTTACTTTCTATGTCTTCTACATCTTCGAATGATCTTTCACAAATTTTTCAAAATGTTTCTCTTTGATTTAGTTCTACTACTTTGAAACTCAAATCTCCTCTCTTGTCACTTTTACATCCTTTTTATTTCCTCAAATAACATTGCTTCAATTATTCTTATTTGAACTTTAATATGTATTTACCTATTATTAAAGTATTTTTTAATTGTTAGTGTCTATAATCATTGGTATTCTAAAAAAATTTGAGGTTAGAATGAGATGAAACAAACTTCAACGTACTAAACTATATGACTTCTAACAAATTAAATATTCATTTACGTAATTATGGTATTTCGGTTCAAATTTTTTTGCTAAGTCATTTGAGATATTTTAATTCATATATAATTTTATAATCAAGAATATTAAACTATTGTGAATGCACTTTTAGACTTTATCTAATTTTTTTCAAATGTTTCCCACTTTTTGTTATATTAAAATGTAACTCTAAACTTCTTTATATATTTTTTTACACCGATCTTATTTTTCTATATTACATTACTTTTTTTTATCTACATTTGTCTTCAATATGCATATTTTAAAAATTAAAAAAATAATTTATTCATATTTATGTTGTTTTACTTTTATAATTCATCATAATTATAATTGCAATCCCATCGATATAAAATAAATGTCTTTGTCTCATCTCCACAAGGTCTATCCAAGAAAATATTCGCTTTAATAAATTTATTATTTTTTTCTAGCACATTCATATGTTTTATGTGTCATTTTGATTTATACCTAATTTTTTGAACTAGCATATCACACTCAATCTTCTTAGTATCATTGAATTCTTCTTTACCATAAAATATAGCTCATTTTTTTTAAGTTTTTTTCTTTGAATTGGTCATATTATTACATATATAAAAATCTCCTCTCATATGGTCAATAGGTCACTTTGGTTTGGTAACATTATATTTCTTAATTTTTTTAACTCAACATTAATATATATTTTCTCAATACTAAAATAATAATTTTTTTATTTATGCCTATCTACATTTATAATTCATAGTTAGTTCAAAGGAGGTCTAATCAAGTTGAAAAAATGATTAGTTTAAACTTAAGACGACCTCAAACCAATGAAATATTTATTTTTATATTTTTAAATATGTTTTTCTTTATTTTAGGCAGCGATACGAGACATTTTTATTTTTTGTCACATTTGATGATCGAGGATCTTAGCATTGTTCTCCTTAGTTTCTTACAATTTAACTTTCTCGTACTATTTATCTTATTTCTTCATAATTTGCACTATGATTTTCTTTTTATAATATTACACCAAATGTTTACTTGTGTGAACTCTACATGACTTTGATTTTGTTGTATTATATTTCTTTAATTTATCATATTTTAGCTTTAAAGTACATTTATATAGTTTTAAAAAATAATTTATTATTATTATTTCGTTTTTTCTTAGTTCACAATATTTATGGAAGAGGATAAATAAAGACAAAATATCTTCAGACTTATTTAAAAGTACTCTATCTAATTTAATTTTTAATTCCATTTTTTTTAAATGTACTTTCTCTGAATCATACCATATTTGATGATCACACAAGCTACAATTTATGTTCTTAGTGTCTTCAAATGATATTTGTTAGTACAATTTATCTAATTTTTCAAAATGTTTCACTTTTATTTGGTTATAATGCTATGAGCCACTAATTTTCTCTATTATGACCTTTACATTATTTTACTTTAGTTATATTATATTTTTTTAATTTATCTAAGTTAAGCTCCAAATTGTTTTACATAATCTTAAAAAGAATTTATAATTATTTTTTTTAGTAATTCTTAGCAATTTTAAATGAGGTTGAATCAAGTTTTAAAAAACATTATAGCACTCATCAAGATGAGCCATATCCAATTAAGTATTCATTTTAGTAATTTTTAATAAGTGCTTTTCTAAGATTTTTGCATACTTTACGAGAGAATTCAATTTGTACTAGATTTTATAATTGAAGATGTTACGCTTGATCTCTTTAGTGTCATAGGCCATATTTTTATTAATAATGTATCACACACCTTCATAGCTTTTCATTTGATTTAATTATATTACTATGTAATTCAAAATCTCCTCCCATGTGACCTTTAAATCACTTTTATTTCATTATAGTACATTATCACAAAATCTCATTTCAACTTTAATATATATATTTACTTAATATTAAATTATATTTTTGTTGTTGTTTATCTTATTTAGCATGTTAATTTGTACTATTTCCAAGCATTGTCTTATTAAGTGGAAAGAAATGTCATGGAGTTATCTCAATAAACTCTATCAAATTAAATATTTATTTTTGAATTTTCAAATATCTTATTCCCTATAATTTATGTGTTATTAATGATCATTTAATACCTATATGATTTGATGATCTAAGATTTTGTGCTCGATTTTCTCAATATCTTCGAATGTAATTTTCTCATATAATTTATCTCATTTCCCCAAGGTTTTTGTTTGATTGGATACATCAGTTTGATACAATTTTTGCACACTAGTTTGACCAATCCATGCTTTTATTTGGATATATTACTATGAAACTCTAATTCTACTCGTACATAACTTTTGCATCACATTGATATGATTATATTTCATTGACTCATTTAAATAGTAATTTGAACGAATCAAGGAGATGACATGGTCAAATGAGAAGAGATTTACAATTACAACGAAAAAAGTGAAGATATTGAGATGATATAAATTGTATGACAAAGTTACATCCAAGTTGCTTATGAGATTGACTATAACATTTCGTAATCATTTAGTTAAGTACAAAACAAAATAGCTCATAAAGCTTTCGAAATATATAGAGGATAAAATATTTAAAAAAATATTGAAGTGAATAATTGATGGTTTGATATATCTCATTTAGACAAGCCCAATGGCATTTGATTTGTCTTGATCAATTCATTATGAGATACCATGAATTACTAAAATAAATGAGCATAAATAATAATAAATTTATTTTAATATTTTGCAAACATATATTTTAGTAGAAATAAATAAATTGAAGCTTTGTTATATAGCAATTTCAAAGTGATGCATAATGTCACATGATATAAGGATTAGTGTTTTAAAATAATATAACTGAATAAAAGAAAATAATTTGGAATAATTTAGGTAAACTATGCTGCAAGGTTATATTCCAAAATACTATGGAGGCATAGTATGACACAACCAATTGTCAAATCTAGTATAAATCAAAATTTCTCAAAAAACATGCTAAAATAATAGAAAGAAAAACATTTAAAAGTACAATAATTAATTTTCAATTATGAATAATTTGTTAAGACTAGTAGAACAATATTTATTTTGTCTTGATTAGGTCATATTTGGAGTTACTATAAATTACAATAGTGAATAAATATAAATAATGACAAATTAATATTTTAATGTTAAGCAAATATATGTTAAAGTAAAAACAAAGTAAATTAAAGCAAAAGGAATAACTTCATCAGAGTGATTTAGTTGTCACATGAGTGGATAATTAGATTTTTCATAGCAATATGAATGAGTCAAAGTAGAAAGTGTGAAGAATGAAATAAATCATACAAGGAAGTTGTAATTTAAGAAATTAAGAATATCTAGTGCTCTATTTTTCATGCTAAAATAAAGTACAAATGAAAATACCTAATCAATAATTTGAAAGCCTAAAAATGTAATTTCAACAAAAATAAAAAAGAATATTTAATTACATTCAAAGATATTATGTAAATCTACTTGAATGTCATTAATAAAAATTTAGGTACAAATCAAAATGACTATTAAATCATGCATAAATACTAGAAAATAAAGTATTTAAAAAAGTAAAATTGATGATTTATTTGTTAGAACTTTTAAAGATGAGTTTGACATTGTTTTTTTTGTCTCAGTTACCCCACGTTTGGAATTAATTCAAATTATCGAAGTAAATTAGCAAAACTTATAATAAATTAGTGTTTCAACATTAAGTAAATATTTATTCATGTTGAAATAGAATAAGAAAATATTATGATATATAACTAAATCAAGGCAATACAAACGTTGCATAAGTGGAGATTTAGAGTTACATAGTAATATAATAAATAAAAGAAAAATATTTATAGAAGTCAGAAAAATTATACGAAAAGAATGCATCCAAAATTTTGGAGGAGATCAAGCATGGTAACCTGAATCATTAAATAAGATCTAAACCATAATGGCTCATAAAATGTGCCAAAACTTTGAAAATAAAATATTTAGTATCATAGAAATGAATATTTTTTTGTATTGCGTGTTCACATGAGCCCCATGGTATTTATGTTTTTTTATCAGTTAGTGTTCACTGTTATTGTGAATAACCAATGTAAAGATGAAAAAAATAATAAATTACTATTTTATTGTTAAGAAAATAGATATTAAAGCTAAAGTATGATAAATTGAAAGAATTGAATATAACCAATCAAAATAAAACATTTGAAGAGATTAAATAAATTATATTAACATGTTGCAAACATACATGCCAAAGAGATTAAGCATTACAACATCAACCACCAAATAAGGTACGAATTAACATTCCTCATAAGAAGTGTAAACATCATCAAAATTAAAATATAAAAGAAATATTAAATTAATATCTGATTTAATAGAGCTCACTAAAATATTCTAATAGTTTGGTTTCATCATGATCAAACATTATTTAGAATTATTAATAATTGTCATAGCAAGAAAGTACAAATAATATTGTAATATAACCAAATCAAAGTGATTTATAAGTTACATAAGTGATGATTTAGATATAAATCAAAACATAACCAAAGCGAAAGAAAACAGTTTAATAAATGTTATAATGTTCATATAAAATTAACGTTCCAAGATACTAAGGAGATGGACTATAACATCTTTGTTCATCAAATCTCGTTTAAATCAAAATGCTTCTTAAAGTATTTTAGAACTTTAGAAAATTAAATTGTTACAAATATAAAAAATAAATATTTAGTTATATTTACCTCATTAATACAAGCTAATGACCTATGTTTCATCTTAATTTGACATCATTTAGAATTACTACAAATTACAAAAATAAATAAAGTAAAATAATATAAAATAGTTATTTTAAATTATGTTAATATATATTAAAGCTAAAAAGTTATAGATTGAAGCATTTAAATATAACCATTCAAAAAGACGCAATGGCTACAAAAGTGAGAGTTAGAGTTTCAAAGTAATATCACAAAAAGAAGATAAGAATTTTGAAAAATAAGATAAATCATAATAAAAAGTTTCATTCAAAGGTACTAAGGAGATTGAGTGCAATTTCCATGATGATCGAGTGAGGTATGCAAAAAAATTTCTTGTAAAGTTTGTAAAAAACCACAAGAATAAAATATTTAAAAACATAAAATGAAAAACTTGAATTCATAGAGCTCAATGAAATGAACATGACAATAGTTTTTTCATCTTGATTAAACATCTTTTGGATCATTTGCAAGCTATGAATAAAGAAGAAAAAAAATAATAAATTGTTATTTTAATAAAAAGTAAATATATAACAATGTTGTGATGAGATAAATTGAGATAATATAATATAACAAAATATAAGTGATGTAAAGTTTACACAAAGTCAGAGTTAGTAATTCATAACAAAAATATCAAAATAACAAAAAGCATTTGAAGATAAGAGATAAATCAATTGAATGAGCTACATTCTTGGATACTAATAAGAACGAGCGCAAACTCCAGAGAGCCACATGTACTATGAATTGAAATGACTCATAAAATATACCAATACCCTAGTTAATTAAATATTTTGAAATATAAATATGGTTAATTAAATTAAGAACATATATACAAGCAAAACGTTTTTTGTCTTATCTTGATTAGACCTCTTTTTGAATTATTATGAATTACAAAATTAAAACAAAAAACAAGAGAAATTTATTTATTTAATAGTAAGTAGTTGTTAAAGCTAAAATGAGATATATTGAAGGAAAATAATATATGAAATTTGAAATGAAGTAAAGGTCACAAAATAGGAGGCTTATAGTCTCACAATAATATTAGCAATTCAAAGAAAAAAAGCTAATGAAATCATAAATCATAGTGAAATGTTTCATAGTATTATATCTAAATTTGCACAAAATGTTTGAAAAAGTAAGAGAAATTGCATACAAAATTGTATTATAGGATATTAAGGAGTTCGAGTGTCACAAGCCCAATCATCAATTCTGGTAGAAAAAAATGACTAGTAATGATTTTGATAACCATAAAAATAAATTATTTAAAAACATAAAAAATGAGTATTTCGTTGTGTAGAACTTGTAAAATTTAGTGTAATGATGTTTGCATCATCTCGATTGGTGTTTATTAGGAGTTACTATAATTTACAAAAAAATTGCATTCCAAAAACAATGACGATCTTGTGTGCATCCTCGATGATCAAATAATGAGCCAATTGAATTTATTTCAAAATAATGGAAAATTTAGAGAAAAATATATCTCAAAATAACATAACTCAATATTTTTTAATTTAACTCATTACGAGGAGTTTGATGACATTTGTGTCATCCGTTTGAAATATCATTTAGATCTTGTCAGAATTAAAAAAATAAATAAAAAATGAAAATATTAAACATTATTTTTAATTTTAATTCAATATCTATTAAAGATAAAATATTATATATTGAAGAAACATAATATAACAAAATCAAGGCCATTTATAAGTCACAAAAGTAGAGGTTTAGAATTACAAAGTAATATAACCAAATAAAATAAAAACTTTATAAAAATTATAAAAAAGTTATAATGCAAAATACTAAGGAGATTGAGAATGAAACCTTATCCATCAAATGAGGTAAAAATAAAAATACCTCGTAAATTATGTCAAAATCTAAAAAAAACTACAATTATAAAATTGCTTATCTAATTTTATATAGATCATCCAGTCGGGCACAACAATGTTACTTTTGTCTCAATCATAACTTTGCTTGTAATTATTAAGAATAATTAAAATAAGAAGCATAAATAGTAGATAGATATCAAACCTTAATAGAGATAAATGAAAGGAATCCTTTTAAACCTAATTGAAAGGATATAAATTTCACATAGACAAGATTTAGAGTTACATCATAATATAACAAAATTAATAGAAAAAATTTTAAAGATTGAAATAAATAGTACAAGTAAGCTGTACAAATAGCATATCGCAGAGATGAAGTCATACATACTTGATTGCCAAATTAGCTATTCAAGAAAGTAAAAAATTTAAAAATATAAAAAATAAATAAATAATTATATTGAGTTCATCAATACATTTCAAATGACATTTGTTTCATTTATATCAAGTTTAATTTAGAAATTTGCAAATATATATGAATTTCAAAAACAGATCAATTGACAAAATGTTTAATAACCAATCCAAAGTGGCGTAGTAGTCACAAGAGATGAGATTTAGAGTTTGTTTATCACATAAGAAAATCAAAGTAAAAAAAATTTAAAAAATGAGATAAATTTTATGAAAAAGTTGCACTCCAAGATATTAAGTAGATTGGGTATAACATCCTTGATAAGAAAATTAAGGGCAAATAAAAATAACTCATAAATCATTCATAAATATAAGAAAATTAATGTTGTAAAAATATAAAAAATATTATGTTTGATGGAGCTCATTGAGATGAGTCCAATAATTTTTGTTTCATTTGAGTAAATATCATTTAGAATTTCTACAAATTACAAAATAAGCAATAGTAAATAATTATTTCAATGTTAAGAAAATATGTATTAAATCTAAAAACAAGATAAATTAAAGTAATATAATATAACCTATTCAAGGTAGTGTAAAGCTCATAGAAGAAGAGATTTATAATTACATAGCAATATAATAAAAAAAGAAAAGATTAAGCAAATGAGAGTAATTATATGAAATAGTTGCATTCCAAAATACATAAAAGATGAAATGAAAAGTCCTACCTCATTTGAAAAGTTATGAATTTAAACTACTCATAAAGTATAAAAAAACCATAGAAAATTAAGAATATTTGAACTTAAAAAAAAATTAGTTGCATAGAGCTGATCAGGATGAGTCCATTAACATTCTCTTTTTCATGATCATGCTCACTTTCAATTACACAAAATTTGTAAATTAAATAAGCATAAAAAATGTGAGATGAAGAACTTAAAGTGATGTCAAAGTGGAAAAAGAGTAGATTTTCAGTTATATTACGTTATTACCGATTCAAAAAATATATTTGAAGAATTAAGATAAATTACTTGAAACATTAATATTCTAAGATACAATGTAGATCAAGTAAAACATCCCCAATCATCAAATCAAATACCAATTAAAATGACTGGCAATAGAAGCATCAATATGAGAAAATAAAATATTTAAGACATAAAATTAATTTATAATTGAACAGACTTCACTAAGAACATTCTGACAATGTTTATTCAATCATGATCAACCCTGATTAAGAATTTTTATAATTTGCAAAATAAATCAGCTTCTATGAGAGAAGTAATTTTTAGTAGTTAATAAATATATATTAAAAGTAAACTAAGGTAAACTAAGGTTACGTAATAACCAAATAAAGGTTATATAAAGGTCACAAAAGAGGAGATTTCTCGGTGCATAGTAGTATAAATGAATAAAATTAAAAAAATTAAAGAAATCAGGTACATGAACTAAATCAAGGTAATTTAACCAAATAAAAGTTATTTAATGGTGCCATGAGAGTAGATTAAGAGTTACATTGTAATGTAGCCAAATCAAACTAAAATATGTAAAGATATAAGATAAATTATATGGAGAAGCTACATTTTAAAATGCTAAGGTCATCATGTGTAACAAGATCATGAAATCTAGTACGAATCAAACTACCCTGTAATATATATCAAAACCTTAGAAAAGAAAACATTTAGGAAAGCCAAATTACATTTGTTTCAACTTCATTTCACATTGTTTGGAAATTTATTTAATTACTAAAATAAATAAGCATGAATAATAATAAATTATAGTTTTTTGTTGTTAAGTAAATGTTTATTAAAAGAAAAATTGAATTAAGATAAAATGTCCAGAATAAGGTGAAGTAAATGTCACATGATAAAAAATTTAGAATTACATAATAACATGACAAAATTTATACAAAAAAATGAAATGAAATAAGATAAATTAGATAAAAACAATTGCATTCTAACATAACAAAGATAGAAACTATCACATCATCAATCATTAAATTAGGTATAAGTTTGTTGAAATATTGAAAATAAAAAATTATAAAATATAAAAATAAATACTTAACTTGATAGAGCTTGTCAAGACATGATGTTTGTTTCATGTAAATCATAACCTATTTGGCTTTATTGGGAATTACCAAGAAAAAAATAAAAAAGGTGTAACATAACTAACTCGAAGTAATGCAAATGTCACATGAGAGGAGATCCATTATTACAATGTAATATGACGCAAAGCAAAGCAAAAATGAATAATTGTTGTAAAAAAAGTTCTTTTTAATGGTACTAAGAACATTGAGAGTAATATCATCAATCATCAAATTAGGTATGAATAAAAAAGTATTTAAAAAATAAAAAATAAATAAAAAATACATTATTGAGAAATAAAAAAAATGAAAATTTAATTTGATGGACCTCGTCATGATGAGTTCAACAACATTGTGTTCGACAACGTCACACCTTGTTTGGAGTTCCAACTAATTACTGAAGTAAATAAGAATATGTAAAAAAAATGTAATTATGCAAATAAAAATAATTTAAGGTTTAAATGAGAAAAGATCTTACATTTCATTGTAATAAAATAAAATCGAAGACAAAAAGTTCAATAATTGAGATAAATCAAATGAAAAAGTTAGTCAAGTGTAATATTTAGAATAATCAAATTAAGGTTAAATAAAAAAGCTTTGTAAAATAAGCTAAAAAAAAAAAAAATAATATATTCTAAAATATAAAAAGGAAAATTTGAATGGATAAAACTAATCAAGATGGGGCTAACAACATTTGTTTCATCTTGCTATGAACTCCGTTGGAATTGTTTTCATATTCCACAGGAAATAATCATAGAAGATAACATAATATAATGAATTCAAAGTGATCTAAAGGTGACATGAGAGGAGGTCTAAGTGCATTGTAATATCACTAAATTAAAGAGAAAATAAATAGTTGAGAAAAATTGTACAAAAAGTTTTCATTCCATGATACTAAAGATATCAAGTGTAGCATCCATAGTTAACAAATAAGTTATGAATCTAAATTCAATACTACACATGCTAAAATATTAAAAAATGTGATATTTATAAATATAAATGACAAATTAGATGGAGCATAATGTCATGAGAATAATGACATTCCTTTCACCTTGATCAAAGCTCGTTTATAAATTATAATATTTATTGAAGTAAATGGGCAAGAAAATAACAAATTATTATTTTAATGATAAGTAAATATATATTAAAGTAGAAAGGAAACAAATTGAAGCAATATAATATCACAAAACTTGACTGTTGTATTGGTCACGTGAGAGAAGAATTAGAGACTCACAAGAACATTTCCAAAACAAAACTAAAAATGTGAAGACAAATGAATTATACAGTAAACTTACATTTTAAGATCTTAAGGATATGTATTGTAATATTCTTGATCAATAAATTAGGTGTAATTTAAGATGTCTCATAAGACATGCAAAAATTCTAAAACATAAAATAATTAATAGTATAAATAATTACATAATTAGATGTGGATTACTAAGACAATTCTAGAAAGTTTTTTTCAGCTAAATTGGACATCATTTGCAATAACTACAAATTATGAAATTGAATAAGAACAAATAATAAAAAATTTGTAATATAGCTAATTAAAAATTATGTAAAGGTCACATGTTAGGAGAATTAAAGTTTGTAGGTAATACAACTAAATCAAAGTAAACAATTTGAAGAAATGTGTAAATTACATAAGAAAGGTGGATTCAAAGATGCTCAAGAAATAGTGTCTAATTTTTTTCATCATCAAATTAAGTGAAAATTAAAATGTGTTGTAAATAATACAACAACCTTATATTGTACAATATTTGAAAATAAGAAAATAAATATTCTCTTATATAGGGCTCAAAAAGACTAGTTTAAGGACTTTTGTTTCACCTTATTCAAATCTCATTTAGAATTTCTATGAATTACAGAAGTTATTAAGCTTAAATATTAATAAATAATTATTTTAATATTAAGTAAATATATATTATACCTAAGTGAGGTTAATTGAAGTAATGTTATATAACCAAATCAAGGTAATATAAAGAATACATGAGTGGAGATTTAGAGTTACATGGCAATATTATCAAATCAAAGAAAAACTTTTAAAGGCATGAGATAAATTGTGTGAACAATTTGCATTCGAAACTTATTTGGTGATTCATTTTAAAAACACACTTTCTCTAATCATGTACAAATTTAAAAGGCTATAAGCATGCCAAAACCATATTAAATAAAATACCTAAACAAATAAAAACATGAATATTTTGTGTGATATATCTCATCAAGTTGAGTCAAAACTCAAATAAGATATATTTAACAATGATAATATATCTAAATAAAAATTTAATATGGTTCACATGAGAGTATATTTAGTGTAACATTATAACATAACCAAAGTTAAAGGGAAAAAATTGGAAAAAATAATTAACTTGTACAAAAGAGTTCTATTGTGTGAAACTTATGTGATCGAATGCAACATCCTCAACCTTCAAATTAGTTTTCTTAAAACATCTCCAAAAATATGTTAACATCTTATCAGATAAAATATTCTAAAATATAATAATAAATATATATAATGGGATACTATGCATCAAAATGAGTCTAAAGACATTTGTTTTGATTAGATCGGTCCTCATTCAGAATTACTTCCAATTACAAAAAAGCAAAAAAATAGTATATTATTATTTTAATATAGAGTAAATATATAATCTATTTTAAATATGAGTAAATTAATACAATGTAAAGGCAACACGAGAGAAGAATAGTAATTTTATAGTAATATATTAAAATTAAAGTGAAACATTTTATGAAATGAGAAAAATTATATTGGCAAGTAATATTGCAAGAGACTAAGCAGATCAAGGGAACATCCTAGATCATGAAATTATGTAAAACTTTTAATATGTTATAAAGCATGCCAGCAAGGAAAAAGTCATTGGACATCTACTTCATTAATATTTTCTAAATTTATCTTATTTTAACTTTAATATACATTTATCTCCAATTAAAAAAAGTAAATTTTTAATTATTTTTCCATATTTTAGTTGGTGATTGACATGAAATGGTCTCATTAAAAAAAACTTAATACTTAGCTAATTTAGCAATAAGAAATAATACAGTTGGTCTCCTTAATGTTTTCTAATGCAACTTTCATATAATTTTTCACATTTCTTTGAATGTTTTGCCTTAATTTTGTAATGCTACTATGGAACTATAAACCTCATATTGTGTGACCAGCACATGACTTTTATTTTGTTATGCTACATTACTTAAATTTATCCCATATATATATATATATATATTAAACAATATTTTTATATTATTTTTGCTAAATTATTTTTGCAATTCATAATAATTTGAAAACAAATCTATTTAGGACAAAGGAAAGATCATTTGATTTGTATTGATTTTCTGTATCAAATAAAATATTTATTTTTAAATTTTAAATATCCTTATTTTCAACCATTTTGGTATGCTTTGTTCATCTGTTCAAATCATATTTGATTTGATGATTGAAGATATTACGTTTCATCTATTTAGTATCTTGAAATGCATCTTTCCTAATGAATTATATCATTTTTTCAAATTTTTATGCCCCCAAATATTCATTCTATATCTTTAAATATTTAATTTTTTATTGCTTTGGTATGTTGTTTTAGATATTTGGATTGGTACTTGATTTGATAGTAATGGATGTTACTCTTAATCTTCCTAGTTTCTTGGATTTCAATTTTTTCACAAATTTGGATCATTTCTTGAATTTTTTTCACTTTGATTTAGTTATATTACTATGTTACACCAAATCACCCATTGTGTTACATTTCTTAAATTTTTCCTTTTTTTAGCTTTAATATATATTTACTTAACAAAATAATAATTTGTTTATGTTTTTTAAATTTATTTAGTAATTTATAATAAATCCAAATGATGTGTCTTTTAAACAAAACTAATGTTTTTAGACTCATCTGAATGACCTCTATCTAATAAATAATTAATTTAAATATTATTAAATATTTATTTACTTGTATTTTGTCATGTTTTATAGGATATTTAGGTCTTATATTCTTTTGATATCGAGCATGTTCCACACCATCTCCTTAGTCCCTCAAAATGGAATTTTGTAGTACAATTTACATCGTTTGTTTAATTATTTTTGCAATGATTTGGTTACATTGCTATGTAACTCTAAATGTCCTGTAATGTGGCCTATACATTGCTTTTATCTTATTACATTATAATTTTTTAATACATCTTAATTTAAGATCAATATCTCTTCACTTAATTTTCAAAATAATTATGTTTTAATAATTTTTCTTATTAATTTCATAATTAATAGTAATTAAAAATGAGGCCTGTTGTTGACAAAATAAGGATGTAAAGACTCATTTAGAAGAACTTTATTAAATTACACATTTATTTTTATATTTTTATTTATTTTATTTTTTATTTCTGTATGTTTTACTATTTTTTCAATTCATACCATATACAATAATCAAAGGTGTTACATTAAATCTCTCTAGCATCTTGGAATGCAACTTTCTCATTCATTTCTTACATTTTGTTTTGTTTGACATATTCAATTAAAAATAATTACATATTACAAGTTTAATATATATATCTATATAATATTATAATAATATTTTTTATTTTTTTGCATATTTGTTTTAGTAATTAAAAATAATTACATATTACATAGGTGTTTTTTTGAGATGAAACAAATGTCACTAACATCCATAAAATGAGCATTATCCATTTTAAAATTTATTTTTTTCATATTTAAATGTTTTAGTTATTATTTCTTCAACATGTTTTACGAGATATTTTTATTCATACCAAATTTGATCATGGGATGTTACCCTAAATTTTCTTAAGATCTTGGAATATAATTTTTTGTACAACCTCCCTTCTTCAAAAGTTTCACTTTGTTTTTGTAATATTATGATGAAATGTTTTATAATCCTATCATGTCACCTTTACATTGGTATCATTTGGTTGTTGCTTTTTGCACAATACTATCATATTTAATATTTATCATATATTTACCAAATGTATAAAAATAAATTACTATTATTTATGCTTATTTTCTTTTTAATTTGTAAAAATTATAAATGATGTGAGACAAAAATGAAATAAATATCACTAAACTAGTCCTTATGATTTCCAACTGATTAATTATTTGTTTCTTTATTTTTTAATTTTTTTAGTGTGGTTTTAACAAGCTTTCTTGGAAATTTTGATTCAAATCAGATATGATGATTGAGGATCTCATAATCCACCTCCCTAGAATTTTAAAATGCAACTTTCTAATAAACATCAAAGCATTACTTTAGAAGTTTCATTTAGATTTCGTTGTATCACAATGCAACTCTAATTATCCTCTATTGTGACCTTTGCAACTTTTTTATTTAGTTATATTACATTGGTTTAATTTTTCTCATTTCAATCTTAATATATATTTAGTTGATATTAAAATTATTATTTATTATTATTTATGCTAATTTTCTTTGATAGTTTGATGTAACTCTAAAGAAGGCCAGCTTTGGCAAAGATAATCATTATATGACATTTTGATTTGTACTTTATTTTAATCTCCTTATTTTCATGGTGTTTCACTTTCACATAAAATTTATCTCATTTTTTGAAATGTTTTTTATTTGGTTATATTCACATTTAATTTATAATATATATTTACATAAGGTCCAAAATGTTATTATTATTTATGCTTATTTATTAAAAAATTCTTAATAAATTAAAATGAAGTCTAATTTAGAAGAAATAGATGTTGTTGGATGTGTTCATGACCTCTCTTCACGTAGATATTCTTTCTCTATTTTTAAATATTTTATCTTTTATGGATTTAGTAGTTTTTGTGGCATTAATATTCATATCTTTTGAGATAATTAAGAAAGCTATACTTAATCTCCTTAGTATCTTAGAATGCAACATTCACATAAAGTTTATCTATTTTCATAACATGATTTTTTTATTATGTTATATTAGAATTAAACACTAAATATCTTCTCATAAGACAATTATATTGTTTTAATTTGTTTAACATTCAATTACTTAAATAAGCCACATTTTGTTTTTAGTATATACTTACGTAATATTAAAATAATAATTTACAAATTTATGTGTATCTTCTTTTATAATTCATATTATTATCAAATAAAATCTTTTGGAGGTGAAACAATGGTTGATTCTTTATTTTATTTAAATATTTATTATTTTATTGATAGAGATTTTATTTTTTAGTATTTTTGCTCTCCTTATTTGACATTTTTATTCGTACTTGATTTGAACATCAAAGATTATTCACTTGATCTCCTTGGCATCATGGAATATAACTTTCTCATATAAATTATCTCGTCTTCAAAATTTTCACTTTGAATACGTTATGTAAGTGTTTAACTCTAATTCTCCTCTTTTGTAAACTTTACATTGCTTTGACATGGTTACATTATATTACTTTAATTTATCATATGCTTTTTAATTTACCTTAATTCTTCCATTTCTTCAATTTTTTTTTTGTAACATTAGTATGTAACTATAAATGTTTTGTTAACTAGCACTACATTGATATGATTTTGAAAAAATACATAACTTCCGTTTATGTTATTTCAACTTTAACATATATTTATTTAACAATAAAAAAATAATTTTTTTAGGCTTATTTACTTTCATAATTTGAAGTTATTTAGAAAGAAGTCGACCATGATGCAAAAACAAATCATTGAACGCATGTAGATAGCCTTTATTGAATTGCATATTCTTTTGTTTATTTATAAAAATTTTATGTTCTAATGATTATGCATGCCTAATTTGAGGATTGAGATTACTACACTCATGTTCCTTAGATTTTTGGAATGTAATTTTCTTATAGAATATATATCATTTCTTCAAATTTTTTGCTTTGTATTTCATAGCTAATTATGTAACTCTTAATATCATTTCATGTTGCCCCTACATCAATTTAATTTTGTTATATTATGTTAGTTCAATTTAGCTTTTTTTAGCTAGATTATATATTCACTTAATACTAGATAATAATTTATCATTATTTCTACTTTATTAATTCTATAATTTTTAGTAATACTAAATGTGGTCAAATCAAATTGAAAGTAGTGTTGTTAAACTCATATCGATGATGTCTTATCCATTTAAAAATTTCGTTCTTATATATTGAGATAGCTTTTTTATGGAGCTTTGCTATGCTTCATGAGCATTTTTAATTCATTCATAATTTAATAATAGTTGGTTCTTAGAATGCAACTTTCCCATATATTTTATCTCATTAATTCAAGATTTTTGCTTTACTTTGGTTGAATTATAGTGAAAATTCTAATTCTCCTCTTATGAGACCTTTAACACTCCTTGATTTTGTCATTTTACATTCCTTTAATTTATCTCATTTAACTTTTATTGCATGGTTAAATATATTACAATAATAATATTTTTTTATTTATGCTTATTTATATTTGTAATTTGTAGTAATTCCAAAAAATGATCTTATCGATGCAAAGAAAAAAAATCATTAGAATGGTTTAGACGATCTTATATTATTATAAATTTAATTTTTAATTTTTTAAATATTTTATTTTTTGATGGTCGAGAATGTTACAATAGATCTCCTTATTGAAACAATGTCCCACGAGGCATACAAGAAGTGGAAAAATTCATTTATTAAGCAATATACAAAAAATATTTAAGTGCCTATAGCAAATCTTGTTGAGTTCAACAATATTTCCTTTGTCTTTAATGAACCATGTTTGGAATTAATACAATTTATCAAACTAAATAAAAATAAATAATTATAAATTATTTTTTTAATGTTAAGAAAATAATTATTAATTCTAAAAAGAGACCGATTGATGAAAAGAAAAATAACCAAATCAATGTAATGTAAAGGTCACACTTGAGAAGATATATTATTATAATGTAATATAACAAAATTGAAGTAAAACAATTTAAAAAATAAGATATGGCCTGGAAAAGTTCCATTCTAAATAACTTATAAGTTTGAGTGTAACATCTTGGATTATAAATGCATTACAAAACATAAAATGTAGTTAAGCAAAACAAAACCAAAGAAAAAATATATGAAAATATAAAAAAATTTTAACTGTTTAAAGCTTGTTAAGACGAGTCCAACAAAAGTTGTTTCGTTTCTAAGAGATGTCGTTTTCGATTACTATGAACTTCAAAAGGAAATAAATATAAATAATTACAAATTATTATTTTCAAATTAAGTAGACATAGAATAAAAAAAGATAAAATAAAATTGTGGACTCAAAATGATATAAAGGTCACACAGAAGGCGAATCATAGTTTTATTATAATATAACCAAATTTAAGAATAAAAATTCAAGGAATGAGAAAATATATATACGAAAGTAATAATTAAAAATACTAAATAGAAAAAAAAATTACTTAATTCAATTACAAATTATAAAATCTTGTACTGCATGCCAAAACATAAGCAAATAAAATATTTTAAAATATTTAAATTAATTTTTGATTTGATTGGTGTCATATAGATGAGTCCAATGTTATTTTTATCATCTCCAACATACCTCATTAAAAAACACTACCAATAAAAAAATAAATAAGCATAAATAATAACTAAATATTCCTTTTATATTATGTAAATATGCATTGAAAACGAAAAAAATAAATTTTAGCAATATAAAACAACCAAATGAATGCATTGTAATGGTAAAACAATTGGAGATTTAGAGTTACTTAGTAATTTAACCAAATAGATTCCAAATAAATTAAATGATTAAATAAATTATAAGAGACTAATGAAATTGACTATAACATCCTAAATTATCAAATTTGGTATGAATGGAATTGCCTATAAAACCTGTTCAAACATTAAAAATTAAAAAACTTAAATAAATATAAGCCCAATGTCATTAGTGCCTTGATTAGCAATTATTTGTTATTTCTATTTCTTATAAAATTTGATAAGCAAAAGTATTACAAAATTATTGTTATAACATTAAACAAGTACATATTAAAGTTAAAGCAAAATAAATTCTTATATTGTAATAAAAAAAAATTAAAGAAATGTAAAGGTCGTAGAAGAGCAGAATTGGAATAAGTTATATAAGAAACCCACATTCTATGATACAAAGAAGTTCAAGTATAACATCCCTAATTATCAAATCAAGTACAAATAAAGGTACCTTATGAAACATGCCAAAATACTACACAACAAAGTATTTAAAAATAAGGAAAATTAAATATTTAAAAGGTTTGAGCTGATTAGGACATGACAAATGATGTCCCATTTGTTTCGAACAAACAAAAATTGAATTACTATGAATTATAAAAATAAATAAGAATAAATATTTTTAAATTATTAGTATAATATAAGCAAAATATATATTAAACCTAAAAAAAGAAAAATTATAGTGTTGTAAAATAATCAATCAAAGTGACGTAAAAGTTACAAATAGAGAGAATTAAAATTTCATAATTGGATAACCATTTCAATGTGAAATATTTCAATAAATTAGATAAATTATATAAACTTTCATTCAAAGATGCTAAGGAGATAGAGAAAAATAACAACAATTCTCATAAGTATGAGTAAAAATGTCCCAAAAGAATAGCAAAATCTTAGAAAATAAAAATATTTAAAAATATTAGAAATGTTTTTTAATTAGGTAAACTCCTTAAAGATGAGACTGGTAATGTTTGTTTTGTCTTGATTGGACCTAATTCAAATTTACTACGGTTTAACAAATTCTATAAGAATAAATTAAAATTTTTTTTTATTTTAATATTTAGTAAATATATATATAAAAGAAAAAATGTAATAAATTTCAAGTAATATAATTTATCCAAATCAAAGTAAAACATTTGATGAATTGAGATAAATTGTAAGACAAAATTAAATTCTAAGACCCAAAGAACTTTAAATGTAAAATTTTTTATCATGGAATCTTATACAAATTGAAATATCTCATAAGGCATAGAAAAAATAGAAAATAAAATATTTTAAAATTTTAAAAAAAACAATTCAATAAGGTAAAGCTCTAGATCACCTTAATGATTTTTGTAAAATCGACCACATCTCATTTTGAATTATTGCAAAATTAAAAACTAAATAACCATAAATGACAAAATTGTTTTTTACCTTTATATGTTAAAACTAAAATAAAGTAAATTGAACTAACTAAATCGAAGCAATATAGAGATAATAATTTGATGAAAGAAGATAAATTGTATGGAAAAGTTACAATCGAAGGTACTAAGAAAATCTACTACAGCATCTTTGATGTTCAAATGAGGTACAATTACAAATGTATCATGAAATATGCTAAAACTTTAGGTAATGAAATACTTTAAAAATGTAAAAAAGATTACCTAATTTGATAGAACTCGATAAGTGAAATCCAATGATTTTTGTTTTGCGAAAATCAAACCTTGTTAGAATGTTTATAAATTTCCAAATTCAATAAAAATAAATAATGCTAAATTATTTTTTTAATATTATGTGAATATATGTTGAAGTAAAAATGAGATAAATTGATGTAATGTAAAATAAAAAAATTAACATGGTGTAAAGTTCACATCATAGGAGAACTTGAGTTACATAAGAATATGACAAAATTAAAGAAATGATTTAATATGCAACAAAAATTTTCATTACAAGATATCGAGAAGATTGATTGCAACATATGTGATCATTAACTTGTTTACAGTTGGAGTTCCCACCAAAAGAGTACGAAAATTATTCAAATTAAAATATTTTAAAAATACATAAAAATAAATAAAAATACATATTTAACTATATAGAGTTCATTGAGACAAAACTAACATCATTTTTTTCATTTTTTATCATTCCTCTTTTGGTATTACTAGGAATTAAAGTACAAATTAGAGTATGTAAAAATAAATTATTATTTTAATACTAATTAAATATATATATATATATATCTATATATATCTATATATATGTTAATGTTAAAATGAGATAAAATATAGTAATAAAAAAAAATTAAGGAGACTGAAGGGTTATATAAGTAAAGATTTAGAGTTACATGTTAATATCATAATATCAAATTAAAAAATTCATAAATTTTTGAGAAATTATATGTGAAAGTTATTCTTTATGATTCTTAGAAGCTCAAGCATAAAGTGTACAAAAATCTAAGAAATAAATTATTTCAAAAGTGTAAAGATAGTCATTTAACTTATTAGACATTATCGAGATGAGTACAGTATCTTTTGGTTTATTGAAATTAAAAATAATTTTGAATTACAACCAATTTATAAAGAACAATTAATATTAAATTATTATTTTAAAATTAACTAAGAATATGTAAAAACTCAAATGACATAAATTGAATTATTATTATATCACTTGCTCAAAAAAATGTAAAGGTCATAGGAGAGAAAATTTAAAGAGTTACAATAACATAGGTAAATCAATGTAAATCATTTGAAGAAAGGAGATAAATTATATGAGAAAGTTAAATTCCAAGACACTATGATTGAGAATATTAAGCTAGGTACAAATAAAAATATCTTTAAAGACATGCCAAAATAATAGGAAATAATTTTTTTTAAAAATATTAAAATTAATGCTGAACTATATATAAAATGTCAAGACAACATCTGTTTATCTCCATTATTTTAATAAAAAAATCTTTATTTTAATATCAAGTCAAAATATATTAAATCTCAAATGAGATAAATTAAAGTAATAAAATTTAACCAAACAAAGCAATTTAAAGGTCATATGTTAGGAGAATTAGGATTATATAACGAAACAACCAAATCAATTACAAAATGATTAAGAAATCTGATAAATTAGATGAGAAATTTTCATTCAAAGATACAAAGCAAATAGAAGGTAACAATCTTGACTATCAAATCAAGCACGAATTAAAATGTCTCATTAAGGATGCAATTACCTTAGATAAAAACATTAAAAATATTGAAAAAAATATTTAATTTAATAGACCTTGTTAATATGAGAACAATGACTTATGTTTCATCTTGATAAGACCCACTTTGGAATTACTTCCAATTATTAAAGTAAATAAACACAAATAGTAATACATTATTATTTTAACATTAGATAATTAAATTTTAAATATAAACAATATAAATTACAATATCATTATATGAAAAAATGAAGGGAAATTAAATTACAAAAGAGAGAAGTTTTGAGTTACAAAATAACATAAGCAATTTAATGCAAAACCATTAATGAAAGGAAATAAATTGTTTAAGAAAGTTGTCCTTCAAGATATTAAGATTCTCGAGTGTAATAACCTTGACCATCAAACAAAATATAAATTTAAATGCTATGTATGTTATGTTAAAGCAATAGTAAGTAAAATATTTGAAAATTTAAAAAATGTTTGGTAGAATAGATCTCATCGACATAATTCCAACAACATTTGATTCATCTCCATTAGACCTTGATTAAAATTATGATGAATTACTAGAATAATTAAACATAAATAGTAATAAAAAAATTATTTTCAAATAAAGTAAAGACTTAGTAAACCTCAAATATGGTAAGTTTAAGATAAGTAATATAACAAAATAAAAGTGAAGTAAATCACATTAGAGTGGAGAATTAAAGTTTCATAGTAATATAACAAAATCAAAGACAAAGATCTGAAGAAATGAGATAAATTATATACAAAAATTGTATTCCAAGGCTTTGAGGAGATTAAGTATAACATTCTCATTTGTCAAATCACATATGAAACAAAAACTTCGAAAAAACTTGCCGAATCCTTTGAAAAAATATTCAAACTATAAAAATAAACATTTAAATAAATTGAGCACATTATGAAGATTCCAATGTTATTGGATTCATATCAATAATATTTCATTTTGAAATAATTCTTAATTTTGAAGAAAGTAATCATAAATAATAACAAATTATTATTTTAATATTAAATAAATATATAACAAAGCAAAAATAATATAACTAAAATAATGTGCTATAGACAAATCAATGATAGTAAACGTCTGACAAGAGGAGATTTAAAGTTTCATAGTAATGTGTAGGACATTTATGGTTACAAAATAATATTAATAAAATAAAAATAAAAACTTTCGTAAAATTAGATAAATTGTATGAAAAGTGGCACTATAAGATACCAAGGAGATGAAGTTTAAAATCCTTAATCATCAAATAATGTATAAATTTAAATATCTCATAGAGTATATAAAATAGTAAAAAAATATTTAAAAAATTTAAAAATAAATATTCACATATTACGAGCCAATTGACATGAGCCTAATGACAATTCTTTTGACTTGGTTATACCTCATTTTGAATAATTACTTAATATTTAAATTAATTAGAATAAATAACAAAGAAATGTCATTTCAATATTAGGTAAAATATATGCAACAAAATTAAAATAAGATAAATTTAAAAAATAAATAATAAAACATGATCAAAGCAAAATAAAAGTTACAATTTGACAATATAAGGTAAATTATATTGAAAAGTTTATTCCAAGATAGTAAGGTCTTCAATTGTAATATTCTTAATCAGCGAATGAGTTATGAAAGGAATTCTTTCACAAAATGTGCCAAAATTTTAGAAAATAAACTAATTTAAAAATATAAAAATGAACACTTTATTAGATAGAGGTTGGTAAGACAAGTGCAACACGTTTGTTTTGAATCAGTCAAACAAAGTTTTGAATTTCA
The DNA here is from genome assembly GCA_023846275.1 of Vanilla planifolia. NCBI lineage: Eukaryota > Viridiplantae > Streptophyta > Magnoliopsida > Asparagales > Orchidaceae > Vanilla > Vanilla planifolia. Next base: position 957,204 of record CM043871.1, on the reverse strand, counting down.
ATAAATTCCAAATGTAAATAAAATTAAATAATAAAAAATTATTATTTGAATATGAATAGACCATATTTTAATGCTTAAATAACATAAATTTAAGCAATGTAATAGAATAAAATAAATATGCTGCAAACGTCAGATATGAGAAAAATTGGAGTTATATAATAATATAACAAAATCAACAAAAATTTAATCAAACAAATGAAATTAATGTTTAACTAATTAATGCTCATTGAAATGAGAGTAATCACTTTTGCTTCTTCTCAATCACATCTCATTTTGAATTATTAAGAATTATTTAGAATATTTAGAATTATACTAATAAATAAGTATATAAAATAATAAATTATTAGTTTAATTTTAAATAATTATATATTAAGTAATTTTGTAACTCTAAACTCAAATAACACTAAAAATTAAATAAAAATTTCGAGGACACGACGAAAGAGATTTAGAGTTACATATTAACATAATAAAATAAAAGTAAGAACTTCATAGAAATGAGAAAAATTGTAAGGGAAAGTTATATGCTGTAGTAGTGAGATCTTGAAAGTAAAGTATAACAATCCCTAAAAAAATAAATGTTTTAAAAAATATAAAAATAAATATTTAATTTACTTAACATTGTCATGTTAGTCCAAATATAACGTCAAAATTATGTTGAATTACAAAGTTATGCAATAATACAATCACTTTGTGTATTATTATTTAGTAAAGATATATTAAAATTAAAATTAAATAAATTAAAATAATGTAATATATCCAATTCAAGGAAAGCTAATGGTCACCTGACTTAAGATTTACCATTACAAAATAATAAAAGCTAATTAATGCAAAATATTCGATGAAATAAGATAAATTATAAAGGAAAGTTGCATTTCTAAATGCAAAGAAGATCGGTGTAATATCGTTAAAGAACGATTTCATATAAATCAGTATACATCGTAGGGCATATTATTTTAGAAATATAAAAGACAAATTTTTAATTAGATAGAGCTTATTGAGATAAGTCCAACAATAATTGTTTAACATTTATCAGACATTGATATACATTACTATGAATTACCAAATTAATAAAACATAAATAACAATGATTTATTTATTTTGTGTTAAATAAATTTATAAAAATGCCAATATATGATAAATTAAAGAAAAGTAATACAACTGAATAAAAATAATGTAATGATCACATAAGGATACAATTGGAGTTTCATGGTAATGTAATAAAATCAAAGAGAAACTTTTAAGAAAATAAGACAAATTATAGTTGAACTTGCATTACAAGAGACATAAGATATCAAGTGAAAGGTTCTATTTTGTGAAATTGTTTATCGAACAAAATGCCTCATAAAAAATGTCTAAATGATAAAAAATTAAATATTTTTAAAATATTTTAAAAAATAATTGGATTGAGCATGTTGAAATTAGTCCATCAATATTATTTTTGTGTCAATCTATTCTCATTCTAAATTACTATGAATTATTAAAAAATAATCATAAATAGAAATTCATTAATTTAAATAATAAGAAAATATATAGAAAAATTGAAAAAAGATAATTTCAAACAACATGTTATAATCAATTTAGAGGTACACAAAAGTCACATGAAGAGAGAACAAGAGTGTCGTAGTAATTTAAACAAATCAAAGTAAAAAATTTGAAGATATGAAATAAATTGTATAAGAAAATTTCATTCGAAGATATTGAGAACATCGAGTGTAACATCATCGATCATTAAAGTAGGAATTAGCGAAAAGTACTATAGAGCATACCAATCTAGACTTAAAATTAAGGAAATAGAGTGTAACAATCTAAATCATGAAATCAAAAAGGAATTGAAATGTGCCATAAACAATGTGAAGGCTCGAGAATATGCAAAATTTACAAATGTAGAATTAATATTTAATTTATGGTGATCACGAAGGAAAACTCGATGATTTTTTTTTCTGAATTAAATGTCATTTAAAACCAACAAATGACTTTTGATATTGTAGATAAAACATACCTCGTAAAGATTTATAAAATTTTAAAAAATAAGAATCGTAAAATATAAATGTTAATATTTAATTGGACTGTGCTTATCTAGAATTATCTAATGAAGTTCCTTTTTTTTCAAAACTATATATTATTTTGAAAACTTTTGATACACTAAAATAAATAGGCACAAATAAAAACATTATTTTTTTTAATATCCAATATATTTATATTAAATTTGAAGAAAGATAAATTTAAGAAGTTTAATTTAACCACATAAAGGCAATCTACACATCACATTGTGGGAGAATGAGAGTTAATAAGTAACATAAAAAATAAATGAAAAAACAACTTTAAGAAATGAAATAAATTTTATGACAAAGTTGAATTCCAAGATACTAAGTAGATCAACTATGATATTCTTAATCTTCAAATATTAATATGTATATATATAAAAAAAGAACAAAAAATAGAATATTAAATAAATATTGTAATATTAAATTATTGTATATTAATAACGAAATAAGATAAATTAAATGAATACAAAATTGGAAAATTATGACAATGTAGAGTCACACGAGATGAGTATTCAAGTTTCATTGTAATATAAACAAATTAAAGCGAAACATTTGGGAAAATATAATAAATTATTTAAGAAAGTTGTATTCAAATATAATCATCAAATAAAAAATTAATAAAAATATCATGAAAAAAATATCCAATAACTCTTGAAAAAAAGCTTTATAATAATAAAAAAATGATTGTTTAGTTGGATAAAGCTCAAAGAGATGAGTTCAACTATTTTGTTCAAACGAATAGACTCGCTTGGATTAAATCTAAATTACCAAATTGATGAAATATAATATAACCAACTCAAAGAGATACAAAGTCACATGAGAGGAGAATTAGAGTTTAATGATAATATAACAAAAAACATACAAAACTAAATAGAACATTCAATAAATAATTCTTTTTGAAAATAATTAAATATATGTTAAAATATAATTGAAATAAATTTAATCAATGTGATATTAAAAAAACAAATTGATATTAATGCCACATTATAGGAGATTTAAAATTAAATAGAAATATAATAAAAAAGTGTAAAAAAATTTTAAAAAAAAAGAGATAAATTATAATAGATATTTTCATTTATTGGTACTAAGTAGATCAAGCATAACATCATCAGTTATAAAATGAGTTACAAGTACAATTTCTTCATTAAACATATTAAAACACAAAAAAAATAGTACTTAAAAATGCAAAAGTTGAATATTCAATTAGATAGAGATTGTTGAGCTTAATACAATGACGCTTGTTCCATTTCTAATTAACCTAATTTATAATTACTATGAATTACAAAGATAGAGAAAAAAAAATTATTTTTTTAATTTTTAACAAATATTTGGAGGATCATAAATGAGATAGAATGAAGCTTTGTTATTTAAAGGAATTAAAGTCATCTGAGAGTCACATGAAAGGTGATTTATATTTCAAAGTGATAAAATAAAAGAAGCACACAAAAAAATTGATGATAATATATAGTCAATTATATTTGAATGCTACAAGCCAGAATATTAAGGTGACTGAGTTTAACGTGCACAATCATAAAAATAGTTTAAATCAAAATTCAATATGAAACTTAGTAATCATTTTGGAAGATAAAGGTATTAAAAAAATATAAAAATAAAAATGTAATTTGACAAAGTTTATATATTTGAGTCTAATGATAATTATTTCATTTTGAATGCTGCTCATTTTCAATTACTACAAATTACCAAACTAAAGAATCATAAATACTGATAAATTATTATTTTTAAACTAAAGAAGCAATCTAATATAATTAAATAGAAGTAATGTAAGGGTCATAAGAGTGGGGAACATGAGTTTCAATGTAACCTAACCAAATCAATGTGAAAAAAAAGAAGAAATGAGATAAATTATATGGAAAAGTATCATTCCAAGATACTAAAGTGATTTACCATAACATTGTCAAACATCAAATGTGGTGTGAATAAAAACGTCTCTTAAAATAGCTTAAAACCATAGAAACTTAAATATTTAAGAACTTAAAAAATGAACATTTATCTAGTAGAGGTAAACATGAGGAGTTAATATAAGCTTCTTTCGTCACCATCAGATCTCAATTGTAATTATTTATAATCAAAAAGATAAATTTGCATAAGTAATAAAATTTTATTATGTTAGTGTTAACTCGATATACATTAAAGATAAAATGAGATAAAATAGACGGAAGTAAAAAACCCTCATAAAACACATATGAAGGTCACACAAGTTGATATTTTGTATTATATAGTAATATAACAAAACAAAAAATAATTTAAAAAATGAGATTAAGTATGTGGGAATTATACATTGCAAGGTACTAATAAGATTGAGTGTAAAATTCTAGAAACTGAAATCACATATGAATTAAAATGCCTTGTAAAGCATGTAAATACCTTAGAAAATAAAAGGTTTAAAAATATAAAAAAATAAATAAAAAAAAGGATGGCACTTTTTGAGATGACCTCAAAAATGTAAAACTCATGCTAGCTAAGATTTATAGAAACATAGTAAAATAAAAAAATTAAATCTAAAACATTAAAGAATTAAGATAAATTATATAAGAAAATTACATTCACAATACTCAAGATATTTCTATGCATTCTTGATCATCAAATTATGTATAAATTAAAACATCTCATTTGGTATGTCAAAACCTTAAAAATAAAATATTTAAAAATCTAACATTAAATACTAAATTAATAAAGCTTTTCACGATGTGTCCAATGAGTTTTGTTTCTTTCCAATCGGGCCTTGGATAGAATTAATGTGAATAATAAAATCTTATAAGAGCAAATAATAGTAAGTTATTTTGTTAATATTAAAAAAAAATTTATTAATGTTGAGGTTAGATAAATTAAGAAAATTTAACACAATAAATCAAAGTGATGTAAGGCTCAATAGATGAGAGATCTAGAGATGCATGCAATATTACCAAACTGAAGGGAAAAAGTTTAGGAATTCAAATAAATTGTATAGGAAATTTTATTCCAAAATACTAAGCTAAAGTGTAACATCATCGGTCATCAAAATAGTTATGAATCAACATGTATCAAAATGAATAAAAAACACTTCAAAATAATAATATTTAAAAATATAAAAAATAAATATTTAGTCACATAGAGTTTATTGGGATGAGTATAATAATGTTTTTTGTCTCAATCAAACGTTGTTCTTTATTTCTATGAATTACAAAAATAAAAATACATAAATAATTAAAAATTATTATTTTAGTACTATTAAAATATATATTAAAGCTTAAATGAGATAAATTGAAGTAATATCATGCAACAAAATTAATGAGAGGCAAAGGTCAAATGAGAGCATAATTAGAGTTTCATATTAATAAAACTAGATATGTGCAAGAAATTTGAACAAATAAGAAACATTATCATGAAAAGTTCATTTTGTTGATACTTAAAGATCATGCATAACATCCTTGTTCATTAAATTAGTTACAAGTGAAAATATGTAGTCAGCATAACAATATCATACAAAAACAATTTAAAAATATAAAATAAAAAATTTAATTGGTTGAGCTCTTATGAAGGAGTCCGACTATATGGACTCAATTAGAACTCATTTAAAGTTATTGTGATTTATGAACATAAATAAACATATTTATGTTAAATAATTATTTTAAAAATGAAATACATGTTAAAGATAAAATCAAATAAAATGAAATAATAAAATATTACCAAATGAAAGTGAGGCAATAGTATCACGATAGACTTTTAGAGTTGCATAATAACATAACAAAATCATTCAAAAACAAATTTAAGAAATGAGATAAATTATATAATAAACATGCATTATATGACCCTAAGAATATTGAGTGATAATCATCAAATGTGAAACCAAGCATGAATCCAAATGACTCGTGAAGTGCACTAAAATCTAAGAAAATAAAATATTTAACAATATAAAAAATAAATCTTTAATTACATCAACCTCGTCATGGTGTGACCAATGATGTTTGGTTTTTCAGATTAATCCTTGTTTGTAATTACTACAAAATATCAAAGTATTTAAAAATAAATAATAATAATTTATACATTAAATATTAAGTAAAAATGTAAAAACTTGAAGTTAGATAAATGGAAGTGATGCAATATAACTAAACAAAAATGATATAAAGGCCAAACTAGAGGCGAATTATAGTTTCATAGTAACATAACAAAAGAAAACAATGAAACAAATGAGATAACTTATATTAGAAAGTTTCTTTTAAATTTATATAGGAGATTGAGGGTAACATTCTTGATTATCAAATTTTGTATAATTGAAATATAAAATAAACAAGTAAAAACAAAATAAAATTTTTTTAAAAATTTTAAAAAATAATCATTCAACTTCATTGAGCTATTTGATATAATTCTAATCATGATTGTTTTATTTCTGTCACACGTCATTCGAAATTACTAAGAATTATCTAATCAAGTAAGCAAAACAATTTATTTTAATTTAAATAAGATAAATTTAAGTAATGTAATATGACAAAATCAAAGAAATTAATGTCATATGGGTTGTGAATTAGTGTTACAAAATAGTACAATGAAATAGCAGTAAAAAGATTATAGAAAAGAGATCCATTTTATTGAATGTTAGATTCCAAGTTATATAATAAAGAGATTGACTGTAACATTCTTGATTATCAAATAATTAAAGAATGGAAATGCCTCATAAAAGGTGCAAAAAAACAAATATGTTTTTCAAAAAAAATGAATTTAATGTTTATATATATATGTATACACGAACATATAAATAATAATTATTTTTTAAACATTAAAAAATAATATTAAATCTTAAATAAGACAAATTGAAGCAATATAATTTGACTAAATCAATGTTACGTGAAGCTCACAATAGAGGAGATTTCAATTGCACAGTAATATGAAAAAAAGCAAACTAAAAAGTTTTAAAGGTTGTGATTAATATAAGGAAGCATGAATTCATTGATACTAAGTAGATTGAGCAAAACATTCTCGGGGGTCGAATAACATACAAATAATCATATCGAATAAAATATGTCAAAACTTTAAATTTAAATATTCAACAATATAAAAAAATATTTAATTAGAATGTGCTCATTGAGAAGAGTTTGACATCTTTGCTTCATTTCAATGAAATTTAATTTTGAATTATTATGATTTAAAAGTGAAAATATGTTTAAATAATAATAAATTACTATTTTAATATCAAAAAAATATATGTTAAAGTTGAGATGAGATAAACTTCAGTAATATTATATATCTAACTCTAAGCAATGTCAAAATTAATCAAGAAGAGATATAAAGAGACATAGTATTACAATTAAATATAAGAAAAATATGATGAAATGAGATAAATGGTATGAAATAGTCACATTACAAGATATTAGGGAGATTGAGTGTAGTAATGTCGATTTTCAAATCAAGTAAGAATAAAATGTGTCGTGAAGAATGCCAAGGCTCTAGAATATGAAAAATTTAAAATGTAAAATCATTATTTAATTTATAGAGAAGTTGAAGACAAGCCAAATGATGTTTGTTTATTCTATCTCAAACCTCATCTAAAATTAACAAATGACTTTGAATATTGTAGTTAATAAATCATCTTGTCAAGTGTAATTAAATTTTAGAAAATAAAAAATTAAAAATATAGAAGTGAATATTTAACTGGATAGTGTTTGCCTAGAATAATTAAATAGACTTTTATTTTTAAAATTAGATTTTATTTTGAATAATTCTTATATATTAAAATAAATAAGCATAAACAATAATAAATTATTATTTTAAAGTCTAAGAAGTTTAAATTAACGTTAAAATAAGGGAAATTAAAGTTGTGTAATATAACAAAATCAAAGCAATCTAGAGATCACATGAGAGGAGAATAGCAATTAATAAGTAATGCAAGGAAATCAATGCAATAAACGTTTTAGGACGTGAGATAAATTATATAAGAAAGTTGAATTCCAAGATATTAAGCAGATCAACTATAACATTCTCAATCATCAAATAATTTATGAACAACAATATCCCATAAAATGAGCTAATGACTTAAAAATAAAATAATTAAACAAAATAAAAAAAAACTTGTATATATTATTAAAGTAAAAAAAACTAAAACATATAAAATTAACGTTTTAATATTAAATTATCATATATTCCAATTAAAATAAGAAAACTTAAAACAATGTAACATGATCAAGTTATAGCAATGTATAGTCATATGAGATGAGTATTTTAGTTTCATTGTAATATACCAAAATTAAAATGAAACATTTGAGGAAATATAATAAATTATACAAAAAAGTCGCATTCCAATATAATAAGGTGATCGACTATACGTTCCTTAGTAGTCAAATAAGGTACTAATCAAAATATTATGTAAAAATAACCAATAATTCAACAAAATAAAACTTTTTGAAAAATTCAAAAAAGAATATTTTGTTGGACACAGCACACCAAGATGAGTTTTATAGTATTTTTTTGTAATGATTAAACCACATTTAGAAAGACTATAAATAAAAAATTGATTAAATATAATATAACCAACTCAAAGAAACGTACAGCTCATATGATATGTGAATAAGAGTTTCATGACAATATAACAAAATCAAAGGGAAAAATTTGAATAATTTGGATTTATTATAAGGGAAAGTTGAATTATACAATGTCGAGGAGATTGAGTGTAATATTCTAAGCCGTCATATAACCAAATATAAGTGAATTGACCGCGGAAAAAATAAGATAAATTGAAGCTTTTTAATATTGCCAAACACAAGTGATGTAAGGATTGCATGATATGGCAACTTGAGCTTAATAGTATTGTGAATAAATGAAAGAGAAAGATTTCCAAGAAAGAGATAAATTGTATATGAATATTGCATTCAAAGAAAATAAGGATATCTATTGTAACATCCTCGACCCTCAAATTTGGTACAAATTGCAAATGTTAAGAAACTAAAGTTTTTCAAACTTTAAAAAAAATACTTTATTATATTGGCCTCAATGTGAATAATTTAAGCAAAGTAATACAACTAAATTTGGTTAATGTGATTCTCCCATGATAATAGAATAAAAGTTACATAAAAATATAATGAAATAAAAGTTAAAAGTTCAAAAAGTTGAGATAGATCATTTGGGAATATTATATTCCAATATATTAAGGAGCTCAAGTGTAATGTTCTTGATCATTAAATTAGGTTTGAATTAAAATTCTTTAAATAGCTTGATGAAACATTGGAAAATAAAATATTTAAAATAATATAAAAGGTTATTTACTTTTTGTAGCTTATTGAAATGAATAATATTTTTTTATTAGACCACATTTGTAAGTGCAACAAATTTCCAAAGTAAAGCACAAAAACTAAACATAAAGTATTATGTATATAATTAGAAAATATATATTAAAGTTCAAATGAGAAAATATGACTGAATGTAATATAACAAAATTAAAAAGATATAAAGGTCTAGTAAAAGGAGATTTAAAATAACATAGTAAAAAAATTCGAAAATGAAAAACGTTTAAAAAAAGAGATAATTTTATGGTAAAGTTGCATTCTAAGATGTTAATGAGGTCATGAATAACTTTATAAATATGCTTAACCCCAAAACATCAAATAATTATAAATTTAGAAATTAATATTTAATTTGATAAATCATGTCTAGATAGAGATGTTTATTTCATCTACATTGGATATCATTTAGAATTATTATAAACTAAAGAAATAATAAATTATATTTTTAATACCAAAGAAGTATATATTAATAATTAAATGAGATATATTGAAGCAATACAATATAACTAAAATATAGTCATCTTAAGGTCACATAACAGAATAATTATAGTTCCATTATAATACAACCATATGAAAGTAGAATACCTTAATTTTAACAAACAAAGGTCATCAAGTATAAAATCCAACATAATCAAATAAGCTATGGATCAAAATATCTGAAAAAAAAATTTAGCACTTAAGAAAATAAAATCATTAAAAAAAATATTTAATTAGATTGAGGGCATTGAGTTTAGTTCAGTTCCATACCTTAATAAGATAGAGTTCTTCAAGAAGAGTCAAATGATATTTATTTTTTCTCCATCTTATCTATTTAGAATTTATTATTAGTTCCAAAAATAATTAAACCTAAATATTAATGAGTTATTATTTTAATGTTATGTAAATCTATATTAAAAGTAAAATAAGATGAATTAAAGAAGAGTAATATAATAAAATCAAACTTAAAAAGTTCTAGTAGCATTACTATGAATTTAAATATTAAAAAAGCATGAATAGTAATAAATTATTATTTAAATACTATGTTAATAGATAATAAGACTAAAATGAGTGAAATTGAAACCATTTACTATATCTAAATAAATGTTATGTAAAGATCATATTTGAGAAAAATTAGAGTTCCATCACAATATAATTAAATCAAAACAAAACTTTTAAAGAAATAAGATCCATTGTATAGAAGAAAGTGCATTCAGAGATGCGAAGGAGGTCATGTTTGACTATCTTTCCAATAAAATTAGGTACAAATCACAATATCTCGTTAGGTGTACCACAAGCCAAAAAATGAAAATATTTTATCATATAAAGAATGAATATTTAATTTAATTAACCTTGTCAAAACGAGCTCAATGATGTTCTTTTCATTTGAATTTGATTTTTTTGAATTAATTCAAACAACAAATAAATATTAATAAACGATTATAAATTATTTTTTTATTTTAGGTAAATTATTATTAATGCTAAAGTTAGTAAAATTTAAGTATATAATATAACCTAATCAACACGAAAAGGTGACACAATGTAAGATTTAGTGTTACGTAATAATATAAACAAAACAAATTATAAATTTTTAAGAAACGCAGTAAATTATATTGAAATGTAGCATTCCACAATTTAATACAATCAAGTATAACATCTTTGATTGCTATATTAGCTTTGAGTCTAAAAATGTGTATTTTGTTTTGATTAAAGCCAACCTATAATTATTACAAATTAGTAATGCAAGTTTGCATAAATAATAACAAATTATAATTTTACTAGTTTAAATAGACATGTAGAAGTTACAGTGTGATAAATTGAAATAATATAATATAACCAATTCTAAGTAATGAGAATGTCACAAATAAGAGACTTTGGGTTTCATTAAAATATATCTAAGAGAAAATTTTGAATAAATGCAATAAATTGGAAGACAATTTAGCATTCAATGATAATATGGATATTAAGTGTAACATTTTGGATCACTAGATTAGGTATGAATAAAAACGTTTTATAAACATTGCACAAAATCCTAGAAAATAAATATTTAAAATTATAAATTTAATATTTAATTAAATGGAGCTAATTAAAATGACTCAATAAAATTTATTTCCTCTCAGCTAGACGTTATCTATAATAACAATGAATTTAAAAGTTAGATAAGCATAAATAATCTGAAATTATTATTTTAATATACAGAAAATATATATTAAAGCTGAAATATGATAAACTAAATAAGTGTACTATGAGCAAATCGAAGTGTTGTACGCATCACACAGAATAACTTAGGCATAGAAAAGGAGGAATTTTGCATTGAGTAATAACTTACAATTTCTAAGATGCTAACCATCTAAATGCTCAAGGCATATCTAATTAAAGCTAACACTCTAATAAGTCTTCACTAGGAGTGGATCATTACCATATGTTATTTTTACTTTTCTTGTCTAACTTCAACCCCTAAATGATTACCATTTCTTAAAAAACTATAGTCAAACAATTCTCTCATAAAGTGCTACCATTGCCACAAAATCTTGTATCCATAGTACTATATCTATAAATGTATAACTTACCCTCCTTTTAAATACATGAATAATTTTAGGCTTATGAGATAAGCAATCACCTGTTTGGATATGACCAATGTGCTTTTCAATAGATTAGCTAACATCACAAGACAACAAAACTTAGGCCTATAGAAAACAATTCCAAACCTAGGCTAGTTAACTCTATTAGTGCGCAAAGAATAGATATTGATATAACAGATGTAAGGGTGGCTGATGTTGTGTGGCAAAAAAATAATTATGAGTGGGCATTACAATAAAATGGAGATGGAAAAAATGGTATAAAGAGAAACAATCGATGAAGGAAAATTTGAAGGAGTAGTGCCCACATCCCCCATAGATCTATCACTTAATTTTTGTATGACCTTAAATATTCAAATGGAGGCTTTAGGCATTCAAAAAAAAGACTCTTCACTATAGTAATGCGAGGTTTTCCACCAATACCACTCCCCATTATTTAATAAAACAATGGTTGCATGTCACCAGTTGACTTGCATTTCTCCTTTTCCGCGTAAGATAACTGAGATATCAAGGAAGCAATAGCAATGGTTCCATTGCAAACAAAAGGAGATGATTAAGTCACCAAACAAAAGATGAAACCATGGCAATAAGAACTCAAACATCAAAAAGCACAAGACCATTATTTATACTAATCAGTAGAATGGTGTCATAAGCTTTAGGTGAAAGTAAAAACTACAAATACGTATTTTAACTTAGCTATGAACATTCTATAATTTCATTACAATATTTTCTTACAAACTTTTATGCTCTTATTCTTTTTACTTTCAACATGTAGTATCCTTATTTTAGATATGTTGGATTATTTCTATAAAAACTCCATACAACAAAGAACATTATTTTTATAAAATATTTTTTAATATTTTGCCCAATCATTTTGAATATTTAATTTTCTACCTAAGATAATTCGAATTTTCGAAGTTATAAAATTGTTTTAATTGATGCTTTTATTATTTTAATTAGTTACACTTATTCTTTTGTACACATCACAAAACACTTAATTTTTTATTATATTTTTACCTTTTTTGTCATTATGCATTTTGGTTACATGACTAATTTTACTCACATATTTTTTTAAATGAAATTTATTTTTTATTTTAACAAAAAAATTTTAATTCCTTAAATTGTTAATTGAACCCTTTTCTACTGAAGGAATAATGTTTCTTTGCAGCAAATTTTCAATTTTTTTATATTCATTATTTTGTCATGGAAACTAATATTATGTATAGTTCTGTTAGTATGCTATACTTTATGTTGAACCCTTGTAGTTTCCACCAATAGTTTCATGAGAACAAAACCTATGTGTCATCATATTAACTATTTTTCTTAAGTGCTTTTAAATCATGCATCTCAATATCAAATATGTTGATCATGTGTAAAGCGCTTGATCACATTACTCAAATAGCATAGTGGTGATGTTTTGGTGTAAATCATAATTAGCACCAAGAAAAACATAAGCTTTAGTAACTCTTATTGAGGATCCTGAATGAGTTGTATTTATTAGTATTAACATGTTAACATATGAAAATTGGCATGTGGCATTAGACATTGATACGGCTGAGTGTGAGTATTAATTATTTTAAAATAATTTTTCCACTCATATTGCTATAGTCTTAAAGCATGCATCATATCTAGGTATATTTGTACATAAATATGCCTTAAGAGTTTCATAAACTTAATAGGGTGCTCTACTTAGTACAACCTAATCAAGTAGGAATAAAAATTTTGACGAAAAAAAAAATTATACAAAAATATGCTAAATTCTCTTATATGATGGACTCATCATACAACATGAATTGTTAGCCATGACATTAGACCAAAGGTTCGATGTAGGTTATCCAAGGTTAACTTGATTAAAAAAGCTTTATACATGCACTATGTCCACACTATATAAGTGTTAGTAAATTTCTTCTAAGGGTGTAAGTTGAGAAATAAAGTTATTATGGTTTGTACATTTAAATGTCGTTGTCATACTTGTGTGATCCTTTTCATTGGTAGGAAAAGAAAAGGTGTTTACACAAGGTGATTAAGTATGTGTTACAGTTTTTCTTGTCTTTTTTGTACCATATATCATAATAGTATGATAACCATTTTAGAGACATGGCACATGTGACTTCAAAATTAAGCAAAGTTGCATTCACAAGTATTATTCCAACATTATTTCCAAGTGTTGCTTTTTTTATATCGAGAGAACTGCACATGAATGTCTCTAAACTTATACAATAATTGTCATCTTATTATATCACCTTGTAAAATTTTTAATAAATGAAAAACGAAATTTGGAGTATCTTTTCATTTAAAATTTGTAATGTTCTTATGGTGTTTGGTATGATTATTTTTTAGTAAATTCAAAACTCTAATCAAAATTATCCAACAGCTAGATGATGTGCACATGATAGAATCATACTTGTATATTCTTAGATTACACATTCATTAGTTTAGGAATCGTAAGTAATGACTAACTTGATTAGAATTTAGAAAAGTTGATTATTTGTATTTGAGGATAGTTTGGGGCCATTGGAGACATAACAAGTTAATTTCCATATCTATCTTGCATTACTTTAATCATACCTTAGTATGCTTATTAATTCAATTTATTTTAGTCATAAGACCTTGTAATTGAGATTAATACATGATTTCTTTGTCCTATTACTTAGAGTTTGAATTTTCTTTTTGTATTGGTCCTCCAACAAGTTGTATTTTCAATCATTTTGCTTGTAAATTTTTATTGACTTGTCCTAATAATATCTAGAGTCCTTTTGGTTATTTTCATAGAATTCTATATGCCAGCATGCGCGGTTTTTTTGTCCATGTGATTGTACAAGTTTTTTGGCTAGTGTGTAGCATTATCTGGGCTACCAACTTTTTGAAATGGAATTGAAATTTCCCTAATGCTATGATTTGAGTTTGAATTGAACAACATAAAAAGAGTTTGCATTTCTTTTCTTAATGCTATCTCAGTAAAATTTTTGATTTTAATAATTAGCTATAAAAAAAATTTTTAGAAGGCATTATATTTAAGACAATTCAAGTTTTTGATTTTCAAAATTCATACTCCAATATGATGGACATCTTGCTCCTTCATTCGTAACTTTTTCCTTCACCAAATATTGGACTAAATATTCATATTAAAACTATATTTCTTGTTAATGACTTTCATTTAGTTTTGCTTGCACTTTATCATTTGATTTCATCACTGCCACATTTGATAGTCTTATCCTATGAGAAAAGCTTTTGTTCACCTATTATGCAAACAAGGTTAAATATTAAATATGATTTACTTTTTAATCATTTTTAAAGTTTTATGTCTTTTAATAATTTTTTATCTATAATAAGAGTTGTCAATGAAATGCAAAACATATGAGT
The DNA here is from genome assembly GCA_023846275.1 of Vanilla planifolia. Lineage (NCBI taxonomy): Eukaryota > Viridiplantae > Streptophyta > Magnoliopsida > Asparagales > Orchidaceae > Vanilla > Vanilla planifolia. The sequence goes on along the minus strand of CM043871.1, from coordinate 941,970 downwards.
TTATTCAATTAAAGTATTATATTTTCAAAAAAAATTATGTTTGCCATTACTTTCAATGTTTGTATGTAATAACAAGTTTTGATTGCGTACTTTTATAAAGAACTTTTACTTTGACATCACATTTTTGAAGATTTGTTTATATCTTTTGCACATGTTGGATTACTTACATTATTTTAATTATTAAAACAAATTCAAGTTTAAAAAAGCAAACTAACAAAAACTTAAGTTATGTAATTATAATGAAATGATAAATTTTTAATGATTTTATTTTTTATGTATGGAATAAATAATGTTTTACATTATGTTGCAAAAATAGTTATTTATTACGGTGTATTTCATATGTTACAATTATCTTAAAATGTTTTTTGTGTCCTAGTCTTATTTTAGTTTTATAACATTTTTGTTGTAATAATTTTATATTCCTAAACTAACCAAATAAATATTTTGATTAATTTTTACAACATTGTTTTAGTAAGTTTGTTTTAGTTATCAATAATAATTTTTTTGAGTTTTTTTACATTTTATGTTTTGCAAAAGCATTTACTATGCATTACTTTTGACCATTTCATATTGTTGAATGCTTTTCTATTCTATTATTTTATTCCACTTCATTTTAAATAGAGGTTTAACTATTAATCATAAGAATATAGATTTTTGATACCATTTAGTAAACTTTTTATGACGATAAATGTTCTATTAGGCTTGCTATGTTTTTCATGGAGAAATTTAAAATCTATGTCCCACGTTCACAACATTTTAACTACCTTACAACTGCATTAGCTCTTCACATAAATTTCTAAAATGGGAAATTCATCACTTATAATAAATATAGCCAGAACACTTGAAAACAACAAGTTAACAACTTAGTTCTCAGAGAGGCAAACTTCACACAAACAAATTTATGCATCCTCTCTTTGTTAAGAAAAAGAATATTGATTCTTTTAACCACCTCCTAAGTTAAATTACTACAAAGAAGGGATGGTAGAAGAAAATGTTATTAAATATAGGACGCACACATGTTCTTATTAGGCATTTGAATGCCCAAATACTTATCTTTTCCTAGATGAAAGTTAATCAACTTCATAAAACTTTTAGTAGAATTAAGGAAAGCTTGAATAATTTACATTATGTGACTTAGACAATATCATAGCACCATGGGACCAATTCAAGAAAATTTTCTATTCTAGCCAAAGAAAATGTGATATGTCTAAGTCTACATTCTAAGCAAAACTCAATTAGAAATTCACAACAAAAAATTCAATATAGCCAAGTAAAAGGAAGGAAAAATATATGATATCAGGAAAGACAGACAATATATCATACAGATTAAAGCACATGCAGAGAAAAAATTAGATGGTTTATGAACTAACTAAAGTCTCCTGCACAACTAAAAATTGCATTTGGACGTTCACAACTGATGGAAACTTTAGCATTTGGTAAGCCTAGAAAGCAACTAGTAGGGAAATTCTAATATTGAATTTATAGTAGAAGATTTGGATTTTAAATGTGCATTTTGGCTGCCATTTCTATTATGATAAGTTTTAACTATCTATTACAATTCACTAATTTTACAAAGGTCCACTTTTAGAAGGATTTAAAGTGCTCACACAACTTTAATGAAGGCTCCATGGGCTATGACATTTATGTTCATAAAAAACAAGGTGTGGTCTATCTTCCCTAACATTCTATAAACTAAGAAAAAAGGAACAACTAGAATGATCAACCAAACATCTCCTCAATGGATGTAAGGAAATAAGCACAAAGGTTGAAGAGAAGTCATTCTGATCCATCATCTTGTTATTTTGTGGAACATATGGTAAGTTAATAACAAAAAAATCAATGAGGAAGTTAATCATCCTATAAATACAATTATAAATAGTCTCATACTGAAGTGTTACCAGAACGCATGCTACATTACCACCATACAAATATCTTAGGAGAATCATTAAATTGCTCAACTTCGTTTAGTCCATAATCATTTGAGAGGTACAAAAGCTATCAAGTTGTGAATTGGTGCTCTACATACAAAATGTGTATGCTAAATGTTGATGGTTTTGGAAATAATCACAAAGCCGTGTTGGATATTTTCAAATTATATGTTATCTCAAAAGACAAATAGTGGAATCCATTTCTTCCATTGTGGGAAACTAATAAATATTAAAAAATGAAGGATTATTGGTGCTCATTGGACTATTTATGAGTAATAAATAAGTTAGTCATCAAATGGACCATATTATAATCCTTACAATAGTGCAAGGTCAAATCAACATTCTTTAGAAGCTAACAAATATTATTCAACAAATCAAGTAGAAGGCCAATGCAGTAATAGTTCACTAGAGTTACTTTCACAAGGAAGTAAATAAAAACAGTGTGGTGAATTACCTCGTAGAAATAGTCAAATAATCTACAAAGCTTAAAAACTAGGATATGCGAAACATTCCACAGATAAGAAAGTCTTTTACTTGAGTAGATAAAGTTCAAATCTCCTTCATACTTCATACATGGTATGAAAAATCACCTAAGCAGATTAGTTCTAAAATGATAGATTTTTTTTACTTCATTTGTAATTATGTTGCATGATGTGGTATTCATCATCATACCATGCAAAGAGCACATTGCATACAAAATACATGTGCCATGATAATATGTTTTTCTTTTCCTTAGTTATGGCTAACTACTATTTATAGGCATACATAATAAGAAATCATATCATCTTAAAGTAAGAAGTTCAAATCATAAGTAATGGACACTTATGATGAGCCATCACTCACAATGTTCATATATGGAGATCATCGTGCCTTCAGTATGCATTTATATTTCAAAACATAAATGTAACAAAAAAATCCAATAATCATAATATCAAATGCACATGCAATTTATAATATAACAAAATCCAAAAAAACTATCAAGTTAAGGATCCAAAATATTTTGGCCATCCTAAAGTGAAAGCCATAAATAGAATATGAACAAAATTAATAAACCATTTAAATGTACTCCATTCCAAGGAACAACCATCAAACTACAAAAAATAATAAAAAAAACTTAGTAAGAAACTACCAAGAATAATATTAGAGTCCAATAGCATCAGATGTCTAATAAAAAAACTAATGACAAAAAATATCAAATTTACAATCTTTGATGTTGAATCATCCAATAAATGGACTCATTTTTATAATCTCTAGCTTGATTATTATTGAACCACTTTGTTCCAAGTGCTACAAAAATATAAAGGGATAAACTTAGAGTTTCCTTAAAAATTTCTTGGGTCATATTTTTAAACTAATATTTAATAGCTGAGTAGTTTTTTAGTAACAATTGATTAAATCATGTTACCAAATGACATTAGTTTTTAGGTACCACAACGACATGATAATCAACCAGCTAAGTAAATATATATGTATGTATTGGCATATAAATGGATATATATATATATATATATTATATTATGGCTTAATGTCTCCTATCTGATTTAATATACTCTCTTATCCATCAGAATCATGATAAGACTTGGCACCTTAACACACGACATATACTAGCCCTCAAAAAAGGAGATTTGATCACATTAGCCAAACCGAAAAGACTCAAGAAGCCCTCAACAACCACATCTACTCTCCTAAAAAATATATGTTATCATGTGATTCTCCAAGGGACTAAATGTGCAATAATTGCTTACTGAGACTAGTTTTGGAATGACATTTAGCTAATCTTGTCGATTCTTATAATTTGTTATAACTCCTTTTATAGTCACAACCAACCATGTGTAACCACCTCCTTGCCAACATAACAAAGAAGCTCAACATACTTTTCTCTTAAATCAACATGCATGATCAATAGCCCACTACATGTGATCCTCACCTAATCAAAGTAATGAAATTATGGTGTAGCATCCTCCTAACTTTATTCCAAAACTATCTAGGATTCTTCATGCCATAAGTCTATTTAGGTTTTGCATCCAATTTCAATTTTCAATAATGTAAAGTTGTTATAATATCATAAAATAATGCTTCTTGCATTTATTCTTGCTCTTAATTTGTTTAACATTATTTCCTATTGAAGCTAATCATAATTCTTGCAAAGCCTTTACTTTAACTCTCAGGCAACATATAGTAGATTGTCATTACGACTAAGCTTATGCTTAAAAAGGGATTACTGGTGACCTATGAGGCCCAAAGGCAACATTAAGTCACCCTACCTATCGTAATATCTCTCCTAAGCTATCACATGTGCATAAGATCTCAAACCATGGTGCCTTCACAAGCCTTAAGAAATTAAATAGGCTTACTCAAGTTCTTACCAAAAAGGCCTTGTGAAACAAATGTTTTAGCTAGCATTTTAGCTTTCTAAATTCCATGATCAAAGCTAATGCATTCCAATGCCTTATTCCAAGTGATTCTACCTTTTTCAAAGGACTCAATATGAACTTCACTAACTCAATCTTTATTTACAATAATGCAATGTGCATCAATAATGGTATTTCTAAGCCAATGACTAAGACATTCTACTACAAGTTCCTTTTCGATAAATTAATTCTATGCTTTTAACCATAATTCCAAGTCTAGAATCTCCAACTTATGTCGTACTAGAGATTATCCATATAACATAAAGTCTTAATTTAGCCTCAGCATTCTTAGTGATAACCAATTCTTTGGTTTTCAACCAATGCCATACGTAACCTAGGCTTCTTCCATATCCATAAACATTGACATAAAAGGCTTCCTATCTAGAAACCAAGGGCCACACTCACACACACACCATAGAAGCCATTTGAATTCTCTTAGGCGTCGAACTTATGCCTCCCATAGCAGAATGATGTCATGGTTCCTTTCTACTTATGAAAACCCAAGGAAATGGATAATCAGTCGCAATATTTGAACTATGGTATTAGTTATAGTTCATAGTTCTAAATCATGTCTCAATTGTGGGGTACTTTCCATCTATAAATAAAACTTTTAAAAATTTCCTCTCCATATTTCAATAAGCAAAGCTAAATAAGTGAGCATATGAATATGAATTTCACTTTCATTCGTAATTTTTTAATATCACAAAACCTTGCATTGGTTCCTCAAGAAACATTGGATAAGAAATTAAAGATAAACAAACATTATTTGCTAATAACAATTTTCTTTCATCATGGGTATGAGTTGTTCCCCTTTTTTAAACTAGGTTATTGGAAGAAGATTGACTAGCATTTAGCCAAATAAATTTTATAATGTTCGATTAGCAAAGTTAAGAAGATAATTTATTTTCAATGTTCCATAGAAAATAGCTAAAGTTTTTGTATGCACTGAAGGATCATCTTACCTTGAAATTAATATATAGGTGTTCTCTTTAGATATGTCTTTCAAGGCTACTAATGTTTAACCCTCCTTGTTTCTCCAACTTTATCTTGCTTTTTTTCGAAGTATTCCTTCAATCAGCATCTCCATATCAACTTTGTAGCTAGTATTTTTTTGTCTTACAAGAACATGCTAAGATTTTAAATTTTCTCATCCATGCATTCTTAAAACAATTATTTACTTTAAGAAAAACTAGTTTTTTTTTGCTTAAGCCATGGTTCACCCAATGAAGTTAAGCCTATCTTAATTATCCACTTTTTGGTTTACAGTATCGAGCTCCTAAATTATCAAAATAAAACTAAGATAGCCCTATAAGATATTTCAATATTTACTCTTCTTTCTCACATATTTTTTCTTAAGATATTGTTATATGCATTAAAAACCAATTTCCAAATTTAATCCTCTTATCATTACCTATCAACTAACTCCATTTATTTAAAAATCTTATCCATATCTTCATTATTCATTCATTATTGGATAATAATATGGATAATGGATACTAATAATAATATTATAAATTAAATTATAGGATCATTCTATTGCATAAAGCGTAATGCTAATAATGTCTCTGTGATGTATCTCAAGTCTTACTATTCAACCATATTTCTAATTCTCATATTTGAAATTTCAAAATTAAAAATTTAAATATATACAATTAGAATTTGAAATTTAAAATCACATGAATTCATTCACTTCGATCAACTAAATTGTTGTTATTTGTAAAAGAATGTTCGTTATAACTGTACTAAGGTGCCCCTTTTTGTTTTTCCATCAGATATGTTCTTGGATGACCTACATTGTTCACTTTGATGTAGTTCACATCATTATCACTACACCTTGACTCTATGATGGACAAAGATCCTAGGAGAATCATCATATCGTTATGCTTCATTTAGTCCATATTCACTATTGAGGTACAAAGTTGTGAAATTATGAGTAGGTGCTCTCCACTTCAAATGCAAAAGCTAAAGGATGACAGTTTTGTGTATAATCGCAATCAGAATGATGGTTATGCTAGAATTACATGTAATAAAAAAAGTTAAATAATAGAATCCATTTCTGACATTGTGAACAACAAATAATTATTCGAAACTAAAGGGTTGCCTCTACTCTTTTATCATTTTTTGAAAAATACCAAGAACATAAAAAGTATAGTCTTCAAACGGATTATATAACAGTCCTAAAATAGTGCAAGGTCAAAGGAGCATTCTTTGGGAATTATAAAACATTATTTAAAAATTCAAGCACAAAGCAAGGGTAATAATTGTTCACTAGAGTTGAATTCACAAAGGAAATGGAGTTGTGAATTCCCTGATAGAAATGACAATGACATCTAAAAGGTTAAAAAATTTGGTTGTGCAAAACATTCCGAAGACATGCAAAGGTATTAGGCAATTGAATAAAAATTCAAATCTCATACATTCATACTTCGTACAAGGTAAGAAGAATCACATTAAGGGATTAATTTTGTTATGAAGAAAGATTTTTTTTCTACTTCATGTGCAATTTCGCTGTATGATGTGATATTTGTTATTATACCATGCAAAGCACCGATTCTTAGAAAATCCTAGTATCATAAATAGATTTTTTAGCTTGCCTTATTCTTGGCTAATATTGCCTTATTGGAATTGTTGAATAGAAATCATATCATCTTAACGAAGGTTTTTCAAATCAAATGCAATGGATATTTATGACAAGCTTTCATTAACTTTGTTCTTAATTTGACAACATAATACCTTTGGTAACTAATGTTTTTTGAAAACATGAGTGTAACAAAAATCAAATAGTCACAATAACTACTATACTTCCAATTTATAATATAATATCATTATAAAAATTATTATGCATTGAATCCATAAAATTTTTATTATCCTCCTCACAAAAGAATAAATAAAATATCCACCAAAATAATAAACTATTGGAGTCTACACCATTCTTTGGTAACACCATCAATAACTACAAATGTGTTATTAATCAAACATAGTAAGGAACAAGTAAGCTTAATATAATAGTTCAATAACATTGTTGTCTAAAAAACTATAATAGTTAACAAAAAAAATCAAATCTATGACTACGAATAATGAAATAAAGAAGGTGAATCATCCAACTTATGCACTCATACAGATAATCTCTACCTTGATTACTACTCTACCCCTAGCTCTTAAAATTTTAGAATTCCTCAACAACCACATGTACTCCTTTAAAAATAATAGGATATCATGTGATTCCTCACATGGCTAAATTTGCAGCAATTCCCTCCTAAGATAATTTATGTAACAACTTTTACCTAATCGACGATATTCATACCATGACAATATGCAACATTATTATAGGTTCAACCAATGAATTTTAACTGCCTGGAAACTAATATAGTAGACTAGCTTAACTTTCTTATGTCCTAAATGAGCATGCATGATCAAGGCTCCTATACATTTGATCCTTGATCAAATTAATGATCTTAAGGTGTAATAGTCTATTAACCCTCTTCCATAACAATCTAAGATTCTTCATCGCTTATGTTAATTTAAATTTTTCACCCTTAGTTGATTTTCATTTAAGTAATGATATTGTTAACTAAGTGCCATAAGTTTTCTACTAAAACGTAATTTTACTATATATAATGCAATAACCCATTTATTTTTTATTTATTCTTATCCTTATTTTTCCTTAAGACCTTTTCCAATCTAAGATAACCTTAGTGTTCACAAAGCCATAACTTTTTCTCTTAGGTTCCATTTATAATTGATTGCTATTATGACTTTTTTTGCGTTCACACAAGTATTTTCGATAACCCTTGTGCCTGCAAGGCAATCCTTGGTCACCATACCCAATACAGGGCCTCCCCTAGGCCACAACATTACCCCATGTTCATTAAATAAGGTCTCATCATAAGGCCTAGGATCTTAAATAGAGCCAGTGATGTTCTCTTGAAAAGGACCTAGTTGACCAATGGGTATAACCAACATTTTTATCACAATGCTTCCTTAGGGTGAAGCTAGTGCATTTCAAAGGCATAATAGGCACTTTTACTTTCTTCCTAGGCCTCAGTAGGAAGCTTCACTAACCAAAGCTTGATTTATAATACGAAAAAGCTTTAGCAAAGGAATTTTCTTAGCCCATCACTAAGCCATTCTATTATAGATTCCTTTTCCATGAATTAATTCTAAGCCCTTGACCATAATTCCAAGGATAAGCTTACCTTGCCTAGCCATATCCAAGCACCTAAAATCTATAATGTAAGCCCTTTTAAGGATTATTCATATAACCTTAAAGTTGAACATTAGCCTTCGCACTTCTTGTTATAACAAACAGTTTGGTTGCCAACCACATCCCTACCCATCCTAGGCTTCTTCAAAGGTCTTCAAATGAGGTCTCTAAAGCTTCTCGATAGGAAACAAAGGGCCACAAACACGAACACCATAGACGCCATCTCGATTCTCGTAATGGTTGATCCTGTCACTCTCGTGATTTATCAAAACCTTCGTTCCATTCTTTGAAAGAAAACCAAAGGTAAGGGATAATTGTGCATAATATTTGATCAAAGGAATTCGCTATATTTCTGAATTCCAAATTATTGCTCATCTTTGCATCTAAGAATTAAATGTTTTAGGTAATAGGTGGCATATCATGGTACATGGTTTTGCAACACATCTACCTATTTATATCATGTCATGAAGAGAAATCAAATTTACCTTTTTCCTTGGTTTTGATTTTATATTTTGCATGAGTTACTACTTGTAAAAGGATTTATACACAAGATTGAAGTCCAATCTATAGCATAGAATTAAAAAAAAATATGTCTAAGCTTTTAGACCCATAGACATTAGAATTTTCTATACTATGGCTTAACAATTTCATAACATCAATTCTATTAAACTTTGCATATTGCAAACATATTTAGACTACGTACAAGGGTTTAACATTAGCATGCTTCATGATCATTTTCAGAATTATGAGGTGGTTTGCATCTATAAATAATTGTTCTAACTCCATGTTCTCATTACTTTAGTAAGTAAAGCTAAGCATGCAAAAATATGAAAAGAAATTTCACTTATATACACAATTTTGTTAATATTTCCAATTCTTGCATAGTTCCTTCAGTAAAGATGCATAATAAAGTAATTATCAACAACAACATTTATATGTTAATGAAATTTCTCTTTAGTCATGGGCATATGTGGTTCACCTTTTTTTAAAACAAGGTGCATAAAAGAAGATTGACTTACTGTTAACCAAAACCCTTTCCCAAGGATCTACATGCTATTTTAGTAAAATAACTCTTTTTCAATCTTCCTTTGATCATGGCTAAATTTATTGTATATACTAAAGTGTCGTCTTAACTAGAAATTTAAGTAGAGGTCTTGTACTAGGATAGGGCTTTCTTGGCTTCAAAATTAGAAGCCTCTTTCATCTTTTTGTTTCTTATGGCTTATCTTGCTTTCTGCCATGGTATACCTTAGTTAGCCAATCTAAAACCCCTTTTTGGCTAGATGTTTCTAAAAAAGTTAGAACAACATTATTGGGGCTTACCTTTCCTCGTCCACACCTCTTTAAATCACATATTTGCTTTAAGGAAAACTAGTTCGGTTTAGTTTAAACCATGGTTCACCCATTCAAGTTAAACCTCTCTTAATTATCCCATCTTGAATGGGCCATATCTAGTAGCTAAAATTTGAAACCCAAAGTATGATATGGATAAAAGATATTTTGACATCTACTCTTGTTTCTCACACATTCTTATATGCAACATGAACAATTTTCCCTTTCTAATCCTCTTATCGTATGACTTTTCAGCAAACCCAAAATTTTTAAGAATCATATTTGTGTCATTATTTTGCAATTATTTTTGGATAATAATTGGGATAAGGAATAGCAATAATATTATAAATAAAATTATAAGGTGATATTAAATCTTTAAGCCTAATGCTTTCGCAACTTATGTGGTGCAGCTCAAGTCTTTCCATTCAACCGTACTTGAAATTGTTTGATTTCAAATTTAAAAATTCACAATTTAATTTGTCCATATTATTAATTTAAACAAGCTCTATTTTAATTTCAAATAACAATTCACAAGAAAGGACACACCTTGGTCAACTAAATGAAATAATATTGCAAAGAATGTTGGTTATAATAGGTATTAAGATGTCACAATTAGATTTTGAGTTAGATTTGCATTGAGATTGCTTACATTGATCAGTTTAGGTCTACTTCAAGTCATTATGGTTGCATGGTTATCAACCTTAATTAAAATCATTTTTCCAAGGAACAAAAATTAAATTTTATCAACACCAAAATTAAGATTTAAATTACTCTTATAAGAACAATATTGGTTTGCGTAATTTGATCATGTTATAAATCATCATTGATCACATTTTTGAAAACCACTATCAATGAGTTTTTACAAAAAATAAATTTAAAAAACCTAGTTTTAGTTGACCTAAGTGTAAAACTCTTAAGTAATTTAGAATTCAAATAGGTTATAATAGAATCAGGACAAAGCCAGTGTCTTGAACCCATATGTTATAGTGTTAACTAAGGGAATCACTCCTAAACTTGTTATGCAATTACTAGTAAGCAAGGGCGTTGCCCAGTTGAACAAGGAGGTAACCGTCCCCCCATGTTTCATTACTGTATGAAAATATGTGAAACAAATTATATCCATTAATCTCTCATAAATTATAGTGCAGGATCAAAATTCTCATGTAATTTTGTGCACATCACTTCAAAATTTTAGAGGTCAATTTGTGTTATTAAATCTCATAATTAGATCGAATAGTCTAAAATTTGTCCAATTTTTTAAATCCTGCAAGTTGAAATGAAGTCATTCGATCGTGCATTTTCATGATGAAATAGTGAAATTTCATCTAACTTTTTAAATCATAAGTTCAAATGTAATCATCTAATCACCAAAAAGTTTTGATCCAATGGGAAAAACTACCTCTATCTTTCGAAATGAAGCATTTTCATATCTAGTCTAGAGATCACATAATTTTTGTTATTGCAGTCCAAATTAAACCTTAACACAAAAATCATTGACATGACTCTTATTTACCACGTTCAAATCTAAAAAGGGATAGTCTTAATGACCTTCATGGATTGTAATGTCTACATTTAGCAAACCAATTCGTTATTTTTCGTAGCAACCATTTTGAAATAAACATTGTTCAAATTTATTTATGCAACCCATATTGGCTAATATGCATTTTTGGTGACTATTATTAACTATCATAATGTGTTGACAAATAATAGTTCTTTTTAAATGGATGCTTGATTAAAGATTCTAAAGTAATTCTTGCTATTAAATTTAAGCTTTATCGGTTAGTGCTTGCTATTATTTCCATTCGCGACACAGCTCATTCTTCAAGCTCCAACTCCTACTTCAAGTACAATGGCCTAAGCTTTTACAGGTTTGTTTCCAAATTGATTCAAAAGAAGCATGATACAATTGTTCTTTTGTAAATATTTTATCAAGTGTAGTATTGTTTTACATATCAAGCTCAAATTGTGTTATTGTAGTTCTTCTTTTTAGCTACTTTCTATTAACTGTAAGACACTTATAACCCATTTAATTTATCATTATTAAGGGGTGAAAGGAATATATTAGTTAGTTTGGGTTTTTTCATATTTGTTTCAAGGTTGGTGGGTTTGTTTTAGGCTTGAATTATGGTAGAATCATAAAAAATCATTCGTGCATGTTGTGATTATTTCAATATTTTTATTTCATATAGTTTCATTTAAATTTATACAATATAACTCTTAATGATTTATTAGAGCTTATTAGATAACCTAAAAAATTACTTTTAAAAACTTTTTAAAATATGTTTTTTGAAAGTACAAACTTTATTCAATGTACTTTACTCCTCTTTTGCTTAACCATACATCAATTTGTATCAAAGCTATGTCTCTTTCTTTTGAGAAGAACTTAGCGTGAAAGACTTATGTCTCTTATTAATGCTTTAGTGAATTCAAGTGAGGCACACCTTCTAATAGGCTACAACTATTTTTTGGAGAATATTATCTATATTAGAAAACTATGATGGTTATTCTCTTGAAGTTAGTTGGCAAGGAAATATTGGAGATAATGTAAACTCCAATCATTCCGAAAAAGAAAACATCCAAAGGTTTATCTATACGAAACAAATTATTGGAAACGATGAGAAGAAAAACTATAGTGTAAAATTAAATCAAAAGGATATAAATATTTGACTTTATGCTATTAAGGCTGCTGAGTTTAATAGAATAATAAAGTTTCAAATTTTTTTTAAAATGTAGCACAAATAGTGGTAACTTCTGAAGGTGCATCTTTATTTAATGAAAAAAAAATATTGTGACACTTGATTATGATTTGCTCAAAATCCTTTCTAAAGAATTTATTGAAAGTATGTTCACTAGATTTACAAACATTACAAATGGACTATCTAATTTTGTAAAACCTATATCGATGAATGAGTAGGCAAGGAAAATCCCTAGAATTCCCTTGAAGTAGTTTTATCCTTTGACCACTTCCTTTAAGATTTCTATGAACATTTCTAACAAAATAATAGATGACTTGATGAGTGAACTCACAACAAATGAGCAAGAGATGGGGAGTAAAAATGAAGAAGAAGGCTTGAAAGAGAAGAAAAATGTAATCAAGTGAAAGCAATATTTGTCATAAAGATTCAGGTAGACACTTAAATAATGTTGTTTATAAAAAAAAGATGGCATAGCTATAATGTCAAAGGCTATAATTAGAGTGTTTACTATAAAAGGAAGATATTGGAATGAAAGGTGCACGAAGAGTGCAAAAAGGAACAAGAGGATCATTTACCATGAAAGTTGAAAGAAGGACAAATGAAACTCGTACGTCTTATGGCACAGGAAAGAATTGGAATAAAGAAGAAAAAATTGAAGAAGAGCAAGAAGTCTATGATGAAATCATTAAAACCACCATGAGATCATTAGGTGGAGACTAGCTCTATTGCAGAGAAAGAGAATGACGAATGGCTATCGTTCGTGATGGCTAAAGAGGGACAAGTAGAACAAACAACATCATCATGTGATGAAAACTTTAGTTAATTTAATGAATAGGTCATTCTTGAATAATGGGTTTTTTAGGCACAAGGCTAAAAATATTAATGTATTAATGTGACAAAGGGCCAACAGTGGAAGAAAATTGTAAGTTTGTGACAACTCAAATAAATCAATCAATAGATTAAATACCATTTGAAACTTTATATTTTCCATCACTAAACCCTTATTAGGATAACAGTTAAAGTATAATTTACTTAATATAAATCAACTATGTCATAGTAATTTTTATTATTTTATTTTACACCATTTCATAAAACATTGTCATGAATAAAAGTGAAATAGTTATTGCAACTACACAAAATAATATTTATTTGCAAGATTTGAAAATAGGTAGTACTTCTTAAATAGAATATTTTTCTTAATATGATAGTGGCTATAATTTATTGCATAACAAATTTTATCATGCCAACATGCATACCATAAGAAAAATGACTAAACATGGCTTTGTTAGAGGCTTAACCTAGTTGAATTTTTATTGATAATCATGTATCAGGTCGATGTAGTTTAGATAAAATAGGAAAATATATTTTTAAAACAATAAGGTAGTAACATGTAAAAGACCTTCAGAACTTTCACACATAGATTTGGAGATATACATCACAGTAGATTAAATGGTAAGAAACATGGCTTAGTTGTTGGAGATGACAATTTTAGGTAAGCATGATAAACACTATTAAGGAAAAAGAGTTAAAAGATGTAGCTAGTTTGATTCCTTGATCATTCAATTACAAAAAAGATTTAGGTCATATCTTAGTTCTCATGAGAAGTAAAAATAAATGAGAATTTAGAAATACAAAATTTATTGAATATTATGATATTAATGGAATTTTACATATATTATTTTCTCATAAGTCCTCACAGTGCATAATTGAAAGGAATTATAAAACATTATTAGATTTAGCTAGAAATATGTTGAATTAATATAAAATACTTAATTTGTTTTAAGTAGAATCTTTCTTATAGTTTGCTATCTTTCAAATAAAATATTTTATATGAATAACTTAATCAGATCTCGTTATCAACTAGTACTAGACAACATGAAATGACAAATTGCCCTTTTGCATTATTCTTACTATAAATAAAATAACCAAAATAATAAGAAGAGAGAATTATTAAATTTAAAAGTGAAATGAAGAAATTTTAATCGGCAATTTATTTAGTGATAGTACTTATCTAGTTTTTATTAAAAAACTAATGAGCTAGAAGAATCTATCCAAATAAATTTTGTTGAATGAATTTCATCTAAACAAGATAGTGTGAACATAGATGATAAATTTATAGGATTTGAGAAATTAAGTTTGAAAGATTCAAATCAAATAGATAAGGGGAAGGAAGTATTTAAAGAAAATAAAATAGTCAAAATTTCAAGAAGTTTTATGTTGAACAACAAAAAAGATTTGGAGTTAATGGTAAATTAGATTAGGTAAACAAACTAAATGAAGCTTATGTTGTCTTAATCAAGTATCTATGGTATAGCATGATAGACTATATGGCTTTTTTTCTTTCATATGACTATACCAAAAAAATAGAGAACATGTTTTTTATCAAAAATAAAGATGAAGATCAACTTATATGCTAAATAAATATAGATGAAATTGTATTTGGAGCAAATTAGATAAGCGTATGTAAATATTTTTTAATAAAAAAACAATTTCATAGAATTTTAATGGGTCACTTAACTATCTTCTAATGTATTCAAGTTAAGCAAATTAGAAAGACATTTTGTCATAAAAAAATATATTTTTGAATTATTAAGAAAATATGGTTTCAAAAATGCCAAACCTAAAAAAGCATCTATTGGCAACAAATCCCATCTAGATAAAGGTGAATAACGAAAATTGGTAGATATTAGAAATTCATAAAGTTATAAGTAAATAGTTGTTACATCTTACCATATGTATACTTGACATAAAAAATATTTTTTGTATGTGTTGGGTTCCAAGCTTGTGCGAAAGAATATCTTTTACTAACAAAAAAATATATATTGAAATGTAACTTGGAATATGTTAACAAAGGCTTTGGTATCCAAAAGATGAATAAAATTTTCAATTAAAGCGTTCTCCATTAATCTAGAAATACAACATATAGAAAAATCATAAATGGAACATGCTAGTTTTTAAAAAATTCACTAACATGATATACTAAAAGAAAACATTATTTTGCACAATCTACTAAATGTTTTTTCTATATAACTACAAGTTCTTTTGTACATCAAGTTTTTTAGATAAAAAATAATTGGGAGATTATGGTGCTACACTAAAACAAGTTCTTATTTAGAAAATAAACCTAAGTAAAAATAAAACAAATCATTCATAAGAAAAATGTATAGATTTTATATATCTTTTAATAAAAGAACCTATTGAACATAACAATATTTAATTATAATTTGCACCTACTAATTATCTATATCCATTTATTTTAAAAAAATTTTATAGTTAGTACAATATACAAAACATAGTTTACGTTTAGGAGCATTAAATCCCTTCGAGTAATAACGAAAAGGGGAGTTAATCTCTAACTATATTGCATATATATATATATATATAAGGAGTTAATCTATAACTATATTTCATACTTTTTTAATAAGTATTTTATATCTTTAATAAATTCGTTAATGGCCTTGTTGTTATGAAAGGAAAAGATTGTTGTGTTGTTGAACCTAATCATCGCACTTTTTTCCAATAACAAACTTTAAATATTTCTAAAAAATTAGTCTATCCAATTTAAGATAATTTATATTTATATTAATAGGAGAACTTAAGGAATAAGAGTTAATTTTAGATACTATGAAGATCGTCTAAATTGGATTGATAGAACAATAACTGTGTTGTTTTAAATTTAATTTTTTTGTCTTAATTGATTGAAATAATTTTTATAATTCACAAAATTAAATTTCTTCATCACAAAAATCATTATTTAAATAAATCATCTCAAGAAAAACATAGGGCTCGAAAACTTTGATCATCATAAAATTCATCCTTCCTTGTTCTTTGAGAACATAGGCCGAATGAGTACTTATAAAAAAATAAAGTTCAATTAATGGCATAGTTACGTCAGACATTGGTATAAAGTTTTGTAAATAATTTAAATTTTTATATATATGGCAGTATTGTGGTAGGGCTTGACTTCTAAATCCATATTATATAGTTTTGGGTAAAGGAACAACTCCTAAACTTGCTATCAAGTTGCTAACAAGCAAGGTCAGATCTCTCAAGTGAACTAGTAGGCAACCAACCGAAAATGTTCTATCAATTGTTTGCTTGTAGGGAAAACATTATATATAGCTATCATTCACAGAAATAGGTAATGCTTCATAAAAATTCTTGACTCTGTTTGAGGAACTCATTTCTCAAATGTAGAGGTGAATCTAGATAATATGATTTGGTGTTTAAATCAAATTGTAAAAGATTCCTGCTTCTTTCTAAACAATTATAATTAAAATCCAATCATTCCTTCATGAGATTTTTTTGATGGAATAGTCAATAACTCTATTTCCATTTATTAAAACACATATATTCGATTTTAATCAATTGTTCATGCAATTTTCTTGATCAAATGGTCATAAATTCTTTACCATTTCGAAATTGATCAAATTAAAACATAGCCATTTGATCATCCAATTTTTGTAATCTAACTATCTAGACTAAATCTTAACTCTTAATCAATTGTGTGACTCTTATTTACCTCCATAAAATTTGAAATAAAAATCCTATAGAAGTTAGTGAGCTTTAATGGTGGTTTTCTAAGCGCCATTAAGTTAGCTCGCCATTATTTTTCTTAATGCCTCATTTTGAATTATTGTTTTTCAAATCATGTCATTCACCAAATATCAACAAATTGCATGTGTGATAATTCCTTTTAGTTGTTGTGAAATTCTAATAAATAGTAGATTTTTTTAAAATAAAATATTGATGGAGGAATGAAGAAACATTCAAAGCCTAAAAAATTAAGCCTTAGCAATGGAGCTTACTATTATTTCCATTTATTATGTCATTCATTCCATAAGATCCAACTCTCCTTTCTAATTCAATCAACTAAGATTTTATTATTTTATTTTTTTCTAGACTCAGGTAGGAGGAAGGTACAGTTGTGCCTTGTTAGATAATTTTATCAAACATAAGATTGATGTATGCATCAAATTTAGATTTGTGTCCCCAAAAGTTTTCTTTTTCTACTTATTTTATTTGATTATGTGGTTGTTGTAACCTATTTGTTTTATTTTGATCTTATGAATATTTCACCTACCAATGTTTTTGTAAAAGGCTTATATTGGTTAGCTAGGTTTTTAGCTAGCATTGATTAGAGGTGGATGTAGGTTTCAATTTAAGCTAAACCACAGAAAAGCATCTATAGGTACTGATATTGTTTGTAAATTTTTCATTCCATAAATGTTATTTTAAGTTACAAACAATTTATTGTGTTATAAAATAAAATTTAAGTTTTGCACAAAAACATTTTTTCACAAATACTCAATATTTTTAGATATTAAAAAATAATTATTTCTGAAATATCTTTTAAATAAGTTTTTTAGAACTTCAAATTTTCATTCCAAATAATTCACTGCTTCCTACTAGACCACAAATCATGTGTATTATCATAGATCATCTTTCTACAAACCTACACACAACTCTAGAATGAACAATTTCATTATGTGCCTATACTATTCAAATTTTATGGTTGGTTACTAAAATGAACAATTAAAGTGAGAATATCTGACTAGTACCTTGAGCCATTCCAAAAATGATTAAGTTTTCAAGATTTTGACATCAAAACCCTTATGACAAAAATATTTTGTGATTATCTTTTTTGGGAGATATTGTACAAAAATGATAAACACTATATTTCAATCACAACACCTATAAACCTATAATTCAAGTTTTCAAGAGCTAGTTTTGCAAGCTGCATAGTTTTGTTATTGCATGCCATTATGCACCAAAAATGTTGTCAACCCATGATTATGTTCTAACATGATATTACCTGTGAGTGTTGAATGCACTCATCCATGCCTGACTACTCCTTTACAAAAAATAGTGGTGATAATAGTGCCTTTATCTTTCCATTACAAATCACTTTCTTATCTAATTCTATACACAAATACACACACATACCTATACACACGCACACCTATACACACACACACAAAACCCAAGGCATGGCAATAGTTGTCCTTATTATTAAGACATGCCTACACATTTTCTCAAGTAATAAACTTAGTAACCAAGGACATCTTTGGCTCATAATGCTAACCCTTTAACCCTGCATTGAAGTTTTTATATAACAAAACCATATGATATTTTTACGAAAAGTTTGCGTAAGCTATTACTTTAGGAAATAAAAATGATTAATTGCTTTGCAAGATTTGAAGCCATGATTTCATGATGAGGGATAGTTTGAGAACATCCACATTGTGTGCATACATGTGGAGGAATTTAGTCTTAATGGCTTAGCAACTAGTAAGATTGATCTTTATGAATTTCTAGTATGTTAGATTTTTAAAACATATTGAAATCTTTTTATGTGGAACATATGATTTGAGCCGTTACATCTTATGACTTCATTCATATTCATCACCAACTAAAGAAGCAATATGGGAACAACTATGAATTAAAGTTATGATCTTAAGCTCTAAACATTTAAAGTATCCTTAGTAATAAAACATTCATATAAGTACGTAGAAATACTTGTTATACTTCCATTCAACTAACCAATGCATGTTATATTATTTCATAAATTAATGCATGAAACTTTTGATTAATTAAATCTTATTCTTACTAGCTATGCCTTGGATGAGGATTTCGTAGTACATAGGTTGTATGCCATATGGTATGATGTGAGAAAGAAATTGCAGGGTCACTCAACTTTGAATATTTTATAGTATGACATTGGAAAATCATATGTGATGTTGAATAATTGGCACAAAAGGGATATATGTGCAAAAAGTATGTTTCGATCATATTTACATGAAGAAATAATAAGACATTGAAGGAAGTGAAATATTTTAAATTTAAAAATGCTGAAAGAGCTAAAGATTGCATAACAAGAGGCTTTATAGCTTACAAATATTGTTTGAAAAGCACTGACGATGACATTGTGCATAAAATATCATACAAGTTTGTATAACAGATCAAACAAGACAACCAAAAGACATTATTTGTTGATCGCTATAAGTTTAGATAATTATGTTGTATGATTACCTTATCATACAAAAGGATATGTAGACTTTGAATAAACTATATTTTAATAGTTAACCACTCACCATTCTAGTCATTGAAGTTAACATGCTCTAAATCTAAAAGTTGAGGAGAATGAAAACTCTACCAATGCAGAACAACGAGGAAAACCAAGAGAAGCAAAGGAAAAAGGAGGCTCACCTATAAGAAAAATGTTCTCTAGACATGACAAAAGAAGTCCTTGCTATTGGAGAGGTACTACATTATGGTTATAAAATAGAATAACCTTTCATATCAAACATTAAAGTTAGCTATGACTTAAGGAAAGATTAAAAAGATTTTCTTGTTAAATTGCATATGAAATCCTTGGTGAATTAAATGTGATAATAGATATCTAATCCTCTTCCAAAAAATAGCTATGCAAAACTTAACTAAGAATTTTATGGCATGGTCAAACATCAAAGTGTAAAACTGAGTTGATGTCTATAAATCCTCGTTTTGTGATAAGCATATGTGACCAAACGTCTTTGTTAAGCTTGATAATACTTGTAAATCAATTGAGTAGTATGACATGTTAAATATGTATGTTATAGTTACAAAACCATGAGCAGTAATCTATAAAATTCATTGTGGACAAATTAAGCCTTAGCTGAGTAGATAAATCATGAGGTGACACATCAAAATTTATGCAAAGCCATAAGAAAGCTTGTAACCAAGCATCCTTTTCTAATACATATACTTGGGAAGCATTAAAAAGTGTCTAGTTTAGATTGTGATGCTCTAATTAGTAACACTTAGGAGAACCCAATTGGCTTCTAAGGTGTGTATGACCCTCAATTTCTAGTTGGGAGACTTAGAAGGGCTGTTTTGGCATTGATTGTATTGAACTATTTATTTAGAATTTGTTCTTGTTATTACTTTTTCTATCATACTTTAGTAGATATTTTATAGAAATGCATTGGAAAAAATAAAAATGAAAATTTAATTGGATAAAGTTCACTGACTTGACTTTAAATAAATTTTTTAGTTACTATCAAACAACATGTGTAGTTAATACAAATCAGTAAAGTAAAAGTAACAAAACATGAATTGTAAAAAAATTATTCTGTCAATTTTTTGTAAATTTAGATTAAAACTAAAATATTATAAGTGGAAGAAACTTAATATAACTAAATCAATGATATATAAAGAATGCATGATTTGAGATTTAGAGTAAATAGTAATATAACCAAACACAAATAAAACATTTGAAGAAATGAGATGAATTGTATGGGAAAGTTGTATTTTAAAAATAAGTTGGACATTATTTGGAATTACTATAAATTACTAGAACAAATTAGCATAAATAAATATAAATTACCATTATAATCTTAAAAGACCAATTAAAATGTAAATAATATAATTTTAAAAAATACAACGTAAAATTATCAATGATGACAAATTGAAGATATCAAAGATTTGTATAAGAATGTTTCATTCAAAAATACTAAGAACATCAAGTGTAACAAGCTTGATCATGAAATTGGATAAAAAAAGAAATGTCTCATAAAAGGTGTGAAAACATTAGAAACAAAACAATCAACATAACAAAATTCAATAATAAAATGGATAGTGGTCATCAAGATTAGTCCAATGTTTTTTATTTCTCCTTAATCAAACCTCCCTTTAAATAACTAAAATTTTCAAATTGAAAGAGGATAAATAATAATAAATTACTATTATTTAACTAAGAAAATATGTAATAAATCTACAATAAAATAATATGAGACAATGCAACATAACAAAATCAATGCTATATAAAAGCCATATTGGAGGAAATTTTGAGTAGCATTGTAACATAAGAAATTTAAAGAAAATATTTTGAAGAAATGAGATAAATTCCAAACATGCAAAAATCATAAAAAATAATATAAATTTATATATATATATATATATATATATATTTATGAATATCTAATTAGATTAAGGTCTATAAGGAGCCCCAATGGTGCTTGTTTAATCTTGATCAGACCATGTTTGGAATTACTACAAATTACAAGACTAAATAAGCAGACTAAAAATTAAATTATTAATTTAAAATAAAATAAATTAAAACAAAAGTTTAAATGAGAAAAATTTAAGAAATAAAATTATAAAAATAATTGTAAAATACAAGTAACATTGATATACATAGCAACATAACCAAATCTAAGTTAAATTTTGTAAAAATAACATCAGTTATATGATAAGGTTGCATTACATGATTCTAACGTGATAGAGGGTAACATCTTTGATCATGAAATCATATACTAATCAAAATTTGTTGATAACTATGCCAAAACTCTAGAAAGAAGAAAATTAAAAAATATAAAAATATTTAATTGGATAGGACATTTGAGGCAAAGTCTAATAACACCTTTTGCTCACCATTAGATCTTATTTGGAATTAACATGAATTACAAAAAGAAAAAACATAAATCATAATAAATTATTCTTCTAAAATTAAATAAATCTAAATTAAATCTAAAATGATAGAAATTAAAGAAATGTAATTAACTAAATTTATGGAATGTGAAGGTGACACAATGGGAGATTTAGAGTTACATAGTAAAATTACAAAATAAAAGCAAAAACTTTGAAAACAATGGGATAAAATTGTAAGAGAATATTGAATTATGCAAAACTAAAGAGATCAAACGTAAAATACTAAATTATAAATTCAACAAAAACTAAATGTTTCTTAAAGTAGGAAAAAACCTATAAAATAAAATATTAAAAAATATATATAATTTTTAATACTTAATTGGAAAGTGCTATGTGAGACAAGTCCAATGAGAAAGTTGTAGGAGATAAATAAGACATATATTAAAACTAAGATGAGATAAATTAAAGAAATACGACAAGTTGTATGAGAAAATTATATTCAATGATAATTAGGAGATTAGTGCGACATCATTGATCTCTAAATTAGATAAAACTCAAACTTTCTTATAAAATATAAAATGCCCTAGAAAATAAATTATTTGAACCAATAAAATTGTTATTAGATTTCATAGAGCTCATCAAGAAAAGTTTATTGATATTTACTTCTTATCGATCCAACCTCCATTCGAACAAACATGAATTACCAGGGTAATTAAACATAAGTGATATTAAATTATTTTTTCAACAATAAATAAATATATATATTTAGGTAAAAATGAGATTTGGTGAAGCAATATAATATAACAAAATCAAATAAAAAAGTTTTATATGATAAGATATATTCTATTTTAAAGTTATAATTGAATATGGTAAGGATGCTTAGTGTCACAGATTTCATCCTAAAATCATATTGAAATCAGATTGCCACATAATGCATGTCAAAATATTAGAAATAGTACAATTAATAATAAAAAATAAATATTTAATTTGATAGAGCTTGTGGAGATAAGTCCAACACCATCTATTTTATCTTTATCAAACTTCATTTGAAGTTACTATGAAATACCATAATAAATATGCATAAATAGTTATATTTTTAATTATAATATTAGATGAATCATAATAAAGCTAAATTAAGATAAAGTGAGTTTACATAATATAACAAAAATAATATAATATCTTGGTAACACGATAGTATAATTAGAGTTTGTGAGTGATATATCAAAATCAAGTAACTTTTTTGAAAATAGAGGTATATTATATGACAAAATTGTATCCTGAGATGCTAAAACGATCGAGTGTAATATTCTCAATCAACAAATCAAGCACAACTAATCAAGATGATATTAATGGTATCTATTTTATCTCTATTAGATCTCATTTGAAATTATGATAAATTATTAAATAAATAATTATAAATAATAATAAATTATTATTTTAGTCATAAGAAAAATTAATTAAAAAAGTAGAACTAAAAGTAATGCAATACTACTAAATAAAAGAAATTATAATTTCATAGGATTATAACTAAATAAAATAAAAAACATTAAAAAATGAGAAAAGCTTTTCGAATGGTTGCATTGAAAAATATTAAGGAGATTGAGTGTAATATATTTAACCATCAAATTAGGCATAGATCAAAAGATCTCATCAAATATACTAAAACATTAATAAATAAAATATACAAAAATTTTTGACTAGATGGAGCAAGTAAGGATATGTCCAATAACATTACTTTTGTCTCAATTAGACCTGATTTAGAATTCTTATTAATGACCCAATTCACTAGTCATAAATAATAATAAATTATCATTATAGTATATAGTAAATAAATAATAAAGTTAAAAATGAGATAAGAACGAATGTAATATAATAAAAATAAAAATAACATAAAGGTTAAATGAGAGGAGAATTAATGTTTCATCAAAATATAATGAAATCAAATAAAACAATTTGAACAAATTAGAAAAATTACATGAAAAAAAGATTTTGCAAAACACTAAAGAGCTCATGTGTGACATCCTCAATAGTCAAGCTATCTTGAAATAAAATTCCCACATAAAATACATAAAAAAGAAAAAATAAGTACTTAAAAAACGAAAAAAATAAATATTAATTAAAAAAACAATGATGAGATGAATCAAACTACTATTTGTTTTATCTTGATCAGAACTTATTTTGATTTGTTGTGATAAAAAGCCCTTAAGTTGGAATAATAATAAATTATCTTTTATAATTATGTAATATATATTTACTCAAAATTAGATAAATTGAAACAACATAATATAATAAAATTAAAGTGATGTAAATGTCATAATAGAGGAGATTTGGTGTTTCATAGCAATACAACAAAATCAAATCGAACAATTTGATAAATTGAGGTCAATTGTATAAGAAAGTTGCATTCGAAAATCAATGGAGATCGAGAGTAACTTCCTTGATTTTCATGTTATGTTAGAATAAAAATTACTGGAAAAGCATGGAAATTTCTTAGAAATAAAATGCTTCAAAATATAGAAATGAGTAATTAAATTCATAAACCTTGTCAAGACTAATGTAATGATATTTGTTTCATCTCAAGCAAAACTTGTTGGAAAATTTTACTAATTATAGAAATAAATAGGCATAATATAACAATAAAATTAAGCATGAAAGTTGCATTCAAAGATAATAAAGAGATCAAATGAAACATCATCGATCACAAAATTAAGCATGAATTAAATATTTAGTAAGGTGAGGCAAAATCTTGAGACAATTGTGTTAAAAAATAAAAATAAAAAATTTATTTTATTGAACTCTTTGACACATGTTCAATGATGGCTATTTCATCTCTATTAGACAACTTTTAGTAATTATTGGGAATTATAAGAAAAATAAAGCTTTAATATTTAAACAAATAATATTTTAAAATGCACAAAAAAATTACTAAAATTGAAATAGGAGAAATTTAACAAATTTAACATAACCAAATAAATATGATGTAAATATCATAAGAAGGCAGAATAGAAATTCATCATAACATAATGAAATAAATTAAAAACTTTCAATTAAATGTGAAACAGTATAACCAGGTGTGAAGAAAAAATATATTATATTTAAAAATAAGATGTTTAAATTTAAATTGATTGAGTTTGTTTTTTCCAAAACTGTTGTTTCGTCTTGATCGAAGTTCATTTAGAATTTTTTAATTAAAAAAGTTGTTCTTTATAAATAACAATTAATTACTTTTTTATATTTAATAAATACATATAAGATGAAATTAGATAATGTGATGAAATAACATAATAAATCAAAGAGAAAAATTTGAAGGAATTCGAATTTTTTTTTTGAAAAGTTACCTTTAAACATTCTAAGAAAATCGAGTGAAATATCATTAATCACCAAACAAGTGATAAATTGAAATGCCTCAAGCATGCATAGTAATAGAAAAATGTGCAAAAACCGCACAAATAAAACTCTTAAAAGTCAAAAATTAGAACAAATGATACAAATTATTTAGGAAAGTTTTGTTGAAAGATACAAAGGAGATTGAGTGCGACATCCACAGTCGATGAATCATGTATCAATTTAAATGTCTCATAAAGTGTGCTAAACTACTAGGAAATAATGTTTTTAAAAAAAATGAATGAATATTTAGTAAGATAGACATATTCTAAATGAACGAAAGGACATTTTTCCCTCTCAATCAGACCCCATTTGAAATTAATAACAATTACCAAAAATGTAGTACAAATTGTAATAAATTACTATTTTAATATTTGTTCTATATATATATATATATATATATATATATAAATATATATGGAGTCTTTATTAAGGTAAATTGAAGTAATGTATTATAACAAAATCATGTTGTTGTAAAGATGAAACGAGATGAGATTAAGAATTATATAATAACATAGAAAATTAAGGTGAACAATTTGAAGAAATGGGATAAATTGTAAAGGAAACTTACATTCAAAAATACTAAAGAGATCAATTGTATCATCCTTGATCATCAAGTAACACATGAATCAAAATTTCTCATAAAAGATGTTAAAGCCTTAGAAATTAATTATTTCAATATATATAAAAAACTTTTAGTTGGTTAAAGCATATTGAGATGAGTATAATGACACTTGTTTCATCTCAATCGAACCTCGCATAGAATTACTATGAATTCCAAAATTAAATAACAATACATAATATTAGTTAAACTTTTCATATTAGGTTAGGGTATACTGAAGTTGAAAAGAGATGAACTAAAGTAATGTAATATAACCAAATAAAGACAATATAATTGTTGCATTAAAGGAAATTTAAAGTTACATAACAAAGTAAAACAATCAAAGAATAAAATGTGAAGAAATGAGATAATTTGTTTAAGAAAATAGTACTCCAAGATTGTAAGGACATTGAGTATAGCATGGTTAATTCTTATATTAGGTACAGATCAAGATATCTTAAAAAGAGAGTTTTTTTTGTAAGAAAATAAAATATTTAAAATTATATAAATGAATGTTAATTGGGTAGAGTTTTTCAAGGTGAGACCAATGATTTTTGTTTTAACTCTAGTCCTCATTTTGAATTATTACAAACTAAACAATTAAATAAGAAAAAATAATAATAAATTAATATTTCAACTTTATGTGATATATAGTAAATCTAAAATGAGATAACCTAAAGAAATGTAATATAAGAAAATTATAGGGAAGTAAAGGTAACTATAGAAGAGAATTAAAGCTTCATTTTAATACAACAAAATGAATTCAAAACTTTTGAAAAAAAGTCAAATTGTAAAGGAAAGTTCCATTCAAAAATATTGACGACATTAAGTTAAACATCATTGATCATCAAACAATATAAGAATAGAATTGTCTTATAGACCATGTAAAATCTTGTGAAATGAGATTCTTAAAAATTTAGAATTAAACATTTAATTAGATAAAGGTCATCAAGGTGAGTCCAACATTCATTGTTTTGTTGTGATTGCACCTCATTTTAAATTTTTATGAGTTGTTAAGGTAGACATACATAAATAAATATTATTATTATGAAACTAAAAAATATTTTAAAGTTGAAATGAGGTAAAATAAAGAAAAGTAATCCTACTAAAATTAAAGCTATATAAAAGCCTCATAGGAGGAGAATTACAATTTTACAGCAATAAAACAAAATCAAATGAAAAATTTGAAAATATGCATAAAATGCACAAGAAAAATACCTTCAAAGTGAAACTAAAGACATCTAATATAACTAAAGCACGAAGATGTAAAGATCACATTAAAGAAGAATTAGAGATTCATAGTAATATGATAAAATTAAAAAAAAATTGTTTTTTAAAAAAAAGAGATAAACTTTACAAGAAATTTAAATTATAAGATATTAAAGAGATCAAGTACAAATTAAGAACCAATGAATTTAAAAAATAAATATTTAATTAGATAAAGATCATCGAGATGAGTCTAGTCAAGTTTGTTTCATATCAATCGAACATTGTTCACGATTATAGTGAATTACAAAAATTATAAACATAAAAAATAATAAATTTTTATTTTGGTGTTAAGGATATATATATTAATGATGAAACTAGACACATTAAGCTAATATAATATAACAATATCAAAAACAATAATTTGAAGAAGCTTGATGTGTTACATGCAAAGCTCTTTTTCTAACATACTAAAGAGATTGAGTCCTCGATCATAAAAATAAGAAAAAAATGAAAATATCTAGTAAGGCATGTATAAAACATAGAAAAAAATTAAAAGTAAAAAAATCAACATTTAATTAGATTGATGTCATCGAGATAAGTCCAACAGCATTTTATATTTCTTGGTTGAACTATTTTGAAATTACTATAAATTAAGAAAATAAATAATAAATAATAATAATAAATGAACTTTTGTAAGGTATTAAACTAAGTCAAGGTTTTGTAAGGGCCACATGTGAGGGAACTTAGGGTTATATAACAATATAATAAATCAAAGCATCACTTTTTAGAAATAGATAAATTATACAAATAAGTTACATCCCAAGATACCAAAGAAATAAGTGCAACATCTTTGAACGTCATATCTTGTATGAATCAAAATGTTTAGTAATACATATAAAACTCATAAAAATAAAATATTTAAAACTATAAAAAATTAATGTTAAATCAATAAAACAAATCAGGTCAATCCCAATCACATTTGTTTTCTCTCATTTTGACCTCATTCAACATTGCCATAAATTACTAAAAAATAAATAATAAGATAAATTAAAGTAATATAATATTACACAATGAAATTCATATAATGGTACATAACAACACATCTAAATTAAAACTAAAATTTTAAATAAATAAGATAAATTCTAACATCCTCAATTATCAAATTGGGTAAGACATTTATCTTGTCTCAATCAAACCTTATCTAAAAAAGTTGTGAATTAAAAATGTAAATAAGCATAATTAAAACTTAATTTTAATTTAAATATAACTTAAGTTAATAATAAAGTTAGAATGAGATAAATTGAAGTAAAAAAAATAAACAAATAAAATTGATGTAAATATGACATGAGAAGAGAATTAATATTCCATATTAATAAAATAAAATAAAACAAAATTTTTTTATAAATGCTATAAATTATAGCATAAATTTGTATTTTAACATAATAAAGAGATCGAGTTTAACATTCTGAAACATCATAATCAGCTATGAATCTAAATGTCTTATAAAATGTTCAAAATCTCTAAAAAATAAATAAGTTAAAAGTATAGAAATGAATATTTAATATGATTGAGGTCATTTAGATGTGTCCAATGTTATTTTCTTTGTCATGATTGGATATTATTCGAAATTAATATTAATTATACTATTAAATAGTAAAATATAATACTAAGCCATAATTTAAATATTTAATAAATATATATATGAAAGTAAAATTGAGATAAATTTAAGCCATCTAATATAACAAAATCAAAGAAAAAACATTCAACAAAAAGTATAAATTCTACAAAAAAGTTGTTGTTGAAGATAATCAGGGGATCATGTGTAGTATTCTCATTCATCAAATTAGGTACGAGTGAAAATGTCTCTTGAAATATACTAGCATCTTCGAAAATTAAATATCTAAAAACATATAATTGAATATTTATTTTGGTAAAACTCTTACAGATAAGTGCAATAATGGTTATTTTATATCAATAAGAACTAGTTTGCAATTATAACAAATTACCTAATGAACTAAAGATAAAAATTAAAAAATTATAATTTTAGTATTAAGTAAATATGTAATAAATATAAAAAGAGTTAAATTGGAGAAATGTAACATAATCAAATAAAAATTATATAACTATTACACAAGAGTAGAATTATAAATTCATAGTAATATAGTCAATTGAAATAAAGATAAATTTGAAAATTTTTATAAATTATGTGAAAAAGTTGTATCAATGGTAAGGAGAACGACTATAGAATATTCAATCATCAAATCAGGTTTAAATCAAATTTACTATTAAAATATGCCAAAAGCCTAGAGAATAAAATATTTTAAAAAATATAAATAAACATTTATTTGGACATATCTGATCATGACTAATCTAATGATATTCTTTTCATCTCAATTTAAACTCATTCAAAATTATAGAGAATTAACAAATCGTGTAACAATAAAAATAATACATGAGAGGGAATTATAGTTCACATGAGATGGATATATATGTTGATAGTTATATTAGGAAATGAAATCATGATATTTTAAAACAATTAGATAAATTATGAGGAAAGTAATGTTCCAATATACTAAGAAGATTTAGTGTGTATCCTTAATCATTAAGTGAAGCTTCAATCAAGACATCTCAAAAAACATGTCCAAATTCTTGAAAATAAAAATATTTAAGATATAGAAATCAAATTTTAATTGGATAGAACTAATTGACTGCTGTCCAATAAGGTTTGCTTCATTTTAATTATAGCTTATTTAGAATTAATACAAATTACAAATGAAATAATATCAAATAATAAAAATTATATTCAAAAATTACATAAACACATAATATCATTGAAATGAGATAAAAAAAAATAATGTAGTATATCCAAATAAAAAGAATTTAAAGGTCATATGAGTGGAGAATTAGCATTTTATTATGACTTAATCGAAGTAAATAATTTCACAAAAGAATACAAAATGTTTCATTGGAATGTTTCATTTTAGGATGCTAAGGAGATCAAATGTAATGTATTTCATCATCAAATCAAGGATCAATAACAAATTTCAACTAAAACATTAAAAAATCATAAAAAATAAAAATAATTTAAATAAAAAAATAAATATTTAATTTGATAGAGCTAATTGAGACAAGTCCAACAATGTTGGTTTCTTCTTGATAAGATGTCTTTTGGAATTATATTGATTTACAATATTTAGTAGGCTTAAATAATAATACAATAATTAATTATTTTAATATTAAGTTATAAATTAATGATGAATGAGAGAAACTAATGCAATGTAATATTACTAAAGCAAATCAATATAAATGTCATATAAGAGAAGAGTTTTAGTTTTAAAGTAAAATAACACAATTAAATCAAAACTTTTTAAAGTTGTAATAAATTGAATGAGAAATTTCTTTCCAAGACACTAAAGAGGAGTTTAATATTCTTGATCATCTAATTGTGAAAGAATCAAGTTGTTTTGTATGACATGCCAATTATTATAAAATAAAAAATAAATAAAAATAATAAAATTCAATATTTCATTTGTAGAGCTCCTCGATACAAGGTTGATGAATTTTACTTCATCTAAATTGGTCCCCTTTTGTAATTACTATAAATTTCCTAAATAACTAGGCATAAATAGAAATAAATTATTATTTTGGCAACTATCAAACAACTTACCAATCAAGGTGTTTATCAAAGCTTGTCAAAACCTTAGAAAATAAAAAATTTACAAAACAAAAATGAATATTTGAATGGATAGAGCTTATCTAGACTAGTATAACAACGCTAGCTTCATCTAGATAAGATTTTAATTAGAGTAATTATGAATTAGCATTGTTAATAATATTAAATAATAATAAATTATTACTTTAAGCTTGTGAAATATATATTAAAGATAAAATAAGATAAAGTAAAGCAATGCAATATAACCAAATCAAATTCATGTAAAGGTCAAAAGAGAGGAGAATTAGAATTTAATAGCAAGAGTAACATAATGAAAGCATATTGAATTATTTTAAAAAAAGAGATCAATTTTATAGGAAACTTCAATTCCAAGATATGATAGAGACCTTGTATAAAATACTTCATCATTAAATCAAGTATAAATTAAAATATCTTATAAAGTGTGCAAAAATATACAAATAGAAAATATTAAAAAAACTATAGAAATGAGTAATTAATTTGATAAAGCTGATCAAGATGACTCTAATAACATTTGTTAGGAAACATCAATTCCAAGATATGATGGAGACCTTGTATAAAATACTCGATCATTAAATGAAGTATAAATTAAAATATCTTATAAAGTGTGCAAAAAAATACAAATAGAAAATATTAAAAAAATATAAAAATGAATAATTAATTCAATAAAGCTGATTAAGATCACTCTAATAACATTATTTCTGCTACATCAGAACATATTTGGAATTACTACTAATTACTTCAATAAAAAAGCATAACTCGTAAAGAAATGTTATTTCAGTTTTAAATAAATATATAACAAATAAAAAAATAAGAATAATTAAAAAAATATCATATAACAAAATCAATCTTATGAAGATGAACGTAAGTTAGGAAATAGAGATGAATTACAATATAATAAAATAAAAAGCAAACAATTTGAGTAGTTAAGATAAATTATTAGTGGAAGTTGCATTCCAAGGTGAAAAGATTTATGAGGGCATCATCTTTGATGGACAAAACAATTGAAAATCCAAATGTCTCACAAAGCATTGAAATCCATATAAAATAAAATTCTTAAAAAAATAAATATATATTTCATTTGATGGAGCTTATTGAGTTGAAACCAGAAAAGTTTGTTCAATCTTGATCAAACCTTTCTTGTAATATCAAAGAATTACAAAGAAATATACATAAATTAAAAATAAATTGTTATTTTAATTTTAATCAAATATTTATTAATGGGTAAAATGAGATAAATTTAAACAATATAATATAACAAAATTATAGTGATATAAGGGTCACATGAGAGGATATTTTGAATTATATAATAATATAACCAAATTAAGGCAAAACTTTTGAAGAAATGAGATAAATTCTAAAAAAAATCTTCATTCAAAGATACTAAAAAGATCATGTGTAACACCCTCAATCATGAAATTATGTATGAATCAAAATGTCTCATAAAATATATCAATAGCCAAAAAAATATTTAAAAGTGTATAATTGAAAATTAATTCAATAGAGCTTGTTGAGGGAGTAAAATGTCATTTGCTTCATCTCAATCAAATTTTTTGTCGAACTACTGTAATAATTAGTGAAAATAAGAATAAATAATATTCAATAATTATTTTAATATTAAGATAATATATATTAAAGCAAAAATAACTTAAATTGATAAAATTGTTTATAATAAAATCAAAGAATGTAAATGTCATAGAAGAGAAGATTTAGAAATAGATAGCAATATAACTAAAAAATGCAAAACATTTGATGAAAGAGGTAAATTATATAGAGAAATTACATTAAATGTGCCAAGTAAACTGATTGTAACATCCTCTATCAAAAAATAAGATATAAAATGAAATTGTTCATAAAAAGTACAATAAGATCAGAAAAAAAAATATTTAAATTTTATAAATAAATATTTCATTTTTCACTTAGATGTGTCCAATGATACTTGTTTTATATTGATTAAAAATCTTTTGGAATTTCTATGAATAAAATTCTAAAACTCATAAATAATTATAAATTATCATCATAATATTTAATATTTATAATAAAGCCAAAATAGAATAAATTATTAAAATATAATATAAACAAATCAAAATTATGTAATGGTCATTCGAGAGGTGACTTAGACTTAAAAATTAATATACGCAAATCAAATTAAAATATATGAAGAAATGAGATGCATTGGATACAAAACTTGCATTCCATGATACAAAGAAGATTTAGGGTAACACCATCGATCATCAAATTAGTTACAAATTAAAACGTCTCTAAAAGCAAGCCAAACCTATAAAATGAAACATATTTGAAACTATAAAATTAAATATTTAATATGAAAAGTTCATGGGGAGAGTCCGGCGACATATGTTTCATTATAAGTAGAACTATACTAAAATTATGATAAATTAAAAAAATAAATATGTATAAATACTGATAAATTATTATTTCAATATTTAGTAAAACATGCTAAAGTAGAAATGACATATACTGAAGCATTGTAATGTAACAAAATTAAAATAATGCAACAATTATAAAATAGTTGAAAATTCAATTGTAATATATCAAAGAGATCGAGTGCAACATCTTCGATTATTAAATTTGGTACAGATTGAAGTATCTATTAACATATGTCAAAAACAAAGAAAAAAAATATTTTAAACATCAAAATATAATTTTAAATAGATTGAGCTTGCAAAGATTTGTCTAATGATTTTTATGAAATCTTGATAAGGCCGCTTTTTGAATTACAATAAATTACAATACTAAGGAAGCATAAATAATTCCAAATCATTAATTCAATATTTAGTAATTGGTTTCAAAAATAAAATGACATAAACTAAGGCAATGTAATATAATCAAATCAAAGAATTTAAAAGTCACATAATAGAAGAATTGTAATTTCATAGTAACATCATCAAATGAAATTAACAAATTAAAAAAATGAGATATTTTTAAGGGGAAAGTTGCATGACATGATCCTATGGATATCAATTTTATAGAAAAGATCATTAAATTAGTAGCAATCGAGATGTCGCACAAAATTTGTTAAACATTAGAAAATGAATTATTTAAAAGTATAGAAATCAATATTTAATTTAAAAAATCTTATTGACAAGAGTCAAATGTTGCTTGTTTTACCTTTATTAGGCCACATTCCAAAAGAGCATAACAAATAACAAATTATTATGTCAATTTCTAATAAATAAATATTAAATATGAAATGAGATATGTTAAAATAAGGTAAAATAACTAAATGAAAGTGGTGCAAAGGTATCACGATATTAGATTTAGTGTTGGCCTTGGCCAATAATATAACCAAATTAAAGAAAAAGTTTTGAAAAAATGAGATAAATCTTACAACAAATTTGTATTACAGGATTTTAAGGAGATCGATTGTATCATTCTAGACTCTTAGATCACATATGAATTGAAATATCTCATAAAATATATAATAAGCTATAGAAAACAAAGCTTTTTAAATTTTAAAAAAAATATCTATTTGGATAAAGCTAACAACGATGTCTCCAACAATGTTTGTTTCAACTTAATGGCACTTGTTTAGAATTATTACAAGTTGTAAAATTAAAAGACAAAAACTATAGCAAATTGTTATTTCTATATAAAGTAAATATATAATAATAATGAAATAAGATCAACTATAATAATGTTACAAAACTAAATGTTAAAGTTGTGAAAATCTTGTGAGAGTAGAATTAGAGTTTATTTTGATATGTCCAAATAAAATCACGTATTACTTGAAGTGCCATGAATTCCTTATTATCTCAAAATTCAGCTTTCTTTGTAATTTATCTCATTTCTTTAAATTATTTTCTTAGATTTGGTTATATTACTTTTTTAAACTAAATCACATCTCTTGTAGCCTTAATAAAACTTTTATTTAGTAATAATATATTTCATCTATTTATCTCATTTTAATATTTTATGTTTTGAGTTTTTTAGTTGCTTTGTGATAATGTCTTATTTGTCACTTAATTGATGACCTAAGATGTCACATTTGATCTCATTGGTATCCTAGAATACAACTTTCTATTATAATTCACATAATTTCATCAAAGTTTTTTGTTTTTTTTTTCGTATTATAAAAAAACTATTAATCTCCTCCTATTTGATTTTATAGTCATCTGAGTAGCCTAATTAAACTTTTATTTTATATAATTTTGTCATATTTTATTTTTTAAGGTTTTGACATATTTTATGTGATATTTTTATTCGTACCTAATGTAATTATTGATGAAGTTATTCTTGATCTCATTTTTACCTTAGAATATAGTTTTATCATGTAATATATTTAATTTTCTCAAATGTTTCGCTTAATTTCACTATATTACTATGTATGTCTAGTGTCCATTCATGTGTAATCTACATATGTTTGATTTAGTCATTTCAAATTGTATTAATTTATCTCATTTTGTCTAATACATAATTACTTAAATCTAAAAAAATACTTCATTATTATTAATGATTGTTTAGTTTAGTAATTTGATGGAATTCTTAACAAGGGCTAACCGAGATAAAAGAAACATCATATGATTCATGTCTATTAACTATATGTAAATTTCAATTTTGTACTATTAAATATTTTATTTTCATTGGTTTAAGTATGTTTTATAAGACATTTTGATTGGTACTTGATTTGAAAATCGAGATTGTTACTATTGATCTTACAAGCATCTTGGAATGTGATTTTTCATAAGATTTATGTAATTTGTTAAGTTTTCTATCTTTAATTCAGCTATATTACTATGTAACTTTGAATCTTCTCTTATGTGAAATTTACATGTCATCGATTTTTTTGCTATACTACATCAATTTGTATCATTTTTGCCTTAGTACAAATTTATTAATTCTTAAAATAATAAGTTGTTATCATTTCTAATTATTTTCTTTGGTTCTTTATAATAATTCCCAATGAAGTCTTATAAAGTTGAAAGAAACATTGCTAGACTCATCCTAATAAGCTCTATCATTTTAATTATTCCATTTTATATTAATAATTTTTTTATTTCATAGTGTTTTTGAATTGTTTACAAAATATTATTATTCAAACCTTTTTTGATTATGTAAGATATCACACTAAAATTCTTTAGTATTTTGAAATATAAATTTCTCATATAAGTAATTTTTTAAAAAGTTGTGCTTTGATTTGTTTATATTACTACGTAAGTTTAAATCTTCTCTCTTGTGACATTCACATCGCTTAGACTTGGTTATATTATATTACTTTAATTTATACCATTTTAACTTTAACCTTCATTTACGTAATATTAAAATAATGCTTTCTCAAGTTTCTATGCTTTTCACATGCTTTACGAGCCTTTTTGATTCATGCTTCATTTGTTGAACAAGAATATTATAGTCGATCTATTATATATTGGAATATAGCTATCTTGTATAATTTATCTCGTTTTTTTGAAAAAGTTTCACTTTGATTTTGTTATATTTTTATAAAGCTCTTATTCTCTTATGATGTGGCCTTTATATTTTTCTTTGATTTTGTTTCATTAAACTCCTACAATTTATGTTATATTTGCTTTATTATAAATTAATTAAACATTAGGGTAATAACTTTTGATTATTTATTATTCTTTACCTTACGAATTCGAGATGAAACAAACAAAAATTGATGCATCCCAATGTAAATTACATCATTAATTGTTTGGTATTGTAATTTAAATATTTTTTGTATATGATATATTTTGATTTGTTCTTAACTGTAAGGTCTAGGATACTGAACCCAATCTCATTAGTGCCTTGTAAATCTACTTTCTTAAACACTATTTCTTATTATTTTGAAATTTTTAACTTTTATTTTGTCATATTTAATTTGTTTAATTTATAAAATTCTATATTTAGTATATATTTACTTAATATTAAAAATAATAATTTGTGTTTATTTATTTTTATTTAATTCTGTAATTCATAATAATTCTACACAAGGTTAAAAAGATACAAAAAAGTTTTTTTTAACTAATCATGTTGCTCTAACAAATTCAATGTTAATTTTTATATTATTAAACAATTTTTTCTTTTGCCTTATCAAGGTTTATGACTTTTTTATGTGCATCCATTTTTATAATAGACGATATTATACATGATCCACTTAGTATCTTAGAATCTGACTTTCTCACAAAAATTTTCTCATACCTTAAATTGTTTTTCTTTGTGTTGGTTATATTATTACGAACCTCTAATTCTCCTCTTATGTGATGTTTACACCATTTGATTTGCCTATATTATATTACAACAATTTGACCAATTTCAACCATAGTATGTGTTTACTTAATATTAAAAATAAATTTTTTTATTTATGTTCATTTATTAGAGAATTCATAGTAATTCCTAACATGATCTGATCAGAATGAAGGAAATATTGCTGGACTTTTCTCGACAAATTTAGTATATCGGAGTGCAATTTTTTGTGCAATATATCTCATCTTTTCGAAATTGTTTCTTTAATTTTGTCATTATACTTTCTAACTTTAAATCTCTTAATCTACTAGCTTTTTATGCCTTTGATTTGGTTATATTTTGAGTTATCTCAATTTAGCTATATTTTCTTTGTGTTTATTTACTTTGGTAATTTTCATTAGTTGCAAACATGCTACGAATGACTCAAAAAAAGCCACTGGGCTCGTCTTGATGATTCTTACATAAATAAATATTTATTTTTAATAGTTTTAACTATTTTATTTTTGCTATGCTTTTAGTGGTTTTATGTGACATTTTTATTCATACTTAGATTTGGGATTTAAGAAGTTAAATTCAACTTCCTTTATAACTTGTAAAATAACTTTCTTACACAATTTCTCTTATTTTTTCAAATTTTAACTTTTGATTGGTTATATTTCTATGGAATTCTTATTCTTCTTTTGTGCAATGCTTATAGTGCTTTAATTTTATTATGTTACTTTGCTTTAGTTGATTTTATATTTGTTTTCTTTTTTATTTACATAATGTTAAAATAATAATTTATTGTTATTTGCTCTTAGTAATATTGGAAATTAAAAGCAAATCAAAATTTGGTACAACTAAGAAAAAATAAGTATAATTTAACACATCTAAATGAGCAATATATAATTAATTATATATTTTCATATATTTCAATAATTAATTTCTTTCTTTTTATGCACTTTATTAGAAATTTAGCTCATTCTTGATTTGCTAATCATTTTGGAAATTTGCATTAATTTTGAATTTGGTCTAAGACTAAAAAATCATTAGACTCATCTCAATGAGCAATCCTGTTTAATAACCCATTTTTACATTTAAATATTTTATTTTTAAGGTTTTTGCTCAATTTATGAGACATTTTAATTTATACTTCATTTGTTGATGAAGGTTGCTACCCTCGATCACCTTAGTAGCTTGTAATAAAAATTATCATATAATTATATCATTTTTTTTAAAATTCTAGCTTTGATTTTTTTAAATTACTATGTTACCTAATTCTCATTCAATTTATATGCTATTAATAAGGATACATTATTTTTCTTTAGTTTATCATATTTTAATTTTAATATATATTTGATTAATAAAATAATAATTTACTATTGCTTATGCTCATTTTATTTGGAAATTCAAAATAACATAAAACAATGTCCATTGAAGAAGCAATAAGCTTTGCCATACTTATCTTGATGAGATTTATTCAATTAAATATTTATTTTTTAAATAATTAATTATTTTAGTTTTTATAGTTTTGACATATTATGTGAGATATTTCAATTCGTTCCTAATTTGAGTACTGAGGATGTTAACTTGATTTACTTAGTAGTTTGGAATGCCATATTTTTCACACAATTTATATTAGTGTGTAATTCACAGTCTACTCTAATAAGATAATTACATAGCAACGATTTTGATATGTCACATTGTAT
Source organism: Vanilla planifolia (assembly GCA_023846275.1). Taxonomy (NCBI): domain Eukaryota; kingdom Viridiplantae; phylum Streptophyta; class Magnoliopsida; order Asparagales; family Orchidaceae; genus Vanilla; species Vanilla planifolia. Next base: position 903,214 of record CM043871.1, on the reverse strand, counting down.
TAGTTTTTGTTAGTTTAGTAATATTATATATTTATTTAACTATAAAATTATTTTTCCTTAATATTTATTCTTTCTTAATTTGGTAATTGTTAGTTATTCTAAGCAAGGTTTGATTGAGACAAAAGAAATATGGTTATTCTCATTCGATGAGGTCCGTCTAATTAAAAAATTATTTTTATATTTTGAAATATTTTTTCTTGTTTTTGGTACACACTATAATACATTTTATTGATACCTGATGATCAATGTGATTTAACCAAATCAAAATAATGTAAAGATCAAACAAGTAAAGAATTAGAGCTTTATAACAATATAACAAAGTCAAGGTAAAAAATTTCATTAAATCAGATAAATTATATAAGAAAGTTGCATTTCAAATTATTGAAGTGATTGAGTGTGATATCTTACAAATAAAAATATCTAGTAAAATATGCAAAACTTTTAGAAAATTAAAAAACTAAATATCATTGATCAAAACAAGTTTTGAATTACAAAAAATAATCAAAATAAATAAGACTAGATAATAACATAATACAAAAAAATGAAAATGATGTAAAGCTGAAATGTAAGATGATTTAGTGTAAAATTGTAATATAACAAAATCAAAGGGCAAAATTTTGAATAAATGAGTTGAATTTTAATAAAAAGTTACACTATATGATATTAAATAGATTCATTGTAACATCCTTGATAATCAAATTAAAAATGAAAAAACTTGACTAGCAAATCATGCTTAAATCTTACAAAATAAAACTATTGAAATATATAATGAATATTTAGTTGGTTAATTTCACTCAAATGAGTCCAATGACATTTGTCCCTTCTCATTTGATACTCATTTTAATATATTCCAAATTTTGAAAGTAAATTGATACCTAAAATAAAACATTATTGTTTTAATAATGTGATATTCTACAACATTATTTAAATTTAGATATAATGAAGCAAGGTAATATAATCAAATTTTTGTGATGCAAAAGGTCATACTTGTGTAAATTTTGAGTTACATCGAAAAATAATGAATTAAAGGTAAAAAAGGCATAAAAAATAAAGTAGATTACCATAGAAATAATGTATTGCAACATATTAATAAGATAGAGTGTAACAAATTTCATCATCAAATTAAGTGTGAATGGAAATATCTTATAAAACAATCTAAAAAAATAAAGTAAGATATTTTAAATTATAAAAATAGATATTGTATCTTATAGAGATTATCAAGATTAGTCCAAAGACAAGTTTTACATCTCAATTAAAATATATTTTGAAGTACTACAAATTTCTAATTAAATAAACCTAAATAATAATGTAACTTTACAAAATGAAAGCAATGGGTATGTCACATGAGAGGAGACTTTGGATTGCTTTATAATATAAAAAATTAAAGAAAAATGTATAATTGAGATAAATTGTAAAATAGTTACATTTTGAGATACCATGGAGATTAAGTGTAGTGTCTTTGATCGTTAATTTAAATACAAATCACAATATCTGATAAGTCATTCAAAAAAATCTAGAAAAAATAATTTCATAATATTAAATAAACAACTTGATTAATGTGGCTTTCCAAAATGGGGAAAGCATTAGTTTCAACGTAACCACACCTTGTTCGTAATTAATAAAAATTTTTAAAGTAAAATATTTTAAACAATAATAAATTATTTTTTTAATATTAAGTAATCACGAATTAAAATTGAAATGGGATAAATTGAGACAATGTAAATAACCAAATAAAACACATGTTAAGGTCACATTCCAATGAGCTAATGAGATATGGTATAATTTTCTCAATCATAAAATTAGATAAAAATAAAAATGTTTCGTAAAGCCTACTAAATTCCTAAAATATTTAATATTTTAAATATTAAAAAAACATTTAGTTAGATTTAGTACATTGTTATGAATCCAATGATAATTTTTTGTCTTGATCGAACCTTGTTTTTAAATATGGACATGACAAAGTAAATAACATAGACAGTCATAACATATTATTCTAATATTAAGTAAATATATATTAATATTGAAACGATATAAATTGAAGCGACATAATACAATCAAATTACTATGATGTTAAGGTCATATGATATGGGATTTTGAGTAACATAGTAATATAACCAAATCAATGCAAACAATTTCAAGAGATGAGAGAAATTACATAATAAAGTTGAATGCCATGATATTAAGAAGATTTAGTATAACATTCTTGATTATCAAAATGGATACAAATCAAATGACTCAAAGCATTCCAACCCCATATAAAATAAATATTTAGAAAAATAAAATATTTAACTAATTTTATAAAGCTCATCAAGAAGAGTCAAATGATGTTCATTACATAATAATCAATCATTATTTTGAATTGCTATGAATAAAAAAACACAAATAATAATAAATTATTATTTTAATATTACAAAAATAAATATTAAAGTTGAAATGATATAAATTCAACTAATGTAATATAAGTAAATCGTAATAAAAGACACATGAAAGGAGTTTTAAAATTACATTATTATATAATAAATTCAGAGGAAAACATTTGAAAAATAACATGAATTATCATAAAAAGCCAAATTCCAATATAGTGATGAGATGATGGACAACATCAATCACTAAATAGGACAAGAATGACAATGTTTTGTCAAATCTACAAAACCAATAAAAAATAAAGTATTTTGTAAATGACCGAATCATAATGTGGATAAAGCTCATAGAGGTGAGTCCTACAACACTTGTTTTCTCTCGATTAGAGCTCATTTGGATTTATTGGGAATTTCCAAATTAAAAAAGTATAAATAATAATAATTTTTTATTTTAATAAGATAACATTTATTAAAGCTAAAATGACACAAATTGAAGCAATATAATACAACTAAGTAAATCTTATCTAATATTAATATTTGGAACTACTACAATAATTAGTGAAAATAAGCATAAATAATACTAAATAATTATTTTAATATTAAGATAATATATATTAAATAAAAAATAACTTAAATTGATGAAATTGTTTATACTAAAATAAAAGTAATGTAAATGTCATAGAAGAGAAGATTTTGAAATAGATAGCAATATAACGAAATAAACCAAAACATTTGCTGAAATAAGATAAATTACATCGAAAAATTACATTCAAAGTGCCAAGTAAATTGATTGTAGCATCCTATATCAAAAAATAAGTTACAAAATGAAATTATTCATAAAATATAAAATAAGATCAGAAAATAAAATATTTAAATTTTATAAATAAATATTTCATTTTATAAAGCTCAATGAGATGAGTCCAATGATACTTGTTTTATCTTGATTAAAAATATTTTGGAATTTCTCTTAATAAAATTTTAAAAATCATAAATAATAATAAATTATCATCTTAATAATGTAAAGGTCACATGAGTGGAGAAATAGAGTCTTATACCAATATAACTTAATTGTTGTAAAACATTTGAAAGAATGACAAACTGTTTTATGGGAAAGTTACATTCCATGATACTAGATAGATCATGTGTAATGTCCTCAATCATCAATTGTACGATGAATTAAAAGTTTCTATTAAAACATGATAAAATCAGTAAAAATAAAGTAGTTATAAATAAGAGAATGAATATTAAATTAAATAGAGTTAATCGAGCCAAATTCAACAACATTTATTTCTCCTCAATCATATCACATTTGGAATTACATTGAATTATAAAATTTAGTAAGAATAAATAATAATAAAATAAATTGTTATTTTATTATTACATAATATAATTTGAAGTTAAAATGAGATAGACCATTGTAGTGTAATATAGCCAAGGCAAACTGACATAAAAGTCATAGAAGGGAAGGATTATAGTTTCAATGTATTATCACAAAATTAAATAAAATTATTTTAAAAAAATGTTAAATTGAATAAGAAATTTGCTTTCTGTTGCACAAAAAGAGGTCGAGTTTAATAATCTTAATCATCAAATTGTGAATATAGTTATCTCATAAAATGGGCCAATTACTATAAAATAAAATAAATTAAAAAATAAATAAAATATTTAAATTTGCGTAGCTCACCAACTCAAGACAAACAGCCATTACTTCATCTCAATCGAACCTCTTTTGAAATTACAAAAAGATTCCCAAATTAGGAACCATAAATAATAATGCATTGTTATTTTAATAACAATGAAATAAGTAAGCAATCAAAGTATTTAATAAATCTTATCAAAACCTAAAAAAAATAAAATATTCTAAGCATGAAAATAAATATTAAGTTAGATAGAGCTTATTAAGACTAGTACAACAATATTATCTTCTTCTAGATTCCACATCGATTAGATTTACTAAAAATTAGCAAAGTTAAAAAATAAAAAATAATAAAACATTATTATTTCATGGTTAAGTAATATGTGTTATAGTCGAAAATAAAGCAATAAAGTATAACCAAAGAAAATGGATGTAAAGGTAATAAGAGAAAAGAATTAGAATTTAATGAAAGAAAAATTGAATTATTTCATAAGATGAGATAAATTTTGTAAGAAAGTTGCATTCCAAGAAATCAAGGAGATCATGCATAAAATAATCGATTGCCAAATCGAATATGAATCAAAATATCTTTAAAATATGCTAAATCATTAAAAAAAAGCAAATATTTCAACTTATAAAAATAATTATTTAATTTTGTAGAGCCCATGTAGATGATTCCAATCAAGTTTGTTTCCACTTGATCAGAACAAGGTTTGAAAATCTATAAATTACCCAACTAAATAACCATAACTAATAAAAAAATGTTATTTCAATACTAATTAATTTTATAATAAAGCAAAAATGTGATCAATTAATGTAATGATAAAAAGGTCACATAAGAGGGGAATTAGAGATTTGTAATAATATAACAAAATCAAAAGAAAAAGATTAAACAATTAAGATAAATTGATAGCAAAAGTTGCTTTCCAAGAATAAAAGAAATGTGAGCGTAACATGCTCAATCAATAAATCAGGTACTAATCCAAATGTCTCATAAAGAATAGAAAAATAAAAAAAAAAAATATTTCCTAAAATTTAAATAGTATTTAATTTGATAGAGCTCATTGAGTCGAGACAAGCAGGATTTGTTTCATCGTGATTAGACCTAGCTTGGAAAATGTAGCAATTACCATATAAAAATATACTGAAATTATAATAAATTTATTTTTTAAACTGAAAATAAATATACATTAAGGCTAAAATGAGATGAATTGAAGCAATATAATAAAATCAAATTGTAGTGATGTAATGTTGCATGTGTAAAGAAATTCAATTACATAATAATATAACTAAGTTAAGGTAAAACCTTTGTGGAAATGAGATAATTGTAAAGAAAGTTTGCAATCCGTGTTGCTAAAGAGATTAGGTGTAACATCCTCAATAATTAAATTATTTACTAATCAAAACGTCTCATAAGGTCTACCATCACAACAAAATAAAAATATTTAAAAGTTTGTAAGCAAACATTTAATTTGATAAATCTTATTGAGGGAGTAAATGACATTAGTTTCATCTCAATCATACCTTGTTTGGATATTCCACAAATTTCTAGTGCAAATAAGGAAAAATCATGACAAATAATTATTTTAATATTAGGAAAATATATGTTAAATCTAAAAACAATTAAATTAATGAAATTTCATATAACATGATCACTATAATATAAAGGTCAACACAAAGGAAGATTTAAAGTCAGATTGTAGTACAACCATATCGAGCAAACCATTTGATGAAATATGTTAAATTCTATTCTAAGATGCTAAGGAGATTGATTATAAGATCTGTCATCTTAAAATAAGAAACAAACTAAAATTACTCATAAAACATATCAAGACACTAGAACAAATTTAAAATTTAGAAAAAAAATATTTAACTTATTATAGTAATTTAAGACGAGTCCAATGAAATTTATTTTATCTTCATCTAAAGTCTTTTACAATTACTATGAAATACAACTTTAAAAAGTATAAATAATAATGAATTATTATGTTAATATCAACTAGTTACATAATGAAGTTAACTAAAAAAATATAGTAATATAATATAACTAAATTAAAATGATGTAATGGTGACATGAGACGTGAATTAAAGTTTCAACATAATATATCAAAAAAAATTAAAAAGAAATGAGAAAAATTGTACATGAAGGCAATATTCCATGACACTAAGGAGATCGAGTGTAACATTTCTTGATTATCAAATTGTGTACAAATCGACATGTCTCTTAAAGTAGGCCAAAATTGTAGAAAGTAAAACATTTGAAACTATAAAAATAAATATTGAATTAGAAAAAGTTCATTAAAAAATTAATGAAGTATAAATAATTATAAATTTTTATTTTAATATTTAATAATATATTGTAAAACTAAAATTATATCAATAAAGGCATTGTAATACAACAAAATAAAAGCAATGTAAAGATTACACAAGAGGATAATCAAAGTTTGATAAAAAATATAACAAAAAAAAATTAAAACTTTTGAAAAAATGGCATAAATTATATGACAAAGTTTCACTACAACTTACTAAATAGAATGAGCACAACATCCTCGATCATTAAATTAGGTACAATTCAAAATGTCGATTAAAATATGTCCAAATCATAAGGAATTAAATATTTTTAAATTTTAATTTTTTTTAATTAGATAGAGCTTGCCTAAATGAGTTTAATAAGATTTGTTTAAACTTAATCAGACCTTATGTTGAATTACAACAAACTATAATATTAAGAAAGCATAAACAAATTATAACACTAAGCATACCAACTATAATATTGCTAATCATTAGATTAGTAGCAATTGAGTTGTCACATAAAAAAGGGTAAACACTAGAAAATGGGATGTTTAAAAGAATATAAATCTATATTTAAATTAATAAAGCTTGCTGACATGAGTCAAATGATGTTTTTTTGTCTCAATTAGATCATATTTTGATTTACTATGAATATCCTTATTAAATTAGCATAAATAATAATAAATAATTATTTTTAATATTAAGTAAATTTGTATTAAAGTTGAAATAGATCTACTTGAAGAGATGTTATATAAAAAAATCAAAGGGATGTGAAGTTCACATGAATAGAATTAGTGTTGCCAAACATTACACTTAAATCAAAGAAAAAAATTTAAAGAAATGAGATAAATCGTACAGAAAAGTTGCATGAAAGATTCTTAGGAGAACGAGTGCAACATCTTCATTTATCAAATCAGGAATGAATTGAAATGTCTCATAAAATATGTCTTAAACTTTAAAAAAATATTTAAAAATATAAAAATTTCATCTAGTTAGATAGAGCTCATCATGTGAAGTTTAAAACAACCTTTGTTTTATCTAAATTGCATCTCATTTTGGAATTACTTAAAATAAAAAAAATTAAAAACATAAATTATAAAAAATTATTAATTTAATATCAAGTAAATATATATTAACAATGAATTCAGATAAATTAAAATAATGTAACATAACCAAATCATAGTGTTGTGCAGGTCTTATTAAAGTAGAATTATGGTTTCATTGTGATATATTGAAATCAAAGTAAAAAAATTAAAGAAATAAGACAAATTATACAAAAAATTTCCATTCCAAGATATTAAAAATATCGAGTGTAACTTTCTTGATCATCAGATCAAGAATCTATATTCCTTCATTTTCTTGTTACCATGGAATGTAGGTTTTTGTGTAATTTATCTTATTTGTGTAATCTTTTTCTTAGATTTGGTATATAGCTTGATAGTTCTTAATCTAATCTTATGTGGCCTTAACATCACTTTTATTTAGTTATAGTATAATTCCTATATATAACTCTTTTCAATTATAATATATATTTAATGTTAAAAAAAGGATCATTAGACTCACCTCAATGAGCACTTTCTAATTAAAGGTACATTTTTATGTTTTCTAAATTTTTTTTATTTTTAAGGTTTTAGGATTGTTGGTAATGTATTTTTATTTGTTTCTAAATTGATGATCTATGATGTCACACTCAATCTCATTAGTATCTCAAAATATAGGATTCTTATACAATTCACATAGTTTCTTTGAAAACTTTTATTTAATTTTGTTATATTACTATGAAAATTTGAATCTGCTGTGATTTTACTTTTATGTCAAATTTGATTTTCTTATCTTTTTTACTTCAATTTATCTCATTTTGATTTGTTTTGTGGCAACATAATTTGGGTTATTATGAAGTAGCATGAGCATTATGCAGGTAAGGTGGGAATCTAAAAAAATTATGTGAGTTATTTAGTAAATGGATGAAGTAAAAGTGCAAACAAATTGTCCATCTACCTTGTGAATTAGTGCTTCAAGCTTGGTGGGTTTGATTGTAAGGATATCAATTCCAATTTTAGCTCCACAAATTGATTTTGTGAATGTTAGTGTGCCTTTTGCTTCCTTAGCTATCAAATTTGTAACAATATCCTCATTCCAACTTTGGCTCAAAAGGAAATTACAACCTGATGTAGCAAATATCTATAATATAGATGTACTTAAAATGTGCATCAGTATTATAGTTGCTGATTGTTATAAAGCACTTATCTCATCTAGTGGGAGCTTCAAAAACCTTGATGTTATGGTACTTACCTCCTATTACACTTCTCTAATGGGTTGGTTCAAACTCAATTGTGATGCTATTGTGCATGATGACTTGATTGTCAAAATTGGAATTATCATGTAGGATGATGTGGGTAAACCGATTGCTATTTTAAGAAAGATAGCGATTTCATATTCAGCATTAGCTATAGAGTTTATTATTATCCTTGAAGCAATGGAAATTCCTAGAACTATTCTTCCTAATGCCAAGATAGCAAAGACTGAAACTGATTCTAATATTGCCACAACCTATCATGGCACCGTTACATACGTTGACAATATGAAATCCTTTAAGCTGTCTAACACAATGTACAATAGTAACAACAAAATTGATTGTCTTGTTTATCATGGACTTTCTATGACTTTTTTGGGACTAAGGAATGTTGCTTCCTAAACTATTTCAACTTTGTCATTTTAATGATTTTATGTATGTACCACCTGAGACAACGAATGATGCAGGCTTTGACCAACATCGCATCGAGAAACCCAAAGTATTTAATTTCTTATTAGGTGATGAAAAAGTCTAAAGAGAAACATCTTGCATTCTTTGGTTGACATCAGTTAAAGTTGAGTTTAGAATGGTATTTGATGGTATTTAAGCACGAAAATTTTGTCCTTGATTAATGTAAACTCTTTCATAGCCATTCATCTATCATAAATCAAAAACTTTCTCCTCTAACTATGAAATATGAGTGTCCATGATAGCCCTTAGTTAATACTCTAATCTCAATGGCCAACATAATATGATCAAATTCTTATGATGCTATCCTTTACAAATGTATCTAGAGTAATTGCTTGATTTGAGTACTCTAATTTCTTTAAAGTAATCACACCAAAAGCACAACCCAACAAACTAAACTTGGACAATTGCGTCAATAAACAATAGTCCAAGTATGTGCCTCTTTACTATAACAACTTAAAAAAATATGATTAGAATTCGAATTTCTATAGTTTTTGGCACAAAACTTGCCATCCAACCATTCCTCATGAAGGAATTTCCATCGTACTTATTCCAATTGTTAAGCTCATGGAAATTGATAAAGTATTTTATTGTCATTGGCTTCCTATGCAAAGCTTTTGTAATTTGTGTTCCTAGTAACTTCCTTAGATATTGTAGCCATTTCTTATGACCTTTTTTTAGAACTTAAACCCTAATTATTCATCACTTGCCACTACAATTATAAGACCCTATCCTACAATTTAAAGTTGATAGGGTGAAAATTCAAAGGATGAATTATCATCATGGAGGGCATTCAGTTCTTTGAGTTATCATTAATTGTCAAGGAGCTAGGGTTTGGTGCATGTACTAGCTCTAAAATTACAATGGTTATCTTATTATGTTGTACCATCAAATAAACTATAACTAACTTAAAAACCTATTAAATATTTCAAAGCTTAAACTGATCAGACATACACATGCATGCCCTAAATCATCTAGACAAGCATATGATTACCGGTTGGATAAATTAGGTAGCAATACAAAGATAAAGCACCAAGCAACACCTTATGTCATAGCTAACACATTCAGCATGTTTGTCGATACTCCATAAAGGGATGATCCACTACTCCTAAGTTGGGATAGAATCACTTAATTTTTTGAGACATTGACTACAGATAATAGCATTCTTCGACAACAACCCTCTATAATAGTGAACAAAGACTTAAATGGTGATTTCCAAGACCATACCAACATGACAACAAAGGGAATGACACATTCAATAAAATTAGAAAATGGCAACTATTCCAACATAAGAGAAGACACTGATGACATTGAGTCTTGTGGTATAAGCAAGTCAAAATCGATGTTGTAGTACGACAAGAAGATGTCCAACATAGATCCAACTCCATGCTCCATGGTATGGAGTCATGACCAATGTTATGTGAGGCTACTAATTATGTTTAATTTTATAAATAAGTGAAGGAAAGGGAACCTATTCCCGTCTTAATGGCAAGCAAAATTGGACCAATCCATTATAGAAATTTCATAGCTCAAAACCCAAACCATATTCTAAACTGGTATTCTAAAAAGGAATAGTGCTTATGCAAGCAACCCACACCGCACCATTGGTGCAACACAATCTCTTGATGGTCAAAGGGTGCAACAGTCACTAGAAAATATAGGGCATTAACACACATGGAGCATTCACTGTTGTAGATCTTTGTGCAAATAATAAAAATTCAAATGAGAACTTTAGTGGTTGAAGGTGTTAAAGATTCAATGTTAACAAAAGTTAGACTTGGGTTAGCCAATCCTAAGAGACATGAAAAAAGCATTAGAGAGTGCCACTGGCATGTGCTTTAGAAGAGCATCAAGTTAAAAGTCTCAAACTAGGATGCGGTAGTCAATGGTAAGGTAAAGTGGTCCATAGATAGTGCTGATTCCTCGAGAAGAGTTATCTTTTCTACTTAGCTTCCTGTCGACCATTGAAATTGCTTAAGCAAAAGGAATGGCCAACTTGTTAGAAATGCACTACATGTTGAGCGATGCACGATGTGCTCTAAAAGTCCCTTGAAAATTTCGATGGTTAAACTCTTTCTAGCCCCAATAATACTAGTAACTACATAAGGTCTCCAAAGTTAATAGGCTTTGGTCAATGAAGTAATGTAGGTAGGGAAGGTCAACAAAATAGATCTATAACTTTGAGAAAATGATTGACTAAAAGAGTTAAGCATGGGGGTCCTAATTTAGAACCCATCAACTATTGGTACACTCATTGAGTTGCTCACATTGTAGTAGTGGGTGTACATTTGCTAGTTAGGGTATAAATTAGAAGCAACCCCTGTGGGAGCCTTCCCAAGGTGTTTAATAATCAACTCAGAATTGGTATGGGCATAAGAAATCTGATTGTTCAATTGAAACTAATCATTGTGACAATCCTTGAGGATGCTCATGTAATGTGATTTCTATCTAATACTTTGAATGTCAAAATAAAGAAATTTGAACAAATGTGAGTAAATAATGCGAGTAACTATGACTTTCTTTGTGTTGCTAATGCCTGATCATCTAATTATTGACACAAATGAATGGATTATAGAGATTCTTACTATCCTTATTTATTACCCAATGAACCCATAGCTAAGGGAATTAGTCTCATAAATTAATAGGGAATGAAAACCTTATTAAGCTTCACTCTTGTCCAACATTATGAATTGACATGAGAGGTGTATCACAAGTGGGAGTCGACATGCCCATGAAATTGAAATACCATTACTTTATTCTTAAATCATTTCTTTGGCTCTAAGTCACACCTCGTCAATTAAAACAAGGCATAACATATTCTTAGGAAAGGGGGCTTGGATGGTGCAACATATTGGTTAAAAGACAACAACAATGCCCTAAGATAACCTTAACATGAATAGAAATCTCATGTGAAACAAAAGTGAAAAAGCTCATTTAATACAAATATCTAGTTCAAAAAAGAACAAAGAAAGTGTGTTCTTTCATTCCTTTAAGCTTTCCAAATTTGAAGCTAAAGGTGTTAAAAACGTTACTATAGGGATTACTAGCTTGTGGTAACCAAGCATTAATAGTGACATTGATTTTTCTTCTTTTGATGTCAGTTGTTCTTATCATTGTGAAGAAGAATACACCAATCACTTGATCATACAATCATTAATAAGAAAAATGAGTTAGGTTTAGACTGTTGTAAGATATGTTGATTTTTATTCTACTAATGAATGTGTCTTTATTATAATTTAAACTAATATGGAAAAAAACAATTGATTCATAGAATTGTCTTTATGCTTGCTTGAAAAGCCAGTGATATGATGCCAACACGTGCAAGATTTTGATAAAACACCTCTACATCAAAATCCAAGCAAAGATGTGATGCATAGGCATGTTGTTCACTTGTTAGATAATAGTAGAGGCTTTTCACAACAAGGGCACATCACATGCTCACTTAGCATCAAAGAAAGATAGATGGCATGGGTGCTATAAGAAGTCATAGCTAAGTGTGAACAATCTGTAGAATCCTTTATAGATGACTTAAAGTTTTTCTAAGGCATTGCAAGTTGTAGAGGACAATTCTTCTCTTTGGAGCCATAGGCATCATAAGCATTTCAAAACCCCTTATTAATCAGCTTATCATTACTTGCATGCTCTACTTATTTAGAAAATCGTTGTGGTACTTCTTATAATGATTTTTGAAGTAACTATTACAACACTTATTGCAACACCTATTGCAGTACTTATTATGACACCTTTTGCTTTACTTATTGTGATACTTCATGCAGTACTAGGTGTCATATTATGTAATTTTAATTGCCCACTTATAAGCTTTCCCAGGTGAAAAGATGGAATTGATCACATTACCCTTCATAGAAGTTGGATGATGTAATGTTGGAGTTATAACACAACCTTATTTACAAATTATCTTGATCCACTAATATTTGAACCAATGTCATAGTAGCTTCATCCCCACAAATCGAAAGACATCATCGCACGTAGGTTTTAAAAATTAAACTCACTTGCTCGCATTACTTATTAATGCCATACCTTGAGTGGTTATTTGTGCATAAGAAAAGTGTCACTTTTTTACCTTATTTATTCCTTAACAAAATTGATGCAATATGTAATTTGCAAGGGGCAATGTGTAGTGCATTTGGCTAGAGGTGCAAGCAGGATGGTGCAATAAGCACTGGCATTTGTGATTGCTAGGTTTCAACCCAAATCATACATTGTAGTAGTTGTCTTTGTGGTAATGTATTTTGCATTCACGAGAGAGCCAATAAGTGCACTCTTTATGACATCCTTTGTGTTTGGCTACTCAGAAGCCTAAAGGATAGCTTTTTTTTTGGCTTTTTAGTGTTATGGGCTGCTGGTGTGTGGAGATGGTGATGCTATTTTAGGAGGCGTATATTTTTTCTTGATATAATTATCAAAAAATGCAATCTAGAGAGGGTAATGCATGCTTCTATATGGCTAATGACATAGTGCAAGTTGGATGGTGCTATAGGTGTTAAGGATTGCAAACACTAAGCTGTAACCCTAGCAATGCATTATTGTAGCTACATATGCAACATCTAATTTGTGGGTGCCCTATGACATCATGTATTCATAGTTATCTGGCCCATAAACTATAACTTTTCTTTTATATTTCTAATGCTATATGTTGTTGGTGCTTAGATAAGGTGAAGCACTACTAGGACATTTGCCTTTTTCCATGATACAATGGTCATAAAATGTAATTTACAAGGGGCATTGTGTAGTGCATTGTAGCCTAGGATGAAGTAGAAGTTCGATGGTGCAATAGTCACTATAGATTGTTCATGTTAGCTTGTGCCCCTAAATTAGTTTGGTGTAGTGTTTGAACCATGTCGTAATGAAACTTCAATAATGAAAATTGCACTCATTCATGTATTGGTTGAGCATATTATTTCCTCTACATGGTGTAACACACAATGTTAAGGGTCTCCCGTGCACTGGTCTTCCACTGTGTATGACATGCTGGTCTTGAGAAGTTTGACTAATTGGTTGTGGAAATGCATTTTTTTGAGTAATTAACATGATTTTGCCCCATAGTTGGCCATGTTTTTAGCACATAGTTTAATTTCTTTCTTGCATCAATTTTGGACAAAACATTTTGTCATTACAAAGTATATGCTCCACATCTCGAAGGTGTAATAATTTATATCAATTTTATTTGTTATAAGACTGGAGGATTCCTTCATAGATTATTTGTATGCATGTGTATTTTTTCTAGGACTTGCCACTTGTCATGCCATACTGGTGCTAGCAAAGCCCTTCAACCTTACTTATACCATTTGTGCTTCTTTTTGTAATCCTAAAAAACATTTGGCTAATGGGATTGGATTACTTTGGGGAAACTTTGAATAAATGATTTATTTGTGGTGATAATTCTTATGGTATGGCTACCTCTAGTTGAGATTAGTCATTATCTGTATGGCTTTGTCATGCAATTAAACCCTCTTAATGAGAACGTTTTTATGTTGCTTGTTTTAATTTAAGAAGATTAGCTTCCATTCAATTATTTCATTGACACCACACTTCTCCTATGTTGGAATAGTTGCAATTTTGTAATATTATTAAATGTGTCATTCTCTTTGATCTCATGTTTGTATGGTCTTGGAAATCACCATTTAAGTATTCATTCACTTTTTTTGAGGATTGTTGTTGAAGAATGCTATTATCAAGAGACAATGATTCAAAAATTGAGGGACAGTATCCAAACTAAGGAACATTGGATCCTCTTTTTGTCGAGTATAGACAAACATACTGAATGTGTTAACTATGACATTAGGTGTTCCCTGCTACTTTATCTTTGTATTGCTACCTAATTTGTCCTACCAGTAGTCATATTCTTGTATCAATTATTTTGGTTATGCATGTGTATGTATGATAAGTTTAAGCTATGAAACATTGAATAGCTCCTTAGATTAGTTGTAGTCTATTTGATGGTACAAGATAATAAGATAATCATTGTAATTTTAGAGGTAGTACATGCACCAAAACCTAGATCCTTGACCATTAATGATAACGCATCAAATTGAATGCCCTTCATGAAGACAATGCATCATGTGATTTTTCGCCCTATCAACTTTAAATTGAACGATAGGGGCCTATCTTTGTAGTGATAGGTGATGAACAATTAGGGTTCATTTCTAAATAGAGGTCTTAAGAGATGGCTACAACATCTAAGGAAGGTACTAGGCACACAAATTACAAAAGCTTTGCATAAGAAGGTAATGACAATAAAAAACTTTATCAATTTCCATGAGCTTAATTGGAATAAGTACAATCTAAATTCCTTAATGAGGATTGATTGGACGACATGTCTGGTGCCAAAAACTATAGAAATTCCAACTCTAATCATATTTTTTTAAGTTGTTATAGTAAAGAAGCTCATACATGGACTGTTGTTTGTTGATGCAATCGTCAAAGTTTAGTTTGTTGGATTGTGCTTTTGGTGTTGTTACTTCAAAGAAATTAAAGTGCTCAAATCAAGCACATACTCTAGATACATTTGTAAGGGAAAACATCATAAGATTTTGATCCTATTGTGTTGGCCATTGAGATCGGAGTGTTAATTAAGGACTATCATGGACATTCATATTTCATAGTTAGAAGAGAAATTTTTTTTATTTATGATAAATGAATGACCATGACTGAATTTACATTAATCAAAGACAAATGTTGGGTGCTCAAAGACCATCAAATACCATTCTAATCTCAATTATAAATGATGTCAACCAAAGAATGCAAGATGTTTCTCTTTAGGCTCTGTCTGCACCTAATAAGAAATTAAATACTTTGGGTTTCTCGATACGACATTAGTCAAGGCTTGCATCATACACTATCTCAAGTGGTTCATACATAAAATCATTAAAGTGACAAAGTTGAAATAGTTTTAGAAGCATTCCTTAGTCCCAAAAAATCATAGAATGTGCATGATCAACAAGCCAATCATTTTTGTTGTTAACATGGTATGAAGTGTTGGATAGTTTGAAGGACTTTATATTGTAAACATGTGTAATGATGCCATGATAAGAAGTGGCAATATTAGAATCAATTTCAATCTTTGCTATCTTGACATTAGGAAGAATAGTTCTAAGAATTTCCATTGCTTCAAAGGTAACAATAAAGTCTATATCTATTGCTAAAGTTGAAGTCGCAGTCTTTATTATAATAGTAATAAGTATACCCACATCATCCTGCATGATAATTCCAATTCTAACAATCAAGTCATCATGCACAATAGCATCATAATTGAGTTTGAACCAACCCTTTAGAGGAGTTTAATAAGAGGTAAGTACCATGTCATCAAGGCTTTTGAAGCTCCCATTGGATGAGATTAGTGCTTTATAACAGTCAGCAACTGCAATACCGATACACGTATTAAGTACATCTATATTATAGACCCTTTCTACATCAGCTTGTAATTTCCTTCTGAGCCAGAGGTGGAATATAGATATAGCTACAAGTTTGATAGCTAGGGAAGCTAAAGGCACCCTAGCATTCATAAAAATCTATTTGAGAAACTAAAAATGGAATTGATATCCTTGCAATCAAACCCACCAAGCCTGAAGCACTTATTTGAAAGGTAGTTGGACAAGAGTTCTTTTATAGTATGACACTCTTAGAATTAATTCTATAAGTTTTTGTTGGCATTACAACCTCATAGACATAGTTAAGACATAACAATCCCATTTTGTGCAAAGCCATGATCGAATAGGAAGAAGGTTTAAATCTTATGTCCATAGAGAAAATGCAACCTAGGGATGCGCTTTAACTATCCATGTAAACATGCTTCTAGATATATCCTTTATGTCTAACACCACATCATGGCTCTATTTGAAGAACAACAGATCTATTTTTTTCAATTTACACCATGTGGTGTGTCAAATTTGCATGACTTAATTAGGCAAGAATAACAACTAAATCTTATTATGATCCCACATATCATGCTCCATAAGTAGCTCCATTACAAAATTTTGATGATATGCATCCATGTTTAGAATGGTTTGCCAAGTACGATTAATAAGGATAACAATCCAATTATCCAACAAAAAGGAAACCGAGTTACCAAAAAAAATCTACCAAATAGTATTTTTCATAGTCTAAGGGGATACAATATTTGGTTAATTTGGATGTATGAGATGCACTGTGAGGAACATGAAAAGTATTATTTGTCATTAAGTATTTTGGCTTAAAGAATTGCACCCACAAATAGTCCCCCCAAGTAATAATTCACCTTTAGTGTTTTGTAATTAATGTAGACTGCTAGGTGGATAGTTTGTGAATATTGAGCAATCCTTATGAAAAGATACCATTTCCCATCAAGCATAGTGTTTAGTTCCACTATCATTTGAACTAGTCCACAAGTAATGGTATATTAATTTCTTTAGTTCTTCAATAGTTTCACTTTAAATTAATGAGTGAGCAAATTAATAAGAAGGAATAGTAGCTAAAAAAATTTAATCATGATAATACATCCAATCACCTATAGTGATTGGATCACACATCTTGATACACAAATTTCAATTGATAAATAATGAAATTGAAGACCATTTTTGAAGCTTAGTTGCCACAATTGGTATTCTGAGATATTCTGATTGAGTGGTCCTATGCATATGTAATTTTCCTACAATTATTTGTTTATGCTTTTACTTCATCCCATTTCTAAATAACTCTCATAATTTGTATAGATTCCCCACCTAACCTACACAATTCTCATACTACTTCATAATAACCCAACTTATGTTACCATAGCATAGGTTGTATTTGCATATATGATGCAATCATTTGCATACAATAGTGTCATCATAAGGGAAGAAAGGCCAATCATATTCATCATTGAGATAACATGATCTTCTTTGTATTACATAAGCAATAAGAGACACTTAGACACAATAATAATGAATTATAATGAAATAGAATGTCCCTATCCAAGATCCCTAGTCACTTCAAAACAAGGTAGATGAATATTACTAAACATCATCCTACATCTCAATGTGGTATTATAGGTCTCAGTCTAATCACACTGAATAGCAGGAAACTTTAGATGCTAAACCATATTCATCATAAATTTCCAACTTAACATGTCATAAGTGTGATCCATATCCAACTTTAGATCCATCAAACCTTCTTTTAAAGTAGATAAATTTTTATAACAGGAAATTTCTAGAGCTAAGAAAATATTATTAGATATAACAGTGCTTGCCACAAAAGCAACTTGCTCACTAGTAATGATACTGGGTAGCACAACCATTACTCTAGCCACAAAAATTTTTCTCACTACTTTGCATATCATAATGCATAGGCTAATGGGCCAAAATTGTTCTAGTTTTGATGCTTCTTTGACTTTAGGGGAGAAAATAACTAATGTATCTTTTTAATGTTTGGGTATATAACTCTCTTTAAAAAATTAATGCACTATTGTAAGAATATCAGCTTATGTAATCCTCCAATGCCAATGCATAAATTTTGCTGAGATGTTATGCTAACCAGGAGATTTATTTCATTTGATTGATACCACCAAAGATTGAAACTCATTATCACTGATATGAGACAAAAGTACAACTTCTTATTCCTACTAGAAAACAACATAAGAATTTCTTCTATCTTAATCAAGGAGGAAACTAATTCCTTATTATCATTCTTTAGCTTGTGAATATAGCTGCTTTTGAAGTGTACTCAGATGGTACTTGGAAGAAATGCATATTTTGGTCTCCAAATGTGGCCTAATTGAGGTTGTTACATGTCACCACCATGTTTCTTCTAATAGCATGACATTATGATAGTGTACAATACATTGTGCTAAAATATCATGTTCTTGTTTTCTTGAGCCACTAATCAATTATTTGACTTGTAAGGATTCGATTTCTTATTCTCATTGGCAAAGCAATTTAAGGATGCTACAAAGCTTTACTGAACTCCATTTCCTTGATGCAATCAAAGCTTAATTAAATTCTGTGGACAAATTGTCCATGAGGAACTACTTCATTGTCCCCTTCTAAGCTGCACCAATAACGATAGTTGATTTGAGAATGCATAGCCCAATGAGTTCAAATTGAAGTCTTCTATTAGCGGCACCCAATAGTGGTCATCTGAACTATATATGTAGAAGGCAGTAGTTCAAGGCATTATGTGGTAAGTTTGTAATCAGCTTACATACATTCAATGTTCAAAAATGGTTTGTCCAGTCTCTCATAGGTATGGGCATTCTATTCTTTTTTATTTCATTTGATCAATCAATTGCCAATAAGACTTAGGTCTATAAGATGTAAATCTTTTATAAAGTTGGAAAATTAATGTTATGCCTAGCACATTTGAATTTTTCACACTTTTTGTCTTCCTTTTCAAGTAAAGAATTAAAGTCTCCAACGAAAAGTATGGATCCACAAAATTTAGTTATACCTCTAATTTGTTCTAAAGCCTATTGATTAATAATATTGGATCCTAATGCATACACAATACATCACGCCCATGTCTCAAAAATATTAGATCTCTCTTGGGTAGTAACCACCTGAGTAGAATATTGTACAATTTTAATGTTGATCTAATGCCACCATAATATTACGATGCCTTTAAAGCTCAGTTCAAGGTTTAATAAAGTAATTCTATTTTTGTCCCAATGCCCTGCCTCATCTTAATGAAGGTTGCCACCCATGTTTTGATAAGCAAAAACATAGAAATCTTATTCTCTCTTACCAAATGTTAAAAGTTTTCATGGTTTTTTGCTACCTTAATCCGTTGGGTGTTACAAAGTTAAAAAAGGCAATAATTTATCGACAAAAATAAGCTATAGCTTGACAAATGGTGTTCCATTACTATGCACCATCCCTATTTCAAGCCTACACATAATTGACCCAAGAATAACACAACAACCTTCCCCATTAAGCCAATTTGTAAACTTTATTTCATAATTCAGATGATGCATGCCTTCCCGCAACAAATCAGGTTCTCATCATGGTGTGCTTTCCTTACTAAAAAATGTAGCACTATTCATACATTTTTTGTTCCAAACACAACTCATCATAGGATTAGGAATGTACTTCATTAAAAATTCTTTAGTAAAGCATCCTTCAATAATAACAATAAAAAATTTTAGCTTACTACACTACTAAAATATGTATTTACACAAAAATGATGTGCAGGGGAGCCCATAACACCTACATTTTGATATGCTTCAATAACTTCGAAACAACAAACTACGCTAAATGTTGATCCTAATGTCACAATAGTTTTGATTCATGTGAGAAATTCGATTAAAAATCCCTCCCATAGCCTTGTAGAAGAGGCTTAAGACATAATAACTATCCCACCTTGTATAGAAATAAGTCTAATTTAGGTAAAAGTGAGTTGCTATTTCTGTAGTTTTAACAAAAGTTTAACTAACTATGACACTCCTGAGAGCTCTCACAAACAGATTTTAACATAGCTAATGAGGCATCCTTTGCATTAAATTTAAATATGCCATTAACTTTCTACATATAAGAAATGGGCAAGGCTTGCCAAACACCTCACCCTGTATACTACTTAGTTTGTTTTCTTCCACTTTTTTCTTAAATTTATATGTAGGGCTAGCTTATTTGCTTTTAGAGTGGTTTATGGATATAATAGATGTTTGTGGCTCCTAAAGACTATTGTGAATACGAGGGCAACCATCACTAGGGCAATAATCCCAAAAATAGCCAAATGACTAAAGTGGCGCCATATCTACAGCACTTTCAACTTGGTTCAATGAACTTCCTCTCAAAAAAAACTACCATACCGTAAAATTTGTATTGTAGTTTGGAAATTTACCTTTTCTTAGTTTTAGATGAATGTTGTATATTGTGATTAAGCAGGCACTATAGCTCTCATTCATGTTATACCTATAGATAAAATATAATTTAGCTTTACATGGATAGCAAAGTGAAAGGAAGAGAAAAAAAACCCTCACCCATATTACAACATTTTCATACATCAACATAATTTGAAATGCCATAAAAATGCATCTTCTAATTGGTACCTGTTATAGTTTTTACCTACTAAACTTAAAGAATGAACTAGAGAAGCTACTTCTCCACACAAAAGTTATCTTACCTCTAAGCTCCTAGTTATGATGTTTATTTCATGAGCAAGAGCAGCACAAAACAATGTTTAATAACTATCCCCGTAAATTTCTTATGTAATGTCCTAAAAGCTTGTTTGTATTGATGCCATAACAACATTAATAACAATAGTAAACCTCAATGTTACAAATCTAACAAAATAAATTTCCCCAATAATTAATTTTTCAATGTAACAGAGATCCATAGTGACCCATAGTTTCTCAAAACTTCCTCCACAAAAATCAGCTCAAGGAATTGCACTTCTTCTATTTTCTATATATGAAACAAGCCTATGCATAGATTAGTATTATGATGTTACACAAACTTTATAGTTTGTTGGACTATTTCAAAGTTAGCCAAGCCATAATTCTCTATTACCATAACTAAATGTTTGGAATTTACTCCAAAAGAAGGAAATATTTCATAAACCAAGCATAACCATAGTAGGTAAAAAGGTTACGTTGCATCTTGATTTGAAGCTGTTGTGGTGATAAACTCTAGCATGATCAATTTCGATATACATATGCCACATCGAACAAAGCCTGACACACCTTTAGTCCATGAAACAAAAGTCAAATGTAACCTACCAATGCAACTTATGTACCAGTATATATGAATTACTTAAGCTCCCAGCCGAAGCGTAAAAATATGCCCACCCACAAAACTTTCTAGGGAAAAGAACCTTAAATGGAATTCGCTATCATAATATTCTTTACCACACCTTTCCAACGCTATTTGTTTTTTGATCTTCCAACATGACTAATAGGTCACCTCCCTTTGTTCATTTTTATTTTAATTGTAATATCCAACTTAATCCATAACACCTTTGCCCTTGTTTCAAAAACATCATGGGATCACAATATTATTTTCACTTGAGCTACTAGCAAAGTTCCCCTACTTCTCAAATATTTTATTCTTATTATGTGAATAGGTAGAAGGAGATTCCTCCTTATCCTTATTGTTTGATGTGTTATTTTATTTGTTAGTAGTAGGTTGATCCTCACCAAAAGTTTTTAGTTTATTCATTTTGTCTGGACTAGACCACCCTTGCTCCTTCCTTGCTAGGTGCAAGACCTACTTTACATTTTTTACAATGTATCTTCATGATTGAATTACTTTACAGTATTATGATTACTAATTTCTTTTCTTATTATAGTCCACTACTAAGTTATAGCCTTAATTCTCCTCCTCTTTGGTTGGACCACCATACATTGTCAGAATCATTATCTGTTTTAATCATGGTCCTCTTTTTCTTGCTATTTTGAGTTAGCCCCACTCTTGTTTTTTCTATTAGGATAAGCATTTAATTGACTTATACTGCTAATAATAGCAGTAGCATGTACTACCACAATGGGTACACATCAACCAGAAGCATGCCACACCTTGCTACCTTTGATGCAAACAGTATGTAATCCCTTATATTCAACACATTGGAAAGAATTATCCAAGTGTCCACTAATCAATATTCCAAATCTAAGTGGAATGTACCAATATAGTTTAAGACACAAACAAGTAAAGGATGACCTTTTCATGTCTATCGTTGACCAATCAAACAAAAGAAGATCCCTTACAGCTTTGGCAAGGTAGATATTCTCCATGTCCCAATACAAAGGAAGGAGTGATAGGAATGGAATATAGAGTGATGCAGACATAATCACAAAATCCTCTTAAATGGTCCCACCTGTGCTACAGTACTCTGGCTTTCCATTGGAAGATAAAACCCTTCATAGAGCTTACTCGTGAAGTTTAACTAGTAATAAGTAGTTTGTCGTTCACATGCCTCATTCGATAGACATAATTCTTGGTTAATAATGTATGAGGTATTTTTAAGTGCAAGAATTTTGACATCCAAGGTAGGTGGTATTTCTAAGAAGTAAATAGAAAGATCTCCCATCTATGTTTCGTTAATAATGCTCATTTTGCTTCTCTTGTAGGTGCCCTATACATTGTTGTCCTCCTTGGCCACCTTAACATTCTCACAAACACCAATCTTGTAACCACTCAATTAAGTAGCCTGATTTGGTCTCAAAGACTTGTCCAATTCATTACATATTTTATTGATTTTTTTCACCTAGTGGACGCTTAGTTTCCTTACATATTTCTCATACTAATTCACCTTGCAATCCTGATGTCGTACCTCCATCATTTATAGAAATATTCTCATCACACGCAGATGAAGTTCTTTGTGCTTAAGACAATTGCACAAGAGGGGGGTGAATTGTGGTAAATAAAATTTTCTTTCGATTTTTTGTTTCAATTAAAACTTAAATATTTTAAGCAAGAATAAGAAAGAATAGTACACAAAAGATTTTTAAGGTGGTTCAACTCGAAATCGAGCCTACATCCACCCCCAATTGGTGTTGGGAAAAACAACTAAAATCACAAAATTACAAGCGAGGTTTTTTGCACGGTTCACCTCAAACCTACTTGAGATTTTACCTACGACTAATCCCAAACCAACTTGAGTTTTTCTTGGCTCAATGCATACCCTGGGCTTTTGCACAATTGCTGGGATGCCCTTACCCGAAAGAAAGAAATAAAAAATATTAGCAAAACTTAAGACAATTTTAAGAGAAATATGAGGCACACAAAATACGAAAAAAAAGGGAGGAATAGAGATTGAAAAATAATTGATGCAAAAACCTCCAATTTTGGGTTCCTTCTTGCAGCTTTCACATTGTGACTTTGGAAGCATCGCATACACTTAGAATTGCTCGATATTGTGATTTGAAAGCTTAGAAATCTTAGAAATGGTAACCTCTTGGAGTTTCTCATCATTCCCTATTTATAGAGCTTAATTTGAGCTCTAAATCAACTCCCAATGGCCCTAAAATGAGCTAGCACTTTGGGTAACGGACACAAAATAGACACCGTTCGATTTGGGGCCTAAAACAGACGTTTCTGATTGAATCTTTGATTTATCATTCGAGATCAATCCTGGTCATTGGATCTAAGCAGCCTTGATCTAAGCCATTGGATCACACATTGAGTTGTCTAACATGTATTAAAAAAATGTGTCCAGAAATCAACCAAAATAGAAACTTAATGTAGTGGTTTCGCAACCTCTTGTAGATCTTGCTCTGGTTTGAATCTGCTGCGTCGCGTTTTACTATTATCATGCAGCAATTTACCTTGATTAATCTAAGCAGTCCAACAACACCTGCCCTTCTGCCTTCTTTGACAATTGAATGGAAATTCAGTCCCACATCGTCCAAATGTCTTTGTGATTGCACTTTATAATACTTTTGGTTCAAATGTCTCTCGAGCTATTTGGGGTTTGCTCCCCCCTTCCTCGGCCAAGATGTCATCACTTGGTCCACGTGGACTTGGTTTTGTGCTTGTTCTGGTTAGCTTTCTCTGTGGGCTGAGTTCGCACTTGTTTCACACTGGCTCCATTCAGCAGGTGTGGGCTAATTTCTCATTTTTTCCATTCACCAGCTCTTCTTGCAGCTTTTGGGCTTCGCTCACCCCTTTCGGATCTATCAAAAAATTTTTACTTCATTTTATTTTTTAAATCTTTAAAGCCTGGACAAACTAGTCGTCGGGTTGGGTTGACCCGCCAAACACTATAGTGAAAATTCTCAAGACTAAAGATGTTTTATAGTGTTTTGTGAGAATTTTTGTGTCAAAATTTTTAATATAAGTATGGTAAAATAATTTTATATTATGATTGTATTACAAGTGTTCTAAATGACTATGAAAAGAAATTCATGAAAAATAATTTCTAAATAATTTTTAAAAATCAAATATTGATGTCTATACTTTTCATCAATAATGCTTGACCCAAAAATAAACATTCAAAAATTATTAAACTCGCAACATTTTCAAATATTAATACTACTAGTCTGCCACCTCATCTCAAAATTTGGACATATAAAATTCCAGAAAAATAA
This sequence comes from Vanilla planifolia, assembly GCA_023846275.1. Classification (NCBI taxonomy): domain Eukaryota; kingdom Viridiplantae; phylum Streptophyta; class Magnoliopsida; order Asparagales; family Orchidaceae; genus Vanilla; species Vanilla planifolia. The sequence goes on along the minus strand of CM043871.1, from coordinate 878,174 downwards.
AGAGATATTTAAGTATAAAAATTTTTGTGCATGCCTTCAATTTCGTTGAAGCCATCACCCCAAGTGTCTTGAAGAACACTATTTTAGACATTTTAAAGTTCATGGCTTGTCTTAATTTAATATTAATATTTTCATTTAAAGCAAGCCCAAATGATATATAAACATTTATGCTTGACTCATCAAACACAACGTTGTAACACCAGGCTCCTTTGATTGTGACATTTCAGAAAATGAGTTACATTATTCCTTATACAGCATCGCATTTTACCATGAACACTTTTTAGTGCTCTAATAACTTGGAAAATTCCAACATCTTAGATGACCATGTTAGGGTTGCTTGGCTTTAGGTTTTTCTAATTAAATGCATAACATCAGTACCTTCCACCTATGACTTGGAAAATTACAACAAATTGCTTTTGGTTTTCTTCACCACCTTACAAGATTTAGTTTTTGAGTATATACATAGCTAGTCAATGTGAATTTAGATGATTAGCAGTCACTATTCAATTTTTGAAGCTACCAAAAGCAAATAAATAATATAGAGAATGTAAAGCTCACCTTGAGCATACTTCCACCAAAGCTGAGAAAATCTAATCTCCATCTGCCACAAACCTTTCTCCCTCTTTTGTAGCCAATGTCATTAACTAACCAACCATATGTCACCTTTTGTACTTGCAATTCTACTTGTTGTACTTGTTTGGCACTTTCATATGTCTCTGTCCACCATGTCCTTACATCTCCATCTGTTAAAGTGATTACATAATTTTTGGCCACACTTTTCCTTGAAATTAAAGGAATGAAAGGGAAGACTTTGTGGATAGAATTAGCAAAAAGGCAAAGTTGAAGTGGTTAGGGAAGGGCCTTCTATAATCACATACAAAAATTATACAAATGAGGATGATGAGTGACCTAGTCTATACCATGGTTGCCTTGGTGCTTTATGTGGGATCATTTGAAGGGCTTCATACCTTAGATGAATGCAATAACATTATGGCTAAATTATTTTTTATTATAGAGAAAGTAATTGATTCAATGCATCAATGGATCTAGTTGATTCTAATTCGAACACCACAACCTTAACATTAAGGTGTAGCATTCTCAATAATTTCAATGCTTCAAGGATAGCAGTAATTGCCATGGTAGAAGTTGAACATGAAACTAAACTTTTTCTTTTGATAATAATAGGTCTACCAATGTCATCCAGCATAATAATACAAATTCCAACATTCAAGTCATCAAGCACAGCAACATCACAATTGAGTTTAATCCTGGTTATGAAAGTAGGAGTCCAATAATAGATATCAACTAGCTAAGCAAGGCCACGAAAGCTCACGTTGAATGAGATTGGAAAGCTGTAGCAGGTTGTAGGAGCTATTCAAGTGTTCGCTTGGAGTGCTATTGAATTAAGTACCTTATCTACATGTTCCTGCATATTCTTTTTATGCCAAAAGTGTAATAAAGATAATATTGTAAATTTAACTTTATGAAAAGCTGTAGCTAGCCACATAGTGATAGACATTCATTTAAGGAGCTCACAAATGGAATCGATGACCGCACTGTTAAACCTACCAAGCATGAAGCAATCATTGACAAAGTTGTTGCACTATAATTCTTTTGCAATGTGGCACACTAGAAATAATTTTTCATATCTTAATTAGAAGTACAACCTCAATGAGAAAGCTTATACATCTCAATCCTTCTTGCAGAAAACCAGAAGCTAGTAGGAATTTTATTTAATGCTAAGAAAATGTTTACTAGGAGCTACTTGAAATTTCCAAATGATGATAATCTACTTAACAGATTAATGCTTGTATTCATGTTGTTGTATATTGTCTTTGAGTCCAACACCATATGCCTACACAATTTGAAGCATATCACATCCATTTATTTCTATTTAGCCCAAAGGGAATGCTAAATATGAAATGCAAGTCAAGTGCAAATAACTTTTGAATCTTGTTATGATCCCACATACCATTCTTCTCAACCAATTCAAGGACAAATTTTGGATGCTCCACCTCTATGTCAAGATAGTTTGCCTAAGCAGTAATAAAAATGATGCAAGGCTAATTATCTAACAAAAAGGAAATAGAATTGCCAATAGCTTTCTAACAATTCATATTATTTATAGTATATGGAACGCAATATTAATTAACTTACATGTTTGAGGTGCTCCATGTGGCAAAAAAAGTATTATTTATCATGAAGTACTTAAACATAAAGGCCTAAATCCATAAATTGTTTTCCTAAGAAATAACCCACCTACAATGTTTTGGAATCAATGTTGATTACCAAGTTGACAAAAAACAAACTTTGAGTCCCCCACACTTCTTAAGAAGTGTTACCATTTGCCAATAGGCCTACTATGTTGTGTTGCCTTTATTTGAACAACCCTATAGGTATTGAAGTAGTAATTTCTCCAACTCGATTATAATGTCATTTTGAACAAGTAGTTGTTTTATTTTAATACTAAGTAAATATATATTAAAATTGCAATGATATAAACAAAAGTAATGTAATATAACCAAACCTAACTAACATAAAGGCCACATAAGAGAAGATTTAAAGTTACACAATTATATAACCAAATCAAAGATAATATTTTAAAGAAATAAAAAAATTTTATAAGAAATTCATATTCCAAAATATTTAAGAGTTCATGTGTGGTGCATTAAATTTTCAAATAAAATCTGAATCATAATGTTATCATAAATAATGTCATTTTAACATTATAAAATAAAATATATAATAATATAAAAATTAATAAATAGATTGATAGAGCTCGTTATGATGAGTCCAACAATGTTCGATTTATCCCTATCCTATCTTATTTGGAATGATAATGAAGAGCCAAAGTAAATAATGAAAAATGATAACATATTATTATTTTAATAATAACTAAATAAGTCTTAAAGTAGAGATGATGCAAATTAAAGTTATATAATAGAACAAAATGAAAGACAAAAATGTGACATGAGAGAAGATTCAAAGTTATTTTAATGTACCCAAATTAAAGGAAAAGGTGAAGAAATGAGGTCAAGTCTATGAAAAATCATATTCTAAGATACCAAAGATGATTGAGTGCAACAACCTTGGTTATCAAATCATGTTTCAATAAAAATATCTCACAAAGCATGCTTAAACTCTTTAAACTAAATTATTTAGCATTACAAAATTAAAATTTACATAGAGCTCATAGACATGAGTTTAACAACATTTGTTTGTCTTGATCACACCTTGTTAGAAATGTTTTTGAATTACTAAAGTAAATAATAATGAAAAATAATTAATTGCCTATTAAACATTAAGTTAATATATGCTAAAGATAAACTAAGATAAGTTCAAAAAATGTAAAATAACCAAATGAAATACATCTAAATGATAAATCATAGGAGATTAGTTGTGCATGGTAATATAATGAAATTAAACTAAACAATTTGAGGAAATGAGATCTATTACTTGAGAAAGCAACATTTTAAGATACAAATGAGAACTAATGTAACATCCTTAATTATCATATAAGGAATGAATAAAAGTATCTCATGAAACATTAAAACATAATATGAAATTAATATTTAATTAGTTACATGCCATATAAATAAGTGTAATGATGCTTTCGTTATCTTGATCATACCGCTTTTTTGAACTACTATGAATTAGCAAGGAAAATAGGCATAAATTTTAATGAATTAAATTTTTTTAATATTATGTCGATATATATTAAAACTAAATCAGTTTCATTTAAATTATGTAATATAACTATATATTAAAACTAAATAAGTTTAATTTAAATTATGTAATATAAAGAGGAGAATTGGAGGTTCATAGTAAAATATCTAAATCAAAGTAAAAAATTTGAAGAAATGAGAAAAATTGTATGGGAAAGTTGTATTCAAAGATATCAATGAGATTGAGTATAATATCAACAATTATCAAGTCATATAAAAATTTAAATATCTCGTAAAGATCCAAAACCCTAAAATATTAAATTTTTTACAATATAACAAAGAATATTTAATTGGATAGATCTCTTTTTGATCAGTCCATCGATCTTTCTTTTTCGTCAGTATAATATATATTGGAATTACTATACTTAAAAAAGCAAATAATCATAAATAATAATATATTTTAATATTTTGATATTTAGTAAAAATATATTCAAGTCAAAATGAGATAAATTAGAGTAAAAAAAGATAAGAAAATCAAATTTGATGTAAAAGCCAAATCACAGGGGATTAAGAGTTTCATAGTGATACAACAAAAAAAAAATAAAAATACTTGAAGAAACTATATGAATTGTATAAGAAAGTTATATTTTGAGATACGAATGAGATTGAGTGTAACATCCAAAATCATCAATTTAGGAACGAATCAAAATGCATCATTAAAAATCCAAAACCATAAAAATTAAAAAGATATTAGAAAACATAAAAATGTATTTTTAATTAAATAATGCTCATTGAGATGAGTCTAATGATACTTTTTTTTAATATTAAATAAATATATGTTATAGTTAAAATAATATATATGAGAAAGATACTATAACCAAATAAAACTAATGTTAAGGCCACATAAGATTAGATTTTGAGTTATAAAGCTATAAAAAAAAATCTAAGAAAAAAACATCACATAAATGAGATAAACTACACAGAAAGCAACATCAGAAGACAAAATCAAGGCATATAGATTCATACTTGATTTAATGATCAAGAAAGTTACACTCCATCCTTTTAATATCTTGGAATGGAAATGTTTTGTGCAATTTATCTTATTTGCCCAAAATTGTTTACTTTGATTTTGATATATCATAATGAAACAATAATTCTAGTCTAAAAAGACCTTCACAACACTATGATTTGGTTATGTTATAATATTTCAATTTATCTTGGTCCATTATTAATATATATTTACTTGATGTTAAAGTAGTAATTTTTTATAATTTATGTTTTTTAAAATTTTTTTATTTTTACTAATCCTAAACGAGATGCAATTAAGATAAAACAAATGTTGTTAAACTTCACTCAATTTGCTATATCTAACTAAATGTTATTTTTAAATTTTAAATATTTTTAAGTCTTAGACATATTTTATGAGACATTTCAATTCATTCCTGATTTGATAATTGAAGATGTTATATTCGATCTCCTAAAAATCTTTGAATGCAACTTTTTTGTAAGATTTATCTCATTTCTTCAAATTTGTTGCTTTGATTTAATTATAATGTCTGGTAACTCTAGTTCTACTCTCATGTAACGTTCACATCACTTTGATTTATTTATATAGCATCTTTTCAACTTATCTCTTTTGAACTTGAATATATATGTGCTTAAAATTAAAAAATAATGATTTATTATTATTTATGCTATTTTAATAAGGATATTATCAGTAAATCAAAATATGATCTAATCAAGGCAAATCAAACATCATTTGACTCATGTCAACAGGCTTTATTAATTTAAATATAGATTTATATTTTTGTAAATATCTCATTTTCTAGTGTTTAACATATATTATAAGACATCTCAATTTCTACTAATCTAATTATTAGCGATATTATAGTTGACATGCATAGTGTTATAATTTTTTTATGCTTCCTTACTATTACAGTTTGTTGTAATTCAATGTGAGGTCTAATTAAGTTTAAATAATCCTTATTGAACTCATTTTGGAAAGCTCTATATAATTAAAAAAATTATTATTTAAAAATATTTTATTTCATAAGATTTGGACATATTTTGATCGACATTTTAAATTGTACCTAACTTAATGATGGAGGATGTTGTAGTCATTCTATTTAGTATGTTGGAGTGTAACTTTCTCATATAATTTGTGTCATTTTTCAAAAGTTTGGATTTGTTTTTGTTATATTTCTATCAACCTTTGATTATCCTCTTATGTAATCTTTACATTGCTTTATTTTATTGCATTACAATACCTTTGTTTATATCATTTTAATTTTATAATATATTATTAAATGTTAAAAAATAAATTTATAATTATTTATACTTCATTAATTTTTTAATTTGTCAAAACACGAATCAAGATCCTATTGTGTGAAACAAATGTCATTGGACTCGCTTTCATGAACTTTATCAAATTCAATATTTATTTTTATTGTTTAAAAATGTTTTACGTTCTAGAATTTTGGCTTACTTTAAGAGACATGTTGATTTGTACCAATTTGACAATCAATAAATGTTACACTCGATCTCCTTAGTGTCATGGAATATTACCTTCATATACAATGTTTCTCATTTCATCAAATTTGTTTTGATATATTACATTGAAACTCTAATTCTCATCCCATGTCACCATTACATCTTTTTAATTTAGTTATATTACATTGCTGTAATTTTTCTTATTTAACTTTATTATATAATTAGTTAAAATTAACATTACAATTAATTATTTTTTGTGCCTTTTAAAGTTGTATTTCATAGTAATTGTAAAAGAGTTCACATCAAGATAAAATAAATTTCATTGGATTCATCTTGAATGGCTTTAATAAATTAAATATTTGTTTATAAATTTAAAATTTTTTTCTAGAGTTTTGGTATGTTTTATGAGTAATTTTAGTTTGTATCTTATTTTAAGATAGAGGATGTTATAATCAATCTCCTTAGTATCTTAGAATAGAATTTACCATATTTCATCAAATGGTTTGCTTGATATGGCTGTACAATAATCTGACTCAAAATCATCCCCTATGTGACCTCTATGCTGTACATTGATCATGTTATATTAAATTTATTTAATTTAATTGATTTTAGCTTTAACATAAATTTTCCTAATTTAAAATAATTATTTATCATGTTTTTCAATATTTGCATCAGTAATTTGTAGAATATTGAAACAAGGTGTGATTGAGATGAAACTAATTACATTTACTTGCTCAATAAGCTTTATTCAATTAAATGTTTGCCTATAAATTTTTTAAATATTTTTATTCTATGTTGTTGGTAGACCTTACGAGACGTTTTGTTTTGTACATAATTTAATTATTGAGTATGTTACACCCAATCTCTTTAGCACCATGAAATGCAAATTTTCTTTAGAATTTACCTCATTTCCACAAACGTTTCACCTTAATTTAGTTATATTATTATGTAATTAAAAATCTCCTCTCTTGCGACATTACATCACTACAATTTCATTTTATTGTAATACTGCAATTTATCTCATTTTAGCCTTAATTTATATTTATTTAATATTAAAATAACAATTTATTACAATTTAAGTATATTTTATTTTGTAATTCCAACATATTCCAAGCAAGGTCTAATGAAGATGAAACAAATCTTGCTAGTCTCGACTCAATGAGCTCTATCAAATTAAATATTGTTTATATTTTTTGAAATATTTTATTTTCTATTATTTTTCTATATATATTCTTTATGAGACATTTGGATTAGTACCTAATTTGTTGGTTGAGCATGTTACACTCATATTTCTTTTAACCTTGGAAAGCAACTTATGCTAATAATTCAACTTACTTATTTAACTATTTTCTTTTGATTTTGTTGTATTAATACAAATCTTTAATACCCCTCTCATTTGACCTGTTCATCATATTGAATTAATAATATTATTTTACTTTAATGTATTGCATTCTTGCTTTATTATAAAATTATTTAGTATTGAAATAAATTTTTTTTACTAGTTATGCTTTTTTAGTTGTGTAATTTATTGATTTTCAAAACATGTTCTAGTCAACGTGAAACAAACTTCATTCGAATCTTTTAGATGAGCTCTATCCAATTAAACAGTTATTTTTATGTTTTGAAATATTTGATTTTTTCAATGTTTTAGAACATTTTATAAGATATTTTGATTCATATTTTATTTGATAATTGATTGTCTTATGCATGATCTCCTTGATGTCTTGGAATGCAACTTTCTATCAAAATTTCTCATTTTATGAAATAATTCAAATTTGCTATCATTAAATTATTATTACTATTAAATTCTAGTTCTCTTCTCATGTGACATTTGCAACAATTTTATTTGGTTATATTATATTCCTTTAGTTTATCTTATTTCAGTATTAACATATATTACTAAACCATAAAATAATAACATATTATTATCTATTATTTTTAACTTCACTGATTTTTAGTAAATCTAATTGATGTCTAATCTAGAAGATGCTAATATTGTTGCACTAGTCTCAATAAGCTCTATCTAATTAAATACTTATTTTCATGTTTGAAATATTTTGTTTTTTAAGGCTTTGATATGCTTTAATAAATTCTTTTATTGGTTACTTATTTCATTGTTATTAAAATAACACTGTGTTATTATTTATGCTTCTTTATTTGGGGAACTTTTTGTAATTTCAAAAGTGGTCTGGTTTAGATGAAGTAAACATCATTTGTCATTAGTCGGCAAGCTCTGTTAATTTAAATGTTGATTTCTTTAACTATTAAGTTATTTTATTTTATAGTGATTGGAACAATTTATGAGATAGCTGGATGAACAATTTGATGATTAAGATTCTTAAACTCAACCTCTTTTGTGCCTTGGAAAGAAAATTTCTTATTCAATTTGACATTATTTTTAAAATTCTTTGATTTAATTTTGTGATATTACATTGAAACTATAATTCTTCCCTTCTGTGACTTTTATATCAGTTTGATTTGGCTAATTACATTACATTAGTTTTTCTCATTTTAACTTTAAATTATTTTACTTAATAATAAAATAACAATTTCTTTTATTATTATTTGTTCCTATTAAATTTTAGAAATTCAATGTAACTCAAAAATTGATATGATTGAGAAGAAATAAAAGTTGTCGAACGTAGCTCGATTAGCTCTATCTAATTAAATTTTCATTCAGTTATTTAGAACTACTTTATTTTTAGAGATTTTATCATGTTTTGGTAGGCATGTTTAATTCGTCATAGATTTGATGGTAAAGGATATTACACATGATCTATTTAGTATAATGGAATGTAACTTTCCCATAAAACATTTTGTCATTCTTTCAAATTTTTTGCATTAATTATGTCATTTTAGTAAAAACTCTATTTCTCTACTCATCTGACCTTCACATTATTTTTGTATGGATATATTGCTTTATTTCAAATTATCTCGTTTCATCTTTAGTACATTTTTTCTTATTATCAAAATAATATTTTTTATTATTTATTCTTATTTTTTTGGTAATTTGCATTAATTTGAAAGGAGTTACAATTAGGATAAGCAAATATCATTTTATTAGTGTCAATGAGTTATGTAGAATTAAATATTAATTTCTATAATTTCATATTTTATTTTTTGAGATTTTATCATATTTTTGCAGACAACTTGACTCTTTTTTGGTTTGATGATTGAGGATGTTACACTAAATCTGCTTAATATCTTGGAACATAACATTTTCTCACAATTTATCTCATTTTTTCAAAAGTTTTAATTTCATTTGTTCATATTACAATGAACCTATAATTCTAATTCTTGTGACCTTTATAATGATTTCATTTGGTTACACTACATTATTTAAATTTATATAATTTTAATTTTAATATATATTACTTAATATTAAAAAATAATGTATTGTTCTTATGGTTACTTTGTTTTGAAATTTTTTATATGCCTTAACAAGGTTTAATCGAGATGAAACAGATATCATTAGACTAGTCACAACGAGCTGTCCAGTTGAATGTCCATTTATATGTTTGAAATAATTTATTTTCTAAGGTTTTGGCATTCGTTAGTAGTAACTTTGATTTAATCCTAAGGTTTTGGCATTCGTTAGTACTAACTTTCATTTCCACAAAATTTATCTCTTTTTTCTAATTTTTTAAAGTTTTATTGATTATATTAATGTTAAAGTAGAAATATATTCTTGTGTGACACATCATTTTGATTTGGTTATGTTACATTTCTCCAATTTACCACATTTTAGATTTATTATATATTTTCTTATCATTAAAATAATAATTTATTATTATTTATTTTTACTTAATTGAGTAAATTGTACTAATTCGAAACCATGCATGATAGAGATAAATAATCATTTTTGGACTCGTCTTTTTGAGTTTCATGAAAAAAATTTTCCATGTTATATTATTAAATATTTTATTTTCTAAGGTCTTGGGCATATTTTAGGAGACATTTTGACTCAAATGTAATTGAATGAATGACGATGCTACACTCGACCTCTAAATTATTAAGGAGTGCAACTTTTCATATAATTTATCCCATTGTTCAAATACTTTGCATTGATTTGTTTATCTACTATGAAACTCTAATTCTCTAAGATGTGACCTTCATAGTATTTTGATTTGGTTTTGTTTCATGGATTAAAGTGATCTCTTTTTAGCTTTCATATATATTCATTAACTAGTTGAAAGAAATTAGTATAATTTATGTATATTTAATAGGGTAATTATTAGTAATTCTCAATATGTCACATTATGACAAAAAAACCATTAGACATCTTTAGATAAGCTCTATCTTATTAAATGTTTTTTTTATACTTTTTAGCAATTAATTTTTTAGAGATTTAGTGCATTTTATGAGACATTTAACTTCAAAGGTAATTTGATGATTGAGGATAATAATTTTGATCTCTTTAATAAATTAGAATGCAAGTTTCTCACATAATTTATCTCATTTATAAATTTTTTTCATAGATTTTATTATATTAATATGAAAAACTAATTCTCCTCTAAAGTGATCTTTACAACATTTTGATTTAGTTATTTTGCATTACTTTAATATACCACTTTTGAACTTTATTATATATTTACATAAAATTGAAATTAAAATTTATTTGTATTTCTATTTATTTACTTGTTAAAGTAACAATACCAACATCTAAGCTGTATAAAAGTCACATGAGAGGAGAATTAGAATTTTATAGTTACATTACCAAATCAAATGAAAAAATTAAAAAAATGCCACAAATTATAAAGTTAATAATATTTCTATTATATTTTGTTATATTACATTTATTCAATTGATTTCATTTCAATTTTAATTTGTATTTACTAAATAGTTAAATTATAATTAATATTATTTATGGTTATTTTTTTAGTAATTCATAGTAATACCACATGAGGTTTTAACAAGATGAATCAAGTGCTATTACACTTGTGTCGATGAGCTCTGTGTTATTAAATATTTTTTTATCTTTTGTTTTGAAATATTCAAAATTTTGTGGTTTTTACTTCTTTTATGAGACATTTTGACTTATGTGACTTGAAAATTGATGATGTTACACCTGATCTCCATATTATCTTTGCATGCAACTTTTCAAATCTCATTTTTTTTTTAAAATTTTCACTTCGATTAGGCTATAGTACTATGTAATTCTAAATCTCTCTTGTGTCTTCTTTATGATTCCATGATTTAGATATAATACATTACTCCTATTTATCGCATTTAAGCCTTAACATGTACATATATATATTATATAATATTAAAATATAATTTATTATTATGTCTTATTACATGTTTGGTAATTCCTATTAATTCCAAACAAAGTCAAATCTAAAAGAAAGAAGTTATCATGCAACAGCTCAAGAAATATCCTATCTAACTAATTATTTAATTATATTTTTGAAATATACTATTTTCTAGGACATTGGCATTGTTTATAGACATTTAAAATGATACCTTATTTATCCTTTGTGGATGTTACACTCAATCTCCTTTATATTTGTTAAAGCATATTTCACAAATAATTTGGATCATTTGTTCTAATTTTTTTCTTTTAAAAACTTTATTTGTATTGTTTTGGCTGGTTTTACTATTACTATGCATGTTTTTTAAAGCATTCCAATTTATGGCTTATTTGGAGATCGAGGGTGTCACAATCAATTACTCTAGGATGTCAAAACTAAACTTTTGCATAAAAATTATCATTTTTCTTCAATTTTTTTTAGATATATTATATTCCTCAGTTTATCTAATTTTAGCTTTAATGTATCAGTTTAATATTAAAATAAAAACTTATTCTTATTTATGTTTAACAAATTTGGTAATTTATAAAAATTCCAAATCAATTTTGATAAAGATTAAACAATTATATTTAACTCAACTTAACAACTCAACAAAATTCAATAAAAACTTTTTATTTCTAAATATTTTATTTTTTCATTTACAACTTATTTTATAATCATGTATGTTATGCTTGATCTCTTTAGTATCCTTGAAAAGAAAGTTCTTTTAAAATTTTTATTATTTATCTAATTGTTTTACATTTATTTGCTCTATTATGATGAAATTTTAATTCGCCTTTCTTGTCACATTTATAGTAATTTTATTTCATTATATTACATTGCTTAAATTTAACCCAATTTTATTTTAATAAGTAATTACATAATCTTGAAATAATTTTTTTTAATATCAATTCCTTTTTTTTTATAACTCCACATAATTCTTAAAAGTTGACTGATAACAAGGAAATAAAAATCGTTGGACTCATGTTAATGAGACCTACAAAATCAAAATTTGATTTTTATTTTTCAAAAAATTTTAATTTTTAAGATTTGGCACACCTTATGATATGCTCTGGTTCGTACCTAATTTTAAGATTGACGAACTTACCCTTGATCACTTCAGCACATTTTAATACAACTTTCGTGCATTCAATGTTGTTATTCTTACATAATTTTTTATTATCTCAATTCAACTTTTTTGTATATTATTTAATATTAAAATAGTTATTTTTTTTTCTTTATACTTATTTATTTTTTTAATTGGTAGAAGTTTAAAACAATTTTCTGACATGATCAAACATACATCATTGGACTATTCCTGACAAGAATTATCAAGGTAATTGTTCATTTCTACATTTTAATGTATTTTATTTCTAGGAAATTTACATGTTTTATGAGGCATTTTTATTCTTAAATAATTTAATGATTGAGAAAGTTACTACATTACTGTAAAACTCTAAATCTCTTTTATTATGATCATTACAAAACTTTGATTTTTTTAATTGTGTTTCAGTTTATACAACTTTAACTTAAATATATATCACTTAAGTACATTTTGTTGGAGCAAATCCAAATGAAGCCTACTTGACATGAAACAAATGTTAGTTCCCTCATTTCATCAAGTTTTATCAAATTAATATCAATTTTTATATTCTTAAGGCACTTAATTTCGTTTTTTGAGTTATTTAAAGGAATTTTGAATTGGCCCTAATTTTATTATTAAAGACGTCACACTTGAGCACTTTAATGTAATTTATCTAATTTATCTATGTTTTTTCTTTGATTTTGTTTTATTTCTACAAAAGTCTAATTCTCCTCTCATGTCACCTTTATTTCACTTTAATTTTGTTATATTACATTTCCTCGATTTATATCATTTTATTTTTATTACTTATTTATCACATATTACAATTATAATTTTTTTTGCCTAGTTGATTATGTAACTTGGAGCAAATCTAAATCATTTCTCACTGAGAAAAAATTATAGGCATTAGATTAATCTTAATGAGCTCTATTTGATTAACAAACTTTTCTATATTTTATTAATTAATGTCTTAACATTTTTTATGAGATATTTTTATTTGTACCTGATTTGATGATTAAAAGTGTTACACTCAATCTCCTTAGTACTTTTTACTGCAACCTTCCTAAAAAACTTTTCCTATTTTTTCAATGCTTTTTTATTTTATTTGGTTATATTCCTTTGAAGTTATAATTTCTTTTTTGTCACATTACATTAACTTGGGTTATCTCTTTTTAGTTTTAATATATTTTACATTAGGATTAAAAAATAACTTTTTATTAATTTATTTAATAATTCATTAAAATTTCAAACAAGTTATAATAAAGATGAAACAAATGTTGTTAATCTCACCTCAATGAATTGTATCAAATTAGACAATGCTTTTTCATTTTTAGAAATTAATTTTCTATGATTGTTTTATCCTTTAGAGAATATCTCAATTAGTGCTACATTTGATGAATGAGAATGATATACTGTATCTTAATAGCATCACAGAATATAATTTTCTAATATAATTTACCTCAATAGTTTTTATATTTTTAAATTTTTTTTAATATTTTACTATGAAACTCTAATTTAACTCTTGTGTTTCAAATATTTTGTGTTATTTTTGTATATTATGTGATCTCAATTTATCTCAATTCAATTTTATTATAATTTAAATAATATTATAATAAAACTTATTATAGTTTATGCTTATTTATTTAGATCATTCATAATAATTTTAAAGGAACTCTGGTCTAGGAAAAATAAAAATTATGTGGACTTACCCCGATAAACTCTATCAAATTAAATATTTTTTACTTTTATTATTAAATGTACTATTTTCTAATAGTTTTGCATGCAGTGCAATGCATTTTAATTTGTATAATGTTTTATGATTGAGAATGTTTCACTTGATAATCTTTTTAGTTGGAAAGAAACTTTGTAATGTAATTGCTCTTATTCATTCAAATTTTTTTCTTTTATCTAGTTATGCTAAATTATTTCAAGTAATATCATTTTATCCATAATAGATATATTTATTTAATTTTTTAAAAAGAATTTTACTATTATTTCTTTTTAAATACTTTGGTAATTCGTTTTTGTCCTGAAAAGATTTGATCGCCAACGAGCAAACATCGTTGGACTTTTCCTGACTAGCCCTGTGACATTAGATAACTATTTTTATTAATTCAAATAGTTTATCTTCTATGGTTTTTTCATGCCTTATAAGACATTCTAATTCCTTACAAATTTGGAGATCGAGGATGTTACACTAATGTCCCTTTAACTTGCAATACAACTTTATCATACAACTTATCTTAAATTTTTATTCATCTCCTCCTAGCCTTAATATATCTAGTTAATATAGTTTGCTTTTTTACTTTTTTAATTCATTGTAATTCTAAATGAGATCTAATAGAGATCAGAAAGGTCTTAGAACTTGTCTCAAATATCATTTTTTAATTAAAAATTCAACATTTTATTTCTTTTACGTTTTACTTTCGAGCCATTTGCAAAACTTTACGAACATTTAGATTTGTACTTGAATTGATAATCAAGGATTTTTGCCAAGATCTCTTAAGTTTCTTGGAATGTGACATTCTCAAATAATTTTTCTAATTTATTTTCAAATTGTTTTCTCTGATTTTGTTTTACCACTGTATAACTATAAATCTCATCTCATGTGACCATTTCATTACATTAATTTGGTTAGTTAAAATGCCTTAATTTTGATCAATTCATATTAAATATATTTTTATTTAGTTTTAAAAGAATAATTCGTAATTATTTATGCCTATTTAATAAGGTAATTCATAAAAAATCCAAATGAGGCTCAATATTGATGAAAATGATGTCATTGGACTCTCAACATGTTCTATCAACATAAATATTTATTTATTTAATAGTTTTAAAAATTTTACATTTTAGAGTTCTGGCATAGTTAACAAAAATAATTTTGATTAATGCGTGATTTGATAATTAACGAAGTTACTTTTAATCAACATTGAATCATGTGATGCAACTATATCATACAATTAATGACATTTTCTTAAATTTTTTTTCACGTATTTGGTTATGTTACTTTGTATATCTAAATATATAATCATGTGAGCAATATGTAGCCTGATTAATTATACTACTTTAATTTATCTTATTTAAATTTTAATTTAGATTTAATTTATTCTTATGTATGCTTATTTAAGTTGGTAATTCATAATAAACCCAAAAATGGTTTGATGAGACAAAAACAATCATGTTGAGCTCCCATTGATGAGCTCAATCTAATTAGATATTTATTTATATGTTTGTACGAATTTTATTTTTTATTTTTTTTGCATGTTTTATGAGTTATTTTTATTTGTACCTAATTTGACGATCAGGGACATTGCACAAAATCTTTTTAGCACCTTAGAGAGGTAATACCTTATATAATTTATCTTATATCTTTAAAATTTTTAGTTTAAATTTTTTATATTACGAAGTAACTACAAATGTTCTCTTGTAGTCTTTATATCACATTTATTTGTTTCTATTACATTGTCTTAATTACCTCATTTTCGATTTAGCATATATTTTCTTTACTATAATTTTTTAGTTATTCTAGATGTGGTCTGATTAAGGAGAAATAAAAATCATTGGACTCATTATAATGACCTCTCTCTATTTAATTATTATTTTATTATTTTTATTGTTTTGTTTCTAATGTCTTTACACCTTTATGAGACATTTTAGTTTGTAACCAATTTAATGATTGAGTTCATCACACCCAATATTTTCAGTAATTAAAATGCAATATTCTTATAAACATTAGCTTATTTATTCATAGTTTTAGCTTTTATTTTGTTATATTATATTTTACAATTTATCTTATTTATGTTTTAGCATTTATCTTTGAAGTTATAATAGTAATTTGTACTTATTTAGGATCATCTACAAAGGAAATTTATAGTAATTCCCAATGATGTCCAATTTATATTTAAACTTGTTTTTCATAGTTTCATAAAATACATCTTACTAGTATAAATTATCAAATTTTTAAAAAGCGTTTTCTTTGGTTCTTCAATATTATTATATCCTTAAAATCCTTAATCATGTGATCTTTATATAGTGTTGATTTACTTATCTTAAATTGCTTCCACATATTTTATTTTAGTTGTGATCTATATATATATTGACATAATAATTTATTATTATTTGTTTTAGTTATTTTTGTAGTTCACAGGAACTCAAATTATGGTTTGATAATTGAATACTCATTTTTTATATTTTATTTTTTAACTTTTTTGGCACACTTTAAGAAAACTTTGGATTCATACCTTTTTTGATGATAATTGATGTCACCCTCAATCTCTCTAGTATCTTGGGGCACAACTTTATCAAATAATTTATCTTATTTCTTAAAATTTTTCACATTGATTAGGATATATTACTATGTAACTCTTATCATTCTCATGGCTAACATTTGTATTGATCTGTTAAGTATCTCTGAGGGAAACTTTAAAGTAAAATTTATCTCTTTTTTTAAAATTTTGATTCATACCTAGTTTAACTATTAATGATGTTGCACTCGATATCTTTAGTGTTTTGAAATTTAACTTTCCTATACAATTTATATCATTTCTTCAAATATTTTTATTTGATTTTATTATACAAAAATGAAGCTCTAACACTCCATTTGTTTTGCCATTGAAAAGCTTCCATTTGGTTTACATTAATTTTCCTATTTTAGCTTTATTAAATATATATTTATTACTTAAAAAAATATTTGTTTTAAGGTTTTTGGTAATTCATAGTATTCCAAATTGAGGTATGACAGAGAAGAAACAAATGTATTTAGATTCATCTAATGAGATCTAACTAATTAAAGCTTTATTTTTATATTTTGAGTAATTTAGTTTTTATGTAATTAACGAAAATTTTTATTCTTATCTAATTTTTATAATTAAGAATGTTATAATTGATCATCATAATATCTTGGAATACAACATTCCCATATAGTTTATCATGTTTATTCAAATGTTTACTTTTATATTATTATTTTGTTGTGCTATTCTAAATCTCTCATCTTATGACCATCACATCACCTTTATTTGGCCATTTGTTTGCTTCAATTTATCTCATTTTAGCTCAAATATGTGCTTGCATAAAATTAAAAATAATTATTTTTGTTTCTTTATTTTTTTTATTTGTTTCATTTCAAAGAAGGTCTAACCAAGATGAAACAGACATCATTGGACTTAACTTAATGAGCTATTTAAATTAAATATTCATTTTTATAATTTTAAATATTTTTTATTATTTTGAAATGTTTTATGATATTTCTACTCATACACATTTGATGATCAAAGATGTTACACCTATTATCATTTACATCTAAGAATGTTGCTTTCTCTTAAAATTTATTTTATTTATTCAAATTTTGACTTTAACTTTGTCATCTTACTATGAAATACTAATTCTAGCACAATTATGAGACATTTCAATTTGTACATAATTTGATGTTAAAAGATGCTAGAATTAATCTCCTAAATATCTTAGAATTGAACCTTAGAAAATTTTGTTTGTCTTTGAATTGTGTCATTTTGTTTTTATTATATTACTATGAAACTCAAAAGTTTATATCATGACAATTAGAATCTTTGATTAAATTATCTTAAATTTTTTTAAATTTATCCAATTCAATTTTTATATAATTTTACCTAACATTCAGATAATAATTTATTATTATATAAGCTTATTTATTCTAGTAATTCATAGTATTTTCATATGGGATGAGATTGAGTTGAAGGAAATATCGTTGGATTCTTACTGACGAACTCTCTGAAATTAAGTTATTATTATTATATTTTTAAGTATTTTTTTTTTATGATTTGAACATGTTTTATGAGCCATTGTTTTGTACATAATTTGATAATTATGGATTTTATGCTCCATCTTAATAATATAATAGAATGCAACTTCCATGTATAATTTATATCATCTTTTCAAATTTTTTTATTTGAATTTTTTATATTACTTTATCACCATTTCCCCTCCCATGTGATGTTCACAATAGCTAAGTTTTGTTGTCTTATGTTATTTTAATTTATCTCATTTAAACTCTAATATATATTTACTTAATATGATAAAACTAATTTTTTATTATTTATATTCTTTTAATCTAGTAATTGGTATTAATTTGTAAACAAGCTTGATCAAGATGAAATAAGCATCATTGAATACATATCAATGAGCTCTACCTGATTAAATATTCATTTCATTAATAACTAATTTGATGATCAAGGATGCTACGATAGATTTTCCTGATAACTTGGATTGTAATTTTTCTATACCATTTATCTAATTACTTCAAATAATTTCACTTTGATTTGTTAAATCCTCATGAAAATCAAACCACCTTTCATGTGACCTGTGTAATGATTTTTCTTATATTAGATAGATTTAATTTAACTTATTTTCGAAAATGAAAATAATAATTTATTGTTATTAATGTCACTTATTTGTGAAATTGGTCATATCCCAAAGGATGATCGATCGAGATTACAAAAATATATATATAATTTTAAATATTTTATTTTCTATTATTTTTGCATGCTTTATGAGGTATTTCAATTGTTACCAAATTTTATGATCAACGATATTACACTCTATCTTTTTGTTACCTTAGAATGTAGCTTTCTTTTATAATTTTTCTTATTTCTTCAAATGTTTTAATTTAGTTTTGTTATATTACTATGTAACTAATTTTATCAACTTGTGTGGCAACTACATAGCATTAAATTTACCATAATTCATTACTTCAATTTATCATATTTTATATTCATCATATATTTTCTAAATATTTTAATATTAACTTTTTATTTCGTTTTCTTATTTACTTTTATAAACCATATTAATTCTTATTGAAGTTCAATCTAGATGAAGAAGATGATAAATTTTTTTGACAAGCTAAATCTAATTAAATATTAGCTTTTATTTTTTAAAATATATTATATTATTATTTTTTGAATGTTTTGTGAGATATTTTGATCCATTTCAAATACGATGATATATGATTTTACACAATCACCAAAGTTTTTGGGAATGTAACTCTCTCATAAAATTTGTCACATTTTTTAAACTTTTTTCTTTAATTTGGTTATATTATATTTCATCAAAAAATGTCTGATCAAGACAAACAAAATATCATTGCATTCATCTCAATGAGCTCTATCTGATTAATTATATATTTTTATGATTCTAAATATTTATTGTTTAGGGTTCTAGTATTCTTTATGATTAATTTGAATTCATATCTAATTTGATGAATGAGTATATTACACTCTTTCTTTTTAATGTCTTGCAATGCAACTTTCCTAAACAATTCATCACGCTTCATCAAAATTTTTCTTTTAATTTGTTATATTACTACGTATCTCTAATTCTAATCACATATGAATATTAGCTAAGATCGATTTAGTTGTATTACATTGCTTCAATTTGTGCCATTTTACCTTTAATAAATTTTTTCTTATTAAAATAAAAACTTATAATTATTTATATTTTTTAATTTACAAATTCCCTATAAATGCAAATAAGCCCCGACCAAGAGGAAACAAGTGTCGTTAGACTCACCTAAACGAGCTATATCCACGTTATTATTCTATCTTTTAAAAGTATACTTTATTTTCTATTCATTCTTTAGATTTTAAAAAACACTATGATTCATATCTTATTTAGTCATTGATGATGTTACACGTCATCTCATCACTATCTTGGAATGTAGCTTTTTGTTATAATTTATGTTATTTTTTAAATGCTTTCCTTTGATTTAGTTATGTAATAATGCAATTTTAAATCTCCTTTCATGTGACTTTTACGTCGATTTGATTTACTTATATTACATTGCTTGAATTTATATCATTTAAACTTTAATATTTATTTATCTAATATTAAAATAATAATTTATTTTTTTTATTTTTGAATACATAGAAATTCAAAATAATGTTTGATTAAAGTGAAACAAACATCATTGGACTTGTCTTTATGAGCTTTATAAAGCAAATTAAATATTTTATATTTCTAAATATTTATTTTCTATGGGGATGGAATGTTTTGAGTCATTTGATTTTGTACCTATATTGATAATCAAGAATGTTACACTCAATCTCCTCAATATCTTCAAATACAAGTTTATTATGCAATTTATCTCAGCTCTTGAAATTGTTTCCTTTGATTTGGATATATTACTATGTTACTCTAAATCTCATATCATGTGACCTTAACACCATAGTAATTTGATTGTATTATGTTGCTTCAATTTATGTCATTTCAATATTTATATAGATTTACTTAATATTAGAATAATATGTTATTATCGTCTATGCTATTTACTTTATTGTCTCAATAATTTAAAATGAGGTTAGATCGAGACAAAAAATTACCATAGGATTCATATCAGTTTATAATATCTTAGAGATTTTTTAATATTTTTAAATATTTTATATTTTAGGAATTTAGTAGGCTTTACGAAATATTTTGACTTTATCTAATTTAATGATCGAGAAAATTACATCATATCTCATTAGCATATTAGAATGTAACCTTAACATGTGTTTAATTTTGTTATTTACATTACCTAAATTTATCTCATTTTAATTTTAATTCGTGTTTACTTAATATTGAAAACATAATTTATTTTTATTTAACCTATTTTACATTAAAAATTTGCATTAATTACGAATGAGGTCTAGTTGGGTTGAAACAAATGTTTTTTCCTCATTTTGGCAACCACATTAATCTACTAATTCATTTAATATTATTAAATTAATTTTTCTAAATTTTTTCAATGACTTATGAGATATCGTGATTTGTATTTTATTTGATGATTAAGGATACTACACTCAATCTCTATAGTATCTCAGAATGTAATTTTTTTATAATTTATCTCAATTATTAATTTTTCTCTAATTTGCTTATATGATAATTCTACCAAAAGTCTCCACTCATGTGACCTATCAATTTCTTTCATTTTGTAATGTTACATTATTATTTATGTTTATTTAATTACAAATTTTTACTACTTCAAAAAATATTTTAATTGAGATGTAAAAAATTTCTTTGGACTAATCATGATAAATCTCCGAAAGATATAATATCTATCTTTATAATTTAAAATATGTCATTTTATTTTTTTAGAATGTTTTATATGATATTTCCATTCATACTTGATTTGATGATGAAAATTGTTACACTCGAACTTATTAGTATGTTACAACAAATTATTTGTCATATAATTTATCATATTTTTTGAGCTTTTTTTCTTCTATTTCATTAATTTTCTATGTAACTCAAAATTTATAGAAGTATAACCTTTACATCACAAAAATTTGTTTATATTACCTTGCTTCATTTTATCTCATCTAAATAATACTATAGAATATCTCATTATTAAAACAATAATTTTTATGACATCTTTATATTTACTTTCAAATTTTGGAATATATCAAAATGAGTTTCAAATGAGAATGAACAAATGTCATTGGACTCGTTCTAGTGAGAATAACCAACTAAATATTCATTATATATTTTAACAATTTTTATTTTGTAGGATTTAAGCATGATTTTTTTAGTCATGTTTATTCATATCTACTTTGATTATCATGGATGTTACACTCAATCAATTTTGTATCATGTAATGGAACATTTTATATAATTCATCTCATTTATTCAAAATTTTGCACTTTGATTTTCTTATATTATAATATTACTCTAAATCATCTCACATTTAAGCATTACATCATTTTCATTTTGTCTTATTAAGTTATTATCTTGGTATATTTATTTTGATTATTTATTGTAATTCAAAACCTAATTTAATCAATGATATTTAGTGTTTTAATTTTCTTAAAATTTTTTAATATTTTATTAGATATTTTTATTTGTAACTTATTTAATGATTAAAGATATCACACTCAATCTCCTCAGTAATTTCAAATGCAACTTTCCTACATAATTTTTCTCATTTTATCAAATGTTTTACTTTGAATTTGTTATATTCTTATAAAACTCCAATTCTCTATTGGTTTGAGCTTTACATTATTTTGATTTGGTTGAATGACATTGATCATTTGCTATGAATAAAACTGTATCATAAAGTGTACCTAAAAAAGAAAAAATATTCCGAAATATGAAAATATTTCTTTAATTAGACAGATCCTATCGAGATGAGAATAACCGCATTTGTTTTGTCTAAATCAAATCTTGCTTAGTGTTACTAACAATTACAAAATTAAAAAGGAATAAATAGTAATAGAAATTGATTTTGTCATTAAGTAAATATATAATATTACTAAAATAAAAAAAATTAATAAAATATTATATATGCAAAATCATTCCTTGTAATTATCTTACTATAGTCGATTTTTAGTTACACACTAATATAAATTGTCTTGAAATATTGCATTCCAAAATACTAAGTAGATCAGGCTAACATCCCCAATAATTAAATTACGAATGAATTAAAATATCTCACATAATATGTCAAAACTATAAAAACTAAAATACTTAATTATTTAAAAATGAACATTTAATAGAATAAAGCTCATCAAGATAGGTATTGCAATACTTATTTCTTCTTCATTGGACATTGTTTTGTATTATTTTGAACTACTAAAGTAAATGAGCATAAGCAATAAAAAATTATTATTTTATTAAGCAAACATATATTAAAATTAAAATAAGATAAATTAAAGAAAAGTAATATATCCCTATCAAAGGCATATAATTTGAAGGAGAATTAGGTAAAATTGTAATTTAAAAAAATCAAAGCTAGAATTTAAAAAAAATGAGATAAATTATATAAGAATGTTTATTACAAGTTACTAAGGTGATCGAGGGTAGCAAGCTTTAACATCAAATGAAGTATAAATTAAAATGTCACATAAAGTGACCAAAAATCTTCAAAATAAAATATTTAAATATAAGATGGGTAACATGTAGCTCGTTTACAAGAGTCTAATGACTTTTGTTTTGTCTCAGACGAAATTCAAAATTAATTCAAATATCCAAAATGATCACCAAAATGAAGCATAAGTTAAATTGCCTAAAAAATTGCATAAAAAAATAGAAAATGAAGTTGGAAATATGTTAAAATATATAATTAATTAGATATAGGTCATTAGGATGAGTCAAATTATGCTCATTTTTTCTTTATTGTACCTAATTTCGATTTACTTTTAATTGCCAATATTAGTAAGAGAAAATAATAATAAATTATTATTTTAACATTATGTAAATAAATAACAAAATATGATCTACTAAAGCAATGTAACACAATAAAATTAAAGTGCTGTAAGCGTTGCATTGAAGAAGAATAAGAATTCCATGGAAATATATCCAAATGATACTAAAATTTTGAGAAAATAAGAGAAATTGTCTAAGAAAGTTGTTTTACAAGATATAAGGGAAGTTGAATTTAACTATTAAAATTGCAAATCTATGTATGAATAAAAATGTAACAAAAAACCAGCTAAAAGGACAATAAAAATAAAATAGTTAAAAATGTTAAAATTAAATATTTATTTGGGTAGGGATCACCAAGGTGAGCCCAATGGTTTTGTTTCGTGTCATTCAAACCATGTTTGTGACAAATGCAAATTACAAAAGTAAATAAACATAGAAAAATATAACCAAACTGAGATAAATCAAAAAAATGCAGTATAGCCAAATCAAAGGCATGCAAGGCTACAACATTAGGATATTTAAAGTTAGAAAGTATATTGACAAAATCAAAGAAACAAGTTCGAGAAAATGAGATATATTGCACAAAAAATTGATTCTCATACACTAAATTTGTCAAGAAATGTCCAGCAATATTTCTTTCATTTTGATCAGACCATGTTTGTAATTACTATAAATTCTCAAATTAATGAACATAAATAATAACAAATTACTTTTTAATATTAATTAAACACATATTGTAGTCAAAAATTGTCAAATTATTTTAATATAATATATGCAAATCAAATGTCGTAAACATCAAATAAGAGGAGAATTAGAGCTTCATAATAATATAACCAAATCAAAGCAAAACAATTTAAAAAATGATAAAATTTTCATGAGAAAGTTAGATTACAAGATACTAAGTGGATCATGCACAGCATCCTCAATGTCAAAATGGATGTATATAAAAAAGTCATAAAACATGATAAGCTAGAAAAAATAAAAATATTTAATAATATAAAAATGAATATTCAATTTGTTAAAGCATAACAAGTTGAGTCCAACGAAATCGTTTTTGTATTTTTTCGAACTTGGTTTAGAATTCTTATGAATTAAAAAATTAAATAAAAATAAATAAAGAAAAATTATTCTTTTTTAATGTTAAGTAAATATATATTTAATATAGAATTAGATGAATTAAAAAATTAAATATAACAAAATAAAAGTGAAAATTTTGAAATAATGAGTATTGTTTACGAAAGTAGCTTTACAAGGCACTAAAGAGATCAGGTGTAGTATCCTTGACCGTACAGTTAAGAACAAATCAAAATATATCATAAACATAAAATATTTAAAATATAGGACTAAATAGTTAATTACAAAACTACCTTTGCAATTTGTCAAATTTTAGTTTGTTTCATCTCCAATTAGTAATGTAAATAAATATAAATAGTTAAAAATTATTATGCTAAAGTTAAATTAATATATAATAAAGTTAAAACAAGATAAACTAAAGCAATTTAATGAAACAAAATCAAAGAAAATTGTAAAAGCCACATCAGAAGAGAATTAAAGCTCCCAAAAATATAACAAAATCGAAGTAAAAATTTTTCAAAAAAATGAGATAAATTATATGGATAGCTATATTCCAATATACAGTAGATCGAGTGTAATAGTATTGATTTGCAAATCAAGCATCAATCAAAACTACTCATGAAGCTTGTCAAAAGCCTAGAAAATTGAGAAAGCAACATTTTAATATTAAGTAAAGATTAAAGTTAAAATGGTATAAATTAAAGAAATATAATATAACCAAGTCTAAGGAATGTAAATGTCACAAGAGAGAATTTTTAATTTTACATTGTAATATGACCAAATCAAAGCACAACCTTAAAAAACATTAATTATATGAGAAATTTGTATTGCAAAATACTAAAGAATATTAGAGTGGTATCTTAAATCATCATATACAGTTTGAATCATAATGTTTCATAAACCATGAAAAAACACATTGAAATAAAACATTTTGTAATAAAAAATGGAATAATTAAATTGATAGGGCTTACCAGGATGAGTCTAGTAATGTCTCTTTCATCTTTATAAGACTTCATTTGGAATTATAGTGAAGAACATAAGAAAATAATTGGAAATAATAACAACTTATTATT
Organism: Vanilla planifolia; assembly: GCA_023846275.1. Classification (NCBI taxonomy): domain Eukaryota; kingdom Viridiplantae; phylum Streptophyta; class Magnoliopsida; order Asparagales; family Orchidaceae; genus Vanilla; species Vanilla planifolia. The sequence goes on along the minus strand of CM043871.1, from coordinate 852,352 downwards.
TTAAGTATTAATAAATTTATATTGAAACAAAATGATATAAATTGTTGCAGTATAAAAAAAATAAAAGACATGTAAATGTCACATGAGAGAAGATTCAAATTATATAGTAATATAGCCGAAATAAATTTAGAAAACTATATAAATGACATAAATCGTTTGCAAAATAACATTCCAAGATGTTGGGAAAATTTCTCATTCAATTTTTTGCAGCTTTTAAAATATTTTCATTTAATTTTGTTATTTCACTTTAAAACTAAATCTCTTCTCTTATGTGACATCTACATTGATTTGTTCTTGTTATATTACATTAGTTTCTCTCATTTTGTCTTTAAATTATAACTTAATATTAAAATAATTAATTATTTGATTATTATTTATGCCTATTAAATATCGTAAATCAATATAATTCCAAAAGACAATTGATCATGAAGAAACAAACATTGTTGGACTTGTCTTGACGAGCTATATTAAATTAAATATTCAATTTCTTATCTAAAGTTATTTTATTTTTAATGATTTTGTCAAGTTTTAGTTGAAAGTTTTTATTCAACTTGATTTGATGATTAAATACATTACATTTGATGTCCTTAGCATCCTAAAATGTAACTTCCAATAAAACATTTTGTCATTTTTTTAAAAGATTTTTAGTTCAATTAAGTTATATTACTATAAAACTCTAATTCTCCAATCATATGACCTTTAAATTATTTATATTTAGATATATTATATTATTTTAATTTATCTCATTTAAATGCTATTATGTATTTATGTAAATTTTAAATATAATTTATTATTATTTATTATTATTTCTTAAGTAATTTATACTAATTCCAAATAAGCTATAATTAGGATAAGCAAGCATTGTTGGACAAGTGTCAATGAGTTATGTCCAATTAAATATTTATTTTATATCTTAAATATTTTTATTTTCTAGAATTTTGACATGTTTTTTGAGATGTCTTGATTCTTTCTTCACTTAATGATTGAGGATATTACACTAAATCTCCTTAGTATATTAGAACATAACTTTTCCTCATAATTTATCTAATTTTCTCAAATAACATGATTTCATTTTGTAATATAACTAAGAACTTACATATCCCTCTCATGTGACCTATAATTTCCTCTCATGTATTATTTTTATTGTTACTCAATTTGATAATTATCTATAATTTTGAATGAGTTTAGATTGAGTTGAAGGAAATATCATTAGATTTTTCATGATGAGATATGTCCAAATAAATGTTTATATAGTTATTTTTGAAATATTGTATTTTCTAGGATTTTGGTATATTTTTTTAGTCAATTTGATTGAAACCTGATTTGATGATTGAATATTCTATAGTCATTCTCCTTAGAATCATGGAATATAACTTTTCCACATAATTTATAAAATGTTTCAAATTTTTTTAATTTCTTTTGACTATATCACTATGAATTTATAATTCTACTCTCATGTGACAGTTACATAGTTTAGATTTTTTTATGTAACAATTCTCCAATTTACCTCATTTTATATTTATTACATATTTACTTAATATTAAAATATAATTTATTATTATTTGTATTCACTTAATTAGGTCATTTGTTGTAATTCCAAACTAGTTCTTATTGATATGAAATAATCATTATTGGATTTATCCTCAAGAACTTTATCAAAATAGATGTGTTGTTATATAATTTTAGATATTTTATTTTCTAAGATGTTGGTACATTTTAAGAGACATTTTAACCCATACTTGATTTGATGAATGGGAATATTACATATGGTCTTCTGATCATCTTTGAATAAACCTTTTTGTACAATTTGTTCTTTTTGTTGAACATTTTTGGTTTGAATTTGTTATAATAATTGGCTTAAATTTATCTAAATTTTTCTTTCATATATATATTTATTAACTATTTAAATTATTTTAAGTATTATTTATGACTATTTAATAGTATAATTAGTAATAATATCAAATAATATCCAATCAAGGCAAAGAAAATAACATTGGACACATCTAAACCACATCAATCATATTAAATATTCATTTCTATACTTTTAACATATTTATTTTCTAGAGTTTTTCAACATTTTATAATTCATTTAGATTCATAGGTGAATTGATGATTGAGAATGTTGAACTCGATCTCTTTAATACATTAGAATACAACTTTCTTCTATAATTTATCTCATTTATAAATTTTTTTTTTTATTTTATTATATTAATATGAAATATTAATTCTCTCTCATGTGATATTTACATAATTTTTATTTAGTTATTTTATATTACTTCAATTTATCTCATTTTAACATTATTATGTATTTATGTTATACTTAAATTCAAATTTAAGTTTAATTATGCTTATTTACTTTTTTTTAATTTACAATAATTTTATATACGATTTGAGTGAGACAAACTAAATGTCATTCCCAATTTGATGACTGAGGATGTTTAAATTTTTCTTACTTTTTTAAATTGTTTGCTTTAATTTGGATATGTTGTTATGTTACTTTAAATTTCCTCTTATGTGACATTTATATCACTTTGATTGCATAATATTATATTATTTTAATTTATCTTATTTTAGTTTTAATATATATTCAATAATATTAAAAAAATAAATTCATTATTATTTTTTTTATTTTTTAGTAACTTATAGTAATGTTGAATGAGGTCCAAATGAGAGGAAACAAATGTGATTGTGCTCAACCTAATTTGTTTTATTGAGTTAATAATCATTTTTTATATTTTTAAATATTTTCTTGTTATGAGTTTTACTTGAATCACTAAACATTTCGATTTATGCATGATGTGGCGGTCAAGGATGTTGCACACAATTTCTTTGGTATCTTAGAATGTAATTTTTTTTGTATAATTTATCTATTTCTAAAAGGTAATGCTTTGATTTGATTATATTATAATATAACCCTATGTTCTTTAACATGTGGCCTTTACAAAACTTTGACTATGTTATATTGCCTTCATTTTTTTAACAAATTTTAGTATTAACAAATATTTTCGAAATATTACAAAACTTTATTTTATTATCATTATTTCTTATTTATTTTTTAAATTTATAGTAATTAAAAGATATGCTCGACAAAGAATTAACAAATGTTGTTGCACTTGTCTCAATGGCGTCAACCTAATTAAATACTATTTTTTTTTACTTTTAATCTTTTTCTATGGTTTATACATTTTTACAAGATATTTTAATTTGTGCCTAATTTTATGATCGATGACTCAATCTCCTAGTATGTTGAAAAACATTTTTTTCATGTAATATACAAGTTTCTTCAAATTATTCTAGTTGATATTGCTATATTATATTACTTTAATGTGTCTAGGTTCATCAATAATGTATATATCCTTAATGATAAAATAACAATTTATTATTTTTTATGTTTAATAATTGTGGTAATTCACTGTAATCCAAAACAACGTCTGATTGATATGAAACAAATATTGTTGGACTCATTTTGATGATCTTTATCTAGTTAAATATTTTTTTTTAAATTCATTGGTTTTATGTTTGTATTTGACCTCACAAGTGGGGATGTTATGCTTGATCTCTTTAATATCTTATAACACAACCTTTTTGTAAAGTTTAACTCATTTTTTAAAAAAACAATTTGCTTTAATTTGATCATTTTACTATGAAACTTTTATTCTTCTTTAATGTGATCTTTACATCTTCATGGTTTAGTTATATTAGATTTCTTTAGTTTCACTTTCAAGGCATCTTTCTTGTCGATTTTATGCATCTTTCTTGTCCTATGAGACCTTTATATAGTTTTGATTTGGGTATTATTACTTTTTTTAATTTATCTCATTTCAACTTTAAAATGTTTATTTTTGTATCATAATAATAATTTTTATTTATTCTTGTCCACCTTAATAACTCATAAAAATTGCAAAAGAGGTGCAATCACAGAAAGACAAGGAACTTTAAAAGTTTTATAATACATTTATATTCTTATATTGTTTGATGATCAATGATGTCTAACTTTATATCTTCAGTATTTTTGAATGGAACATTGCTTTATGACTTGTCTTTTTTTTTCAAAAGTTTTGATTTCATTTTATTGTATTAAAATGAAGCCTTAATTCTCTTCTCTTATTACCTTTACATCCCTATAATTTTCTTACTTATTTAATTTTTTAACTTGCAATAATTCACAATGAGGACTAATAGAGTTGACACAAAAATCATTGGTCTCATCACATAAAACTCTATCCAATTAACATTAATTTATAATTTTAAATATTTTATTTTCTTACGTTAAAAGCTCTCCTTTTTTAGATATCTTGATCGATACCGAATATAATTATTAACCATGTCATACTCATTGTCCTTACTATCTTGGAGCACTATTTTCTCATTAAAATTGTCTAATTTCTTTACATTTTTTCTTTCATTTTTTACATTAAAATGCAACTTTAAACTCCTTTAATGCAACCATTACATTCTTTTGATTTGGTTATACTACATTACCTTAGTTCATCTCTTTTCAACTTCAATATACATTGACCTAATATTAAAATTATAATTAATGTTGTTTATTGTTAATTAGTTTAGGGATTCATAGTAATTTTAAGCGAGGTTTGATCGAGATGAAATAGGTGTCATTGTACTCTTCTCAATAAGCTCTAACCAATTAAATATTTTTTTAATATATTTTGAAATATTTAATTTCAAAGGCCTTAGCATGTTTTATGAGAAATTTTCATTCATATATTACTTGATGGTCAAGGATGTTACACTTAATCTCTTTAGTATTTTTGAATATAAGTACCTTATATAATTTGTGTGCTTTTTGAGTAATTTTTATTCTTACATAATATGATATTGGAGGAAGTTACACTCGACCTCCATTGATTTTTGAATGCAACTTTCTTATACATTGACCTCATTTTATTAAATTGTTCGATTTGATTTTGTTGTAGTGCTATAAAACTCTAAATCTCCTCTATTATGACATTTACATCACTTTGATTTTATTATATTATGTTGTTTCAGTTTATCTCATTTTTATTAAATATATTTACATAATTATAAAAAAATAGCATATTATTATTCCAACTTATGTGTTTTTTATCACAACAAATCTAAATGACGTCTGATCTACATAAAACAAACAATAGTTGACTCCTCTCATTAAGATTTCTCTAATTAATACTTATTTTTGCATTTTTTAAGTACTTATTTGCCCTTTTTAATATATTTAAGTGGCATTTTGATTTGAACATGACTTGTTTATTGAGGATGTCACACTTGAGCTCTTTCGTATTTTGGAAAACAATGTTTTCACGTAATTATCTAATTTGTTCGAATTTTTTTATTTCATTCGGTTATATTTTCATGAAACTTTAATTCTCCTCTCATTTAACCTTTACATTTTTTATTTTATTATATTACATTCATTCATTTTATCTCATTTTAACTTTATTATTTATTTAATGATATACAACAATAATCATTTATTATTATTTATGCCTAGTTAATTGGGTCATTAATAGAAATTCCAAATCAGGTTTGATTTAGACGAAGGTAATGTCATTGGACTTGTCTTGACTAGCAGCATCTAATCAAAAATTAATCTATATTTTATTTATTAATGTTTTAGTATATTTGATGAGATATTTTCATTTATGCCAAATTTGATGGTTAAGTGTATTACACTCAATCTCCTTAGGATTTTTCAATGCAACCATTCTAAAAAGCTTTCACATTTTTTTAATGTTTTTTGTTTTATTTAGTTATAATCCTATGAAATTATATTACTTTTATTTATATTACATTCTTTTTTGTTATCACTTTTATGCATTAATATGTTTTGCTTATGGTTAAAATATTAATTTATTTCTATTTATAATTATTTATTTAGCAATTCATCATAATTTGAAATAAGATCTAATAGAGATAAAATAAATACCATTAATATCATCTAGATCAGCTATACCTTATTAAATAATACTTATCATTTTTAAATATTTTTTCTATGATTTTGTTAAGCTTTATAGAATATGTTGATTTGTGCTTGATTTCATGATTAAGAATGTTATACTCAATTTTTTTAGTGTTTTAGAAAGCAATTTTGTCAATTTATCTTATTTTTCAAATAATTTACTTTGATTTACATGTATCACTTAGAAACTCTAATTTTATTGTTATGTGACCTTGATAATGTATTATTTTTGTTATATTATGTAAACTAAATTTATCTCAATTTAGCTTTATTATAATACATCTAATATTATATAAAAAATACTAATATCTATGCTTATTTATGATGGTATTTTATTGTAACTTCAAATGAAGTTTGATCAAGAAAAAATAGTTGTTGGACTTATCTTGACAAGCTCTATCAAATTAAATATTTATTTATTATTGTCAAGTGTACTATTTTTAATATTTTGGCATTCATTACATGGAAATTTTTTTTCTACATGATTTTATGATGAAATCTGTGACACTTGACATCCTTATTATCTTCAAATGTAACTTTATAGTAGAATATATCTTATCCAATAAAACTTTTTTGTTTGATTTTGTTATAATATATTGCCTCACCTAATCTTATTTTAGGGTCTATTTTTTTATTTAAAGTTAGAAAAATAATTTAATATCACTTATGATTAATTACCTTAGTAATTCATGTTTGTTCCAATGGAGGTTTGACAGACAAGAAGCAAATGCCAATAGACCTTCGTGATGAGCTCTATGAAATAAAATAACCATTTTGTTGGTTCAAAAAATTTATTTTGAAGGTTTTTTATGTTTTCTAAGAAATTTTGATTCTTACATAATTTGGAGGTCAAGGATGTTACACTAATCTCCTAATTATCTTTTAACATAACTTTCTCTAAGAACTTATCGTATTTCTTTAAATTATCTCATCTTAGCTTTAATGTATGTCTAACTTATCTTATACAACTTCTAATTGGACTAGTCTCATAATGCACTATCCAATTAAGTATTAAAAATTATTATTTTTTAATATTTTCTTTTATAGGCTTTTTTCTTACTTTAAGACACATTTAGATTTGTGCTTCAATTTCAAATAAAGTATTTTACCTTTGATCTCTTGAGTTTTGTGGAATTCAATATTCTCTTTTAAATTTAATTCACTGTTTTCCATGTTTTTTCTTTTATTTTCTAATTTTACTATGTAACTCTAAATCTACCACTATGTCACATCCAAATTTCTTATTTTTAGTTAATTATGTTTCTTTAATTTATTTCATTTTAGACTTAATTTTGATTTATTTAATTTTAGAAGAATAATTTAATATTGCTTATGGTTATTTCTTTTTGTAGCTCATTTTAATTCCAAATAAGTTCTAATGGTGAGCAAAAGGCTTCGTTAGACTCAACCTTACATGTCGCATCAAATTAAATATTTTATTATATTTTTAAATATTTTTCTTTTTAGATTTTTGGCATAGTTATCAAGAAATTTTGATTAGTATATGATTACTTGACTAAGGATGTTACCCTCTATCACATTAGAATCATGTAATGCAACCTTATCATATAATTTGTGTTATTTATCCAAAATTTTAACTTTTATTTGGTTATGTTGCTATGTATGTCAATGTTACTTGTATGTCACAACTATTTGGTTAATTTTATTTCTTCATTTTATCTCATTTAAAGTTTAGTTTTAGTTTATTTAATTTTGAATTAATAATTTAATTTTTAGTATGCTTATTTAGTTTGGTAATTGGTAATAATTCTAAACATGGTTTTATCAAGGCTAGACAAGCATCGTTGGGGCTCCTTATTGATCTTAATCTAATAAGATATATATATAAATATATATATATATATATACATATATATATTCTATGATTTTTGCATGCTTTATGAGCTATTTTTGTTTGTGCCTACGATCAAGGATGTTGCACTCAACCAACTTATTGCCTTCCAAATGACATTGCCTATACAATTTATCTCATTTCTTAAAAATGTTTACTTTAAATTTCTTACATTACAATGCTACTCAAACCTTCGTCAACATGGCTTTTATATAGCAATGTTTTCCTTATTTCATTTTATGTTTATTTCATTCTAGATTTAATATATATTTTCTTTCTTATATAATAGTAATTTCTAATTATTTGTGCTTTTCACTTTGAAAATTCTAGTTATTTAAAGTAAGGATTGATTAAGGAGAAAAAAATCTCTAGATTCATCTTGATGACCACTATAAATTTTATTATTTAATTTTACTATATTGATTATTTTGTTTCTAATATTTTCATAACTTTTGTCAGACATTCTTAATTGTACCCAATTTGATGATAGAGCTAGTAACACTTGATTTTCTTAATATTTTGAATGAAACATTACTATACAAATCTTTTCATGTCTTTAATTTGTTATCATTGATTTTGTTATATCATATTTTCTTAATTTATGTTATTTAAATTTTAATTTGTATTTTTTAAGATTATAATAGTAAGTTATATTTTTTTATGCTATTTTACTTAAGTAATTTATAGTTATTCGAAATAATGTACAACTTATATTTATACTGAATCTGTATAGTAACTTAAAATACAACTTTTTCATACCATTCATCTCATTCTTCAAACTTTTTATTTAGATTTTGTTATATTGCTATTAACTCTAAATCTCAAATCATGTGTTCTTTATATAGCTTTGATTTACTTATATTATATTACTTCCATTTTTCAAATTTTAGTTTTAATCTATATTTACAAAAAGTTGATATAATAATTTTTTACTGCCTATTTTTAGTTACTTTACTAATTCGTGTTAACTATGTATGTTGTTTGATAAAAAGTAAAAACTTTAATTAAAGTCATATCAATGAAGTCTACTGAATTAAAGTTTCATTTTTTTTCTTCCAATATTTTATTTCTTTTTTTGCACACTTTTTAAGAAATTTCTATTCGTACCTTTTTTCATGATCAACGAATCTATCCTCGATCTCCTATGTATCTTTGAGCACAACTTTTTCACACAATTTATCTCATTTGTTAAAATGCTTCATATTAATTAGGTTCTTTTACTATGTAACTCGAATTCTTCTTTTCAATAGAAATTATATCAATCTCTTAAGTATCTTGGAGAGAAACTTTGTCATACAATTTATCTCATTTCTAAAAATTTTGATTCACACTTCATTTAATGTTTGTGTTGTTACACTTTATATCTTTAGTATCCTGAAATGCAACATTCATATTCAATTTATCTCATTTCTTGAAATGTTTTTATTTAATTTTGTAATACTATATGAAACTCTAATATACCTCTTATTTAAAATTTAAAAATCTTTGATTTTGTTTACATTACTTAATTTTTGTTATCTCTACTTTGTTATATTTCTATTTATAATTAAAAAAATAATGTTATTATTAATATTTTTTATTGTGGTAATTCAAATTCTTTCAAAATGAGGTTCAATTATGAAGCTACAAATTTAGTTGGATTAAGCTCAATGAGCTTTAATGAATTAAACCTTTATTTTTATATTTTTGGCTATTTTATTTTTTGGGCTTTTGGATAATCAACAAGACATTTCCAACTCGTAATTAACTTCATGGTTGTGAATGTTACACATGATCTTTGCAATATGTTCTATTACAACTTTCCTATGTAATTTATTGCATTTATTCAAATTTTTGCTTTAATTTGCATATATTATTTTGTTACTCTAAATCTCTTGCTGGCAGATTTACAACTCTTTTATTTTGCTATATTTGTTTGCTTCAATTTATATTATTTTAGCTCCAAAATATTTTTTTCATAATATTAAAATAATTTTCTTGTTATTTTTGTTTATTTCTTTTGGTGATTCGTAATATTTCAAATAAGATCCAAAAGAGTTGGAACAAAAGCAATTCGAGCCATGTTAATGAGACTTTTCCATAAATATTCATTTTCTTATAATTAGAAACATTTTATGTTTTATTTCTTCTTATGCTTTGCGACATTTCTACTCGTACGTGATTTGATTATCGAAGATGTTATACTTCTTAAAGTTGACAACTTGGAATTTAGCTTTCTCAAATAATTTATTTTATTTACCCAAAAATTTTGCAATATTTTTACTAGTATTACAATGAGATTTTATTTCTATCTCACTTTATGAGACATTTTTATTTTTATATTATTTGTTAGAAAAGGACATTGCAATAAATCTACAAAATATCTTGGAAATGTTGTTTATTTCTTCTTTATGACCTGCCTGAAATTATCTTTATGTTATTATATTTTGAAGTTTTTATTTCCAAGGGTTTAACATATTTTATGAATCATCTTTGTGTTTATAATTTGATAATTGAGGATGTTACACTTAATCTCAATAGTACCTAGAGTGCAACTTTTATATATAATTTATCTCTTTTTTTAGATTTTTTCCTTTGAATTGGACATATTACTATATCTCTAATTCTCTCATGTGACCCTTACATCAAGTGGGCTTTGTTGTATTACATTATTTTAATTTATCTAATTTCAAATCTAATATATATTTACTTAATATCAAAAGTACATTTATTTTTATTTATATTCATTTAGTTTGGTAATTGTTAGTAATTCCTAAAGAGGTCTGATTATGACCAAACAAATGTAGTTGGTTGCAAATTGATAGTTTTATCAAAATAAATATTTATTTTCTATATTTTTATTTTTTTATTTTTTATTTTTAAAGGTATTTTCTTATTCTATTAAACATTTCAATTCATTAATTTTATGATCAAGAATGTAACACTTGATTTCCTTAATATTGTAGAAAGTATTTTTTTTATACAATTTATCTAATTACTTCAATTTTTTTCCTTTATTTGGTTGTCAATATGAAACTCAAATTCTCCTCATGTGTGACCATTATAAATATTTAATTTTGTTGTATTATATATATTTAATTTATCTCATTTTTATTTTAACATATATTAACTTAAAAAAAATAATAATTTCATATTATTCATGTTATTTACTTTTGTAATTCATAATAATTCCAAATGAAGTCTAATAAAGATGACATAAACATCATTGGACTTGTCTCGAAGAGCCCTAACCAATTTAGTATTCATTTTTTTTAATAAATTTAAAATTTTATTTTTTAATATTTTAGCATTCATTATTAGATATTTTGATTCTTACCAAATTTGATGATTGAGGATATAATACTTTATCTTCTTGGTGTCTTCAAATGTAGCATTCTCATATAACTTTTTCACATTTTCATCAAGTTTTCACTTTGATTTTAAAAATTACTATGCAAGCCATCAATTTTGTGACCTTTACAAAGTTTTGATTTTATAATATTACACTACTTCAATTTATCTTATTTTATCTTCATTACATGTTTAATAAATTTTAAAATAATACTTTATTATTAGTTTTGCTTATTTTAATTGGTAATTTGTATTCATTCTAAATGAATCCTAATTGAGATGAAAAAGACATTAATAGACTCTTCTTGATAAGGTATATAAATTAAATATTATTTTTTAAAATACAGGGTGTAATTATTTTTTTGTATTTTTTATGAGATATTTTGATTCGCTCTTGATATGATCATAAAGGATTTTTTGCACAACCATGACAGTTTTTTGAAATTTAACGCTCATAAAATTTGTAGCATTTTTTAAACATTTTGCTTTGCTTTGGTTATATTATATTGCATCGAAAAACAACCAATCAAGACGAAAGAAACATTATGTATTCGTCTCAACAACCTCTATCTGATTAATTATTTATTTTTATGTTTTTAAATATTTATTTTCTAGGATTCTCACTTTCTTTATTATAAATTTAAATTTTTACCTAATTTGATGAATAAGAAAATTGCACTCAGTCTTTTTAATATCTTGGAATGTAACTTTCCCAAACAATTAATATTATTCAATGATGTTTTGCTTTTATTTGGTTATATTACTATGTAACTTTAAATCTACTCTCAGATGACAATTACATCATATTGATTTCGTTGTATTACATTACTTCAATTTATGTCGTTTTGGTTTTAATAAATATTTACTTATTAAAATAACAATTTATTATTATTTATACTTCTTACTCTAATAATTCTTAGTAAATCTAAACTTGCATTGATCAAGAAAAAAGAAACATCATTAGACTCATCTTGATTAGCTCTATCCAAATAAATAGCTTATTTATTTTTTTGAATATTTTAATTTCTAAGGTTTTGTAGATTTTATGAATCATTTTGATTCATACCTTATTTAATAATTGAAGATGTTACATTTGATCATTTTAGTATCTCAAAATATAGCTTTTCTTATCATGTATAATATTTTTTAAATGTTTTGCAGTGATTTAGTTAAATAATAATGAACCTTTAAATCTCTTGCCATCAATCTTATATTTTTTTATTTAGTTATATTTCACTACATAAATTTATATTATTTCAAATTTAATTATATTATATATAATATTAAAAATAATAATTTATTATTATTTATTATTTTTTAATTTTTTTACTCATAGTAATTAACAACAATGTTTTATTAAGATGAATCAAACATCATTAGACTCATCTTGTTAAATTTTATCAAATTAATTAAACGTTTAACATTTCAAAATTTGTATTTTCTATGATTTTATAATCTTTTATGAGTCATTTCATTTTGATACCTATTTTGATGATTAACAATATTGCACTGAATCTCCTTAATATCTTGGAATACAACTTTCCCAAATATTTTATCTCATTTCATCAAATTATTTACTTTGATTTGGTTATTTTAATTTCCAACTATAAATCCCACATCATGTGACATTAAAATCATATTTATTTAGTCAATTATGTTATTTGAATTTATAACATTTTGATGTTAATATATATTTAAATAATGTTAAAGTAATAAATTATTATTATCTATATTATTTGCTTTGATAACACCATAATTCAAAATGGTATTCAATTGAGAGAAAAAATGTCACTAGATTCACCTCGATTTTAGATATATATTTAAATATTTTTAAGATTTTTATATATTTGATGCTTTAGGCTTTTTAGGCTTTATGAAACATTTCAATTCATACCTAATTTGATGTTCACGAAAATTACACTTGATCTCGTTAGTAAATGGGAATGTGATCTTAGCATGTCTTTTATTTAGTTTTGTTATATTTACTCGCTATATCTCATTTTAATTTTAATTTATATTTACTAAATTTGAAACAATAATTTTTTATTATTTACACTTATTCAGTTCTCTAATATCCATTAATTTCAAGTCACATCTAGCTAAGATGAAATCAATGCTATTATACACGTTTTGGTAAGCCCTTTTCATCACATTATTTATCAATTATTTTTTCCTAGAGTTTTAGAATATTTTTTGTGATAGATTTTGATTTTTATTTAATTTGATGATCGAGGACATTACACTCAACCTCCTCGGTATCTTAGAGTACAACATTTTTTCATAATTTATCTCCATTATTAAATTTTTATTTCATTTGCTTATATTATAATGTGATGCAATGTCTGCTCTCATGTGACTTTCGTATTTGATTTGTTTATATTATGTTAATTTTTATTGATATTTCTTTTGAAATTTTTAGTAATTTGGAACATATTTTGATTGAGAACAAAAAATGTCATTTGACTCATCAAGATGATCTCCATTTGATTTAATATTTATTTTTAAATTTTAAAACTATTTATTTTCTATGTTTTTAGAATGTTTTGAATGATATCTCTATTCGTACTCATTTGATGATCAAACGTGTTATACTAAATCTTTCTTGTACCATGGAATACATTTTTCTCATATAATTTATCTATTACTTCAATTTGTTGCTTTTAATTGATTATATTTTTATGGAATTCAAAACATGCAAAACTATTACCATTACATTGCCTCAGCTTGTTTATATCTTGTTACTTCAATTCATCTCATTTTAGCTTTACTCTATAATGTTTAACAATAAAATAATAATTTGTTATTTTTTATGCATATTCACTTTCATATTTGTAATAATTTAAAACAATGTTCAAACGAGAGGGGATAAATGTTGTTGGACTCATCTTTGTGAGAATCACAACCTCAATATTGATTATGTATTTAAAATATTTTATTTTCTAGGGTTTAAACATGCTTTGCTAGTCATTTTTATTCATACCTATTTGATGGTTGACAATATTACACTCAATCTACTTTGTATCATGGAATGCACTGTTTGCATTCCAAGATATCAAGAAGATTGACTGTAACATTCTTGATTGTCAAGACATGTACGACTAGAAATATCTCATAAAACATATCAAAATTCTCAAAAAATGAAATATTTAAAAATATAAAAGTAAAACTTCTTTTTGATGGAGCTTAATGAGATTTGTTTAATGACATTTGTTTCATCTCAATTGGCATGAGATATATTGAAAAAAATTAATGTGTCAAACTTAAAGCATTATAGTGGTCAGATAAGAGAAAAATTAGAATTTCTAAGTAACATTAACAAATCAATGCAAAAAAGTTGAAAAGTTGTAAAAACTTTGCATGATCAAATTACATTATAAGATATTATGGAGATTTAATGCAACATCCATGAATTTCAAATCACATACGAATGAAAATGTCTCTGAAACAATATTGACTTCATTCTTAAATCAATTATTTATTAAAATTTGCACATTCCATATTTAGTTTTCAAAATCACATAAACTCAAATTCACAATGTCAATTGGCTACATTATATTTCTTCAAATTATCTTATTTTAGCTTGAATTGACATTTACTTAATATAAAAATTATAATTTAATATTATTTGTTTTATTTTCATTGTTAACTCATAGTAACTCCAATGAGGTGTGATGGAGACTATACAAACATTATTTAACTCATCTTGACGACCTTTCTCTAATTAAATATTTATTTTAATATTTTTTAATATTCTTATTTTCTATTACCTTTATAAGTTTTATGAGACATTTTTATCTCAACCAAATTTGTTTTTTCAAAATTTTACATTCTCCAAATATTTTTGGAAAGAACTTTCTTCTATATTTTTTCACATTTTCAATTTTTTTGTTTTGTTATTATGAAAATTTATGCCCTCTCACAAGCATCCTTCACATCACCTCAATTTCATTATATTATATTAATTTAGTTTATATTAGTCCAAATTAGTTATGTATACATATATTTATTAAATGTTAAAAATTATAATTTATTATTATTTATACCTATTCACTTTGGTATGTCAAAGTAATTCGAATTGAGTTCTGATCAAATTGAAATAAAGGTTGTTCTAGTAAACATGTGAGCTCCATCCAACTTAAAATTCTTTACTATATTTTAAAATTTTTCATTTTTTATAAGTTTTGCTTCTTTTATAAGATGTTTTGACTCATACAACATTTTAAATTAATGATATTAATGTTTGATCACTATTATATCTTGGAATGCAAATTTCCCATGTCATTTATATTATTTTTGGAAATGTTTATTTGTATTTGGTTATATTAATTTGTAACTCTAAATCTCCTTTCATGTGACCTTTATATTTCATAGGTTTTGTTATACTATATTTCTTTGATTTTTCTTATTTTAGCTTTAATTTATATTTTATTTACATTAAAATAGTAATTTATTATTATTTAAGGTTATTTATTTTTGTAAATTATTGTGGTTCCAAAAAAAGGCTAATTAAAAGAGAAAAATATCACTTGACTTATCTAAACTATTTTTAGCAAAACAAAATTTTTTGAATAATTTGGAAATAATTTATTTTCGAAGGTTTTGCCATGCTTACAAAGGTATTTCGATTCTTGCTTGATTTGATGATCTAGCATGTTACACATAGTCTCTTTAGTATCTCATAATATAATGTTCTGATATAATTAATCAACTTTATTCAAATATTTTCCTTTGATTTTGTTATATTATGATGTAGCTCTAAATCTTCTCTAATGTTATCATTACATCCCTTTAATTTTATTTAATTACACTATTTAAATTTGACACATTTCAACTTTAACATCTATTTACAATATATTTAAAGAATAATTCCTTTATTTATGCTTATTTACTTTGGTAATTCATATTAATTTAGTTGAGATCCAATGGATATGAAATAATCATCTTCAAAGTTTTCTTGAGAGGTCAATCCAATTAAACAATAAATTAAAAAAATTTAATTGTTTTATTTTTTAGGTTCTTATGAGACATTTCGGAACATACCAAATGTGATAACCAAGAATGTTACACATGATCTTTGTAGTTTCTCGGAATTTTCCTTTCCTATATAATTTATATCATTTCTTCAAATTCTTCACTATGATTTAGTTATAATGTAATGTAACACAATCTATTTTTTGTGTGACTTTTACATCAGTTTGATTATGTTGTCTTACATTAATTTAATTTTTTTTGTTTCATCGTTATTAGATATTTCTTTAATACTAACATAATAATTTATTATTATCTATGTTTATTTATTCTAGTAATAGGGAATAATTCCAAATGTGATTTCATTAAGATGAAAGAAATATCATTAGAATTGTCTTAACAATGTTTATCAAATTAAATATTCTTTTTTATTTTCATAAATATGATATTTCTAAAGGTTTTACATGGCATTTGAGACCTTTTTATTCATAGCTCATTTTACTATCGACGATGTTAGACTTGATTTTCTTAGTGTTTGTTTGCATCATTAACATATAAGTTATCTTTTTTCTTAAAATGGTTCAACTTGATCTTTTTACATTATTTATTAACAATAATTCCCCTATCATATGGCCTTTATATCATTTTCATTTATGTTATATTACAATGTTTTAATTTATACCACATTACATTTATTATATACTTATTAAATATTAAAGTATTAATTTGTTTTATTTATGCATGTCCATTTTGATAATTCATTGTAATTTGAATTGAAGCAAAATAAAGATGAAACAAATTCATCACACTCATCTTGATTAACTATATCCAATTAAATATTAAATTTTATATTTATAAATATTTTATTTTATTGTGTTTTTACATTATTTATAGCACTTATTGATTTGTGTCTAATTTGATGATTGAGTGATTTACAATTGATCTCATTATTTTGTATTGTAACTTTTTCTCATAATTTATCTAATTTACTTAAATATTTCACTTTGATTTAGTTATATTATCATGTAACTCTAAATCTCCACCATTATAAACAATATATCACTTTGATTTGTTTATATGAATTTACTTATATTTTTCTTCTTTCCACTTTAATATATATATTTATGAAATATTAAAATAATATGTTTAACTATTTATCTACATTTATTCATGTAATTCATAGTAATTTTAAAATATGTCATATTAAAATTAAATAAAAGTTATTGGACTCATCTCAACAAACTCTATCCAATTATATATTAATTTTAAATTTTTAAATATTTTATTTTTATAAGATTATGGTTGGTTGCTTTATTGTTATTTTGATTCATACCTTATTTGACTATTTTTGATGTTATACTCTGTTAGTTTAGTATCTTCGAATGAAACTTTTTTGAAAACTTTTTCTCAAATCTTCACTTTTTTGCTTTGATTTGGTTATATTACCATAAAAATCTAAATCAATTTTAGTGTGATCAATGAATTGCTTCAGCTTGATTATACTAAATTACTTTAGTTTTTCTCTTTTCAGTTTATGATTTATTTGTTTAATTTTAAAGAAAAATAATTTACTATTATTTCTTCTTCTGATTTTTGTAATTTGTAGAAATTGCATGGAAGCTTTTATTGAGACCAATGAAATATCATTACACTCAACTTGACAAGCTCTATCAAATTAAATAATTATAGCTATAATTTTGGATATTTTATTTTCCAATATTTTGACATGTTTTACAAGGGATTCACTTAATGTGATGGTAAAGGATGTTACATGCGGTCTCCTTATTATTTTTATTGCTATCTTTTGATCATTATATCACATTAACTTACTTATAGGATATAGGTTAAATATATTTCATTTTAGCTATTATATATATTTAGTTAAAATTTAAATAATTGTTTTTATCTATTTATCATTATTTGCATCAAAAATTCATAATCATTATAAACTATGTTTGACTAAAACAAAATAATATTTTAGTTAGTTTGTTGTGGTTTATCCATTTAAATAGGGCTTTATATATGTAAATATTTTAATTTATAGTATTTTTACATTATTTATTAGTAATTTTTATTTGTACATTATTTGATGATCAATATTATCAAACTAACTTATTTTAGCATCTTGGAATGTAACTTTTTTATACAACTTATCTTATTTCTTTAAAGTTTTACATATTTAGTTATATTACTGTGAAACTATTATTTTCCCTAATGTGATCTTTAAATAAATGTCATTCGACTATACCACATTGATTAAATTTTTCTCACTTCTTTTTAAATATATATTTAACTTTAAAAATAAATTCTATTTATTTATTTGTAATTAATTAGATAATTAGTAGTAATTACAAATAAGGTTTGATGGAGATGAAATAAATGCCATTAGAGTATACTAGATAAGCTTTGTCAAATCAAATATTCAATTTCATATTTTTAAAAATTCTACTTTCCAATATAGTTTCTCTGTTCATGTGACATTTCAAATTATACCTCATTTGATAATCAAAGAAGTTACACTTGATCCCTTTAGTATTTTGGAATGCAACTTTTTAATTTAATTCATCTAATTTCTTTAAAATTTTTGTTGCGATTTGCTTATATTTACATTAAACCTTAATTAATGTCTCGTGTGATCTTTATATTACTTTTTCTTTATTATAATAAATTATATTTATTTATCTCATTTTAGCTTTAATATATTCTCTACTATTAATGAATGATAAGCTATTATTATTCAAGTTTAATTAAATTGTTAATTAAATAGAAATTTTGTGCTAGGTCTCACCATGATGAAACTAAAATTTTTTATCTAGCCTTGATTAGCTTTATTTAAAAAATTTTCATTTTTTTATATATTTTAAATTAATTTCTTTTTATTTGACACATTTCAAAGTAAATAGTTTTTGTAACAAAGTTATTAATCGAGTACAATAGACTGCATCTATAAAATAATTTTTAAATGCAACATTCCAACATAATTTATCTAAATATTTCTCTTTGATTTGTCTATTGTAATTTGAAACACTCATTCTTTTTTCATGTGATGTTTATATCACTTTGATTAGGCTATATTACATTATTTAAATTTTTCTCAATTCAACATTGTTTTATATTCATTAAGACAAAAATAATAATTTATAAACATTTACAGTTGTTCGACATGGAAATTTGTAGTAATTCCAAAAGAGGCTAGTTTGAGACAAACAAATATCATTGGACTCATATTTATGAGCTATATCTAATTAAATATTAATTTTTATATTTTTTTAAAATATTTTAATATCTATGAATTTTGCTTGTTTTATGAGATAATTTGATTCAAACATGATTTGTTGATTGAGGATATAACACTCAATCATGTTAGTATCTTGGAATGTGACTTTCAAAGATAATGTATCTCAAAACTTCGATCTTTTGTCTTTAATATGATTAAGCAACTATGTAACTCTAGCTCTTCTTTCATGTGAATGTAGCATTGCATTAATTTGGGTATATTAAGTTGCTTACATTTATCATATTTCAGCTTTAATAAATATTTTGTAAATAATAAATCTATAATTCATTATTATTTACGTTTATTTACTGTGATAATTCATAGTAATTTTAAATAAGATCTAATTTCTACCAAACAAATATTGTTGGAGTCATTTCAACTATCTCTATGAAATTAAACATTCATTTTCCATTTTTCAACTTTTGTACTTTAATTTGGTTATCTTGAAATATAACTCCAAATTTCTTCTCATGTGACCTTTACATTACATCTATTTAGTTATATTATATTACTTCAACATATTTCATTTAAGCTTTAACATTTACTTAATAATAAAACAATAATTTATCACTATTCGTTTCTATTTATTTGTGAATTTTGCAACAATTCCGAAAGAGTTGCAATCAAGACGAACTAACATCGCTAAGTTATCCTGTCAAGCTCTATCAAATTACATATTCATTATTAAATTCTTACATAGTTTATTTTTTAAGGACATGGTGATTTTATGGGACTTTTTGATTTATACAAGATTTGGCAATCGATGATGTTTGTCTTGATCCCCTCAGTATTAGAAAATGCAACATTCCTATATAATTTATCCCATTTCTTAAAATTTTTTTGTTTTGATTTGGCTATAGTATTATGAAACTCTAAACCACCTATCATGTGGCCCTTACATCATTTTGATTTAGTTATATTACATTGTTTTAGTTTATATCTTTTTAGCTTTATTTTTTATTTACCTAATATTAAAATAATAATTTATTATTATTTATATATATTTATTATGATAATTTTCAATTATTCAAAATGAGGTCTAATTTTGATTAAATAAACATTGTTGGCTTATTTGACAAGCTCCATCGAATTAAATATATATTATATATTTTCTTATGTTATTTATATTTTAAGGCTTTCACATGCTTAGTGAAACATTTTGATTTGTACATGATTTGTTGATTAAAAATAT
This sequence comes from Vanilla planifolia, assembly GCA_023846275.1. Classification (NCBI taxonomy): domain Eukaryota; kingdom Viridiplantae; phylum Streptophyta; class Magnoliopsida; order Asparagales; family Orchidaceae; genus Vanilla; species Vanilla planifolia. Next base: position 831,777 of record CM043871.1, on the reverse strand, counting down.
TACACTCGATCCCCTTTATATTATGAAATGTAACATTTTCCCTTACAAGTTCTCCTTTTCCAAATGTTTTGGTCTTCTTTTGGTTATATTACTATATAACCCTAATTCTCTTCTCGTGTGACCTATACACAAGTTCGATTTGTTTATATTATAATAGTTCAATTTATCTCATTTGAGTTTGGTTATATATCTAATTACGATTAATATAATAATTTATTACTTTTTCCATTATTTATGTTTGTAATTGCTAGTAATTATGAACAAGGTCTCATCGTCAAGAAACAAATCTCATTGTTTATTTTCGAATATTTCATTTTCCAATTTTTTGGTATGCTTTGTGAGATCTCTCATTTTTAAACTGATTTAATGTTCCAATAAGTTACACAAGATTTTCTTTCTATCTTGTAATGCCTATTTTTTGTTTAATTTATTTTAATTTTTCAGCTTTTTTTCATTGATTTTGTTGTATCTATAGGAAATAGTAACTCTCCTCTCTTGTTATCTTTACATAGTTTTTATTTTGATTGTATTACATTGCTTTTATTTATACAATTTAGAGTTCGATATATTTTTACTTAATATACAATTAAAATTAAAATTTTAATATTTAATAATATTAGGAATTCACAATGATTCCAAATGAGTTCATAGCTAAACAAAACAAACACTATTGACTTATCTTAATGAATTTTAACTAAGTAAATGTTAATTTTATATTTTTAAAAATTTTATTTTTTATTTTTTGTGTTATTTATGATGACTTGTTATTTTTTTCTTATATCAAACACGTTACACTCAATCTCCTTACTATCTTAGATTGTAACATTCTATCAAAATTTATCTTATATTTTTAATTGCCTTTACTTTTATTTGGTTATATTACTGTTAAATTGAAGTTATCCTCTATATGGCTTTTATATAACTTTGAAATAGTTATATTATATTTCTTCAATTTATCTCATTTAAACTTTAAAATATATTTACTTAACATTAAAATAGTAATATATCAACATTTATGGTAAACTAATTTAAATTTTTATAATAATTCTAGAAGTGGTTCGATTGAGATAAACAAGTATCATTGGTCTTGCCTCTACAAGCCCTACCAAATTACTATTTATTTTTATATTTTAATATTTTTTAATTTTTAATGGTTTGTCATGTATTATTAGAAGATTTATTTTTTACCAAATTTCATAATAGTGGATGTTACACTTGATCGCATAGTATCTTAGAACATAACTTTATTGTATACTTTATCTTATCTTTTTCAAATATTTTTTTTTATTTGTTTGTATAGCTTTGAAAATCTTATTCTCTTCTAATGTGCTCTTTAGAACATATTCAATAACTTCTAATCATTTGCTTCAAATTATCCCATTTTCACTTAAATATTTAATTACATTACATCAAAAGAAATTAATAATTTTTATGTTTAACTGGATTATTAATTCATAGAAATTTGAGACTTGGATTGGTTGAGATAAAATTAACATCATTAGTCACATTTCCTCTAGCTTTACCCAATTACCTATTCATTTTTTTTTTAAATGTTCTATTTTCTAAGAATTTTGCATGTATTATGAGATATTTAAGTTTGTAGCTCACTTGCGTTTGAAGATGTTACACTCAATCACATTTGTATATTAGAACATAATGTTGCCTCACAATTTATTACATTTCATAAATTTTTTGGTTTTGATTAAGTTATATTAATACAGAACTCTAAATCTGCTCTCTTTTACCATTACATCAATTTAATTGGGTTATATTAAATTGCTTCAATGTATCACAACGAAAAGATGATTGAATAATAAAAAATAAATATTTTTGGACTCGACCTAGAAAGCTCTATCAAATTAAAGTTTTTTAGGTTTTTACATATTATATTTTTTTTGTATTGACATTCCTTATAAGTTAACTTTATTGAAACCTAATTTGATGATTGATGATGTTAACCTTCTTATCCTTTTTTTGTAAGTAAGTTTCTTATACAATGTGTCACATTTCTTCAAATTCTTTCATTTTGACATGGTCATATTACTATGTCACTCAAAATCTCTTCTCACATTACCTTTACATCACTTTCATTTGGCTATGTTAGATTGCTTTAATATATCCCTTTTTTGTTTGAACATATATTTACTTAATAATAAAATAATAATTTTTTATTACTTGGGAATTTTTACTTTAGTAATTCGTAAAATTTCTAAAGTAGTTATGATTAAGGCAAAAAAAATGTCGTTTGACTCATTGCATCGATCCCTATTTAATTTAATTTTAATTTTATATTTTTAAATTTTTTGATGTGCTTTAATGCACTTTATTAGGCATTTTGATTCATACTACATATTGTTATCAAGGATGTTACATATGATCTCCTTAGTACAGTTTTATACAACTATTTCATTTAATTTATCTAATGTTTTTAAAGTTTTCTCTTTTATTTAGTTATATTACTACTAAAAATTTATTATCTTATGATGTGACCTTTGCATCAACTTGAATTGGTAATAATATAGTGTTTAACTTTAACTTGTTTCTATCTTAACGAATGATTTTTAATATTGTAATAATAATTTATTATTACTTAAGCATAATTACTTAGTTAATTCTTAGAAATTCTAAACAAGGGCCATTCTTGATGAAAAAAACTTCACTAGACACATTTAGATGAGCTTTATCAAGCTAAATATTATTTTTTTTATTTTAAGCTTTTTTTCAAGGATTTTGACATCATTTATAGTATATTTTTCCTTGTACATAATTTTATGACCAAGTTTGTTACACTTGATCTCTTTAGAATGTAACATTAAATCTTGTATCATAAGAGTTGCACATTATGTGGATCAGTTTATATTACATTGTTATAATTTATATCAATTGAGCTTTAAGATTTAATTAATAAAATTAAAATAATTATTTAATATTCAATTTTCTTATTTATTATGGTAATTTATAGTAATACCAAAAGAGGTATCATTGAGACAAAACAAGAATTAATCAGTCATCTCCATGAGCTCCATCTAATTAAATATTTAATTTTAAATCTTTAAAAATTTCAATCTTCTTGATATTTTGGATTATAACATTTACTTTCATATAATCTCATTTTTCAAATATTTCAGTTTAATTTGGTTATATTGCTATTAAACTTTTAGTCTTTTGTTATGGGTACTTTGCATCACTTTTATTTGATTAAAATACAATAATTCAATTAAAAATTTTTAGCTTTATTATACATTTATTAATCTTAAAATAACATGTTATTATTATTTAAGTTTATTTGTTTTGGTGTTTCATTGTATTTATAAGTGAGGACATATTGAGATAAAAAACATTTTTATATTTTTACTATTTTGTTATCTAAAGTTTTAGAACACTTCACAAGTACTTTCAAATCACCATATATTCAATGGTCAATGTTGTCACACATGGCCTCATTATCATCTTGGAACTCAATTTTCTTGTACAATTTTTCTCATTTTTTCAAATTTTTATATTTTATTTGGTTATATAATTATGAAACTTTTATTACCCTAATCAGTGACCATTGCATCACCTCTATTTTGTTATATTAAATAGCTTCAACTTATCTCATTTTAGCATCAATAATTTTTACATAATTTTAAAATGATAATTTATTATAATTTAAGCTTATTCAATTTGGTAATTCATATAAATTCTAAATGAGCTGTGATTGGGAAAGAATTAGTGTTTTAGACTCATCTCGACAAACTTTATGCAATTGAATGTTTAACTTTATATTTTTAAATGTTTTCTTTTTAATTCTTTTAGCACACTTCAAGAGACATTTTTATTTTCACATGATTTATCAATCGAGAATATCACATTAAGTCTCTTAGGCATCTTGGATGCAACATTCCCATTTAATCTATCTCATTTCTTGAAATTTTTTATTTTTATTTTCTTTTATTTCTATGAAACTCCAATTCTTCCCTTTTTTACTATGACATCACTTTGATTTGGTTATATTATATTCCTTCAATTTATTTCTTTTTACTTTCATATACGTTTTGTTAATATTAAAGTAGTAAATTATTATAGCATACTTTTTTTCATTTAGTAATTCTTAGTAATTTTAAATGAGGTATGATTAAGAAGAAACAAAAGTTATTTGTTCCATATGAATGAGTTTTACGAAATCAAGTATTTATTTTTACATTATTAAATATTTAATTATCTATTGTTTTGTCATATTTTATGGGGCATTTTTATTTTATGTAATTTAATGATCAATTTTGTTACACTCAATCTTTTGAGCATTTGGCTACATTATTGTATAACTCTAAATCTCTATTTATGTAATTTTCACATTGCCCTAATTATATTATAGTTCTTTGTATTATATTATTTCAACTTTAACATATGTTTACTTGATATAAAAAATAATAATTTTTTTTTATTCATGCATATTTCCATTTGTAATTTGTTGTAATTTCAAATGAGTCGTGATGGAGAGATAAAACCATCATTGTAGTCATCTGATGACTCTATCCAATTAAATATTAATTTTATTTTTCTTACTAATTTAATTTCTAGAGTTTTTATGTTCTTCACAAAGTAATGATGCAACAAATAATCTCTTTAGTATCTTAGAATGCATCTTTTTTATTTAATTTTAAACATCTGGTTGAATTTCTTGTTTTGATTTAATTATATTATTGTTTAACTTTAATTTTTTTATATAAATATTTTATTTCATTTTATGATTTATATTACTTCAATTTATTCCATTTCTTTTTCAATATATAATTATTTATTAATAAAATAATAATTTCTTTTTATTAATGCTTACTTACTTTGACAATTCATAATAATTTCAAAAGACGTCCAATCTAAACAAGACAAATGGAATTGGTCTCATCTCGACATGCTCCATTAAATTACATATTCAATTTTGTTTTTCAAAACATTTTATTTCCTTATTTCTCCATGTTTTATAAGGCATTTTTTGTTAGAACCAAGTTTGATAATCAAATATGTTACACTTGACCTCCTTAGAACCTTAGAACTTAATTTTCTAATAAATTTTATTAAAGTTCTACTTCTCAATTTGAATTTGTTATATTACTATGTATTCTATTTTTTATACCATATGAGATTTATATTTCATTAAATTTATTATAGTATTTTTGTTTAGTTTATCTTATTTAAACTTTATTATACATTTATCTAATATTTGAATAATAGATTTTCTTTATTTATGCTTCTCTACAATGGTAATAAGCAAGAATTACAATCGAGGAGCGGTCAAGACGAAACAAACATCTTTTGGGTTGATTTCGGTAGTTTTATCAAGTCAATTTTTACTTTATATTTTGAAATATTTTTTACAATAACTCTTTTTATGTGATATTTATTAGTACCTAATTTGATAGTTAAGGATGTTACACTTGATCTTTAAAATATATTGGAAGGAAACCTTCTAATTTAATTTTTTTCATTTCAACAAATTTTTTCCTTCTATGTGGTGACATTTCTTTGAAATTTAAGTTCTTTCATTGTATGACTTTAACATGGCCTTGATTTGTTTATACTACATTTCTTGAAGTTATCTCTATTGCAACTTTAACACACACACACACACACACACACACATATATATATATATACATAATTTTTTTACCACTATAATTCATAATAGTTCAAAATGAGGTCAGATCAAGATAAAACAAAAAAAGTCAATAGACACAAGTTGATGGTATTTTAAAAGTTTTATTTTTTAGGATTCTGTCACGCTTTGTAAGACTTTTTAGTTCATACCATATTTAACGATAGTGGTTATGACGCTTGACGTCTTTAGAAATTTGGAAAGCAACTATTCATCACAAATTTCTTATTTCTTTAATAGATCCACTTAGATATAGTTTTATTTCTATATAACAAGGAATATCCCTCTATGAAACTTTTACATTCTTATGATTTGTTTTTTTCACTTTAGTTATTTCTTTCTTGTATTAATATTTACTTCATATAAAAAAATTAATATTATCTTTCCTTATCTTGCTATACAATTCTCAACAATTGAAATCTATGTCTCACTAAGATAAAGCAAAAATTAGACTCACCTAGACAAGTTTTGACCAATTAAATTTTATTAATACAATCTTAATTATTTTATTTTTCATTTTTTAGATATGCTTTATGAGAACTTTTTATTTGTACCAAATGTTATATTGGAATATATGTTACACTCAATTTTATGTGGTAATTTAAATTTTCTATATAAATTATCTTATTTTCTCAAATATTTTGCATTTTTTTATTTTGTTAATACATAAATCCAAATCTTCAATCATGTGACCACAACACTTCTTTTAGTTTGATTTACAGTTCTTCAAAATATGTCATTTTAGTATTAATGTATATTTACATCATATTAAAATAATATATAACTGTTTATTTTTATTATTTAGTCTAGTAATTCTTTCTGATTCCAAACGAGGATCTGATAGAGATGAAATAATGCCATTAAGCTCTTCTCCATAAGGTTTGTCAAAAAACATATTTGTTTTTCTATATTATAAATATTTTATACTCGATAGTTTTGGCACATTTTTTAGAGTATTTTGAGATGTATCTTAGTTCTCATTTGAGGTTGTTATACATAAGCTCCTCAAAATGTTGTAATACAACTTTCTCATACAAATTATCTAATTTTTTAAAATTAATTGTTTTGATATGATTATATTACTAAATAACTATAAATCTACTCTTGTGTGACCTTTATCTTGCTTTCAATAGGTTAAATTATATTATTTCAATTTATCTCATTTCTTTTGCAATATTTATTTATTTAAAATTAAAAAAATATTTAACATTATTTAAGATTTTTAATTTTATAATATTTTGTAATTATATATAAGGTTGAATCGAGAAGGAACAAATGTCATTAGACTTAACTTAATGAACTATAGTAATTTATTCATTCATTTTTTTACACTTTTAAGAATTTTATTTTTTAGTGCTTTTCATTCTTAATAAGATTTTTTATTTATAGCTATTTTGTTGTTCATGTTACACTCGATCTCCATAGCACCTTGGAAAGCATCTTTCCCATTTACTTTTCCCAATTTATTAAAATTTTTCATTTTGATTTAATTTTATTACAAATAAACAATAATTATCTTCAACTTTTCCTTTATATTACTTTGTTTTGTTTACATAATATTCCTTTAATTGAGCTAATTGCTACTTTGATGCATAGTTATTTAACACTTAAATGGTAATTTATTTTTATTTACCTTTATTTACATTAAAAATTTGTTGTATTTCTAGAAGAGGTCCACTAGAGAACAAACTAACACCTATAGGCAAATTCTGACAAAACAAATTCTGACTAGCTCTATCCATTTAAATATTCATTTTTATAAGTTTAAAGAATTTTTTTATAATTTTTACATATTTTATGAGACATTTTCTATTGGAAAATTCTTACTAGACAAATTCTGACTAGCTCTCTCCATTTAAATATTCATTTTTATAAGTTTAAAGAATTTTTTTATAATTTTTGCATATTTTATGAGTTATTTTCATTAATACCTAATTTGATGATAAAGAATGTTACGTCAACCTCCTTAGTATCTTTGGATTCAACTTTCTCATATAATTAATCAAATTTTCTAAACGTTTTTTCTTTGATTTTGATATTTTACCATCTAACTATAAATCTCGTCTCATATGACTTATATATTACTTTATTTTTGTTATGTTATAATTTTTAAATTTATGAAATATCAACTTTATTATATATTTACTTAACATTAAAATAATAATGTATTATTTCTTATGTCAACTTTTTTAGTAAATCATAATTTTTCTTTGTAATTCCAAATGATGACACATAGAGAGTATACAAAAGTCATGCTTATCTAGAGGAGTTCTATCAAATGGAATATTAATTTTTATGTTTTTAAATATTTTATTCTTTTGAATCTTGGTATGTTTTACAAGATATTTTGATTGAATCTAATTTGATGGTCAATGATGTTACCCATAGTGCTCTTAGATTTTGCAATAGAACTTTTTGGGTATAATTTATCATTTTTCAATAAATAATATACTTTAAATTGACTCTATTGTTATGCAAAACTAATTGATCTCTCTTGTGATCTTTACAGCACTTTGATTTGGTTATATTTCATTACTTCAAATTATCTCGCTTCAATTTTAATGTTTATTTACTTTATATTAAATTAAATATTTATTCCAATTTATGTCTTAAGTTTTATTATTTTATTTTTGTATAGCCAGTCGATGTCTAATTAAGATGAAACAAATGTCATTGGTCAAGTCACATGCTATATTATATTAAATATTTATTTTTTATTTGTAAATATTTTATTTTCTAGAGTTTTTTAACTTTTTGAGAAACATTTTAAGTTTAACATTTTAATGATCAAGAATTTTGCACTTGACCTCTTTTGATGTCATGAAGTACAACTTTCCTATACAATTCACCTGAAATGTTGAAATTTTTTTTATTTAGTTATATTATTGTAGAACTTTATTTCTCTTCCAGTGTAGCCTACAAGTTTGCATTGATTTGTTTATATTACAAAGCCTTAATTTATGTTATAGTAACTTTAATATAGAATTAATTAATATTAAAAAAGTATTCAGTTATTATTTATGTTTGTTACTTGGATAGTTCATAGTTATTCCAACTGAAGTTTATTTAAGATGAAACAAATGTGATTGGACTACTCTCAATTTGCAATAATGAATTTTATATTTATTTTTATATTTCTAAATTATTTAGTTCTTAGGGTTTTGGTATGTTTTGCATGTTGTTTCAATTCTCTACTAATTCGATGATGAAGGATGCGCTTAGGCTCATTACTATCCAAGAATGCAAGTTTGTCATGTAATTAATCTCATTTCTTAAAAGGTTTTGCTTTTATTGGGGTACATTACTGACTTTGATTCCTAGCTAGTGTGACCTTCGCAACTTATCTATTTTCTTATATTTAATCACTTCAATTAATCTAATTTAATTTATAGATATTTATGTAATATTAATATAATAATTAATTATTATTTATGTTTAATTATTTTAGTAATTTTCAATAATTTTGAGGCTAAACTAATAAAAAAGAAACAAAAATAACCAGACTTGTCTTAATGCAAGCTACCTAATTAAATATTCAATTTATGGTTTTCATATATTTAATTTTTAAAGCTTTGGAGTACTTCATAAGACATTTTGTTGTGAATATAATTTGATAATTGAGGACGTTAGTCCTTAACACATTAGTACATTGTAATGTAATTTTCATGTATAATTTCTCATTTTTGCAAATGTTTTTCTTTGATTTATTTAATTTATTATGTAACTCCAAATCATATATCATGTTATTTTACATTACATTGATTTGGTTATATTACATTGCCCAAATGTATCTCATTATAGGTTTAATATATAATTACTAAATATAAAAAGAGTAATTTATTATTATTTGTAATTATTTACTTTGAGAATTTGTAACAATTTCAAATAATGTTGCATTAAGACAAAACAAAGGTTATTAAAAATTTCTTGAAGAGCTTTATCCAATTAAATATTAATTTTATATTTTTTGAAGTATATTTTAGTGTTTTGGCATTATTTATGAGATGTGTTGATTGACACCTTATTTAACAGTCGAAGATGCTACGCTCGATTTACTTAGTATCTTAAAATACAATGCTTTCATACAATTTATCTAATTCTTAAAATTTTTTTCTTTGATTTCATTACACTTTTATGGAACACTTATTCTCCACTCCTATGGCCTTTAGAGTGATTTGATTTGGTAATGTACGTTGCTTAAACTTATCAAGTTTGTTTTAATTAAATGATATCTTAATAATTAGATAATAATTGATTTTTATTTAATATCATTTAATTTTATAATTCATAGTAATTGTAAACAAAGTTTAATCGTGATGTAATGAATGTTGTTGGAGTCATCTCGATAAACTATTTCCATTTAAATATTAATTTTTAAATTTTACTTTTTTTATTTTCATTGATTTTTTATTGATTCACAAGATATTTTGAGATGTACCAAATTTGATAATTGAGTATGTTACACTTCAACTATTTATATTATTGGAATGCATCCCTATTATATAATTTATCTAATTTCTTTAAAACCTTTGCTTTGATCTGGCTACTTTACTATGTCACTCTAAATCTCCTCTTGTGTGACTTTTATATTTCTTTGATGTAGTTATATTATATTACAATTACTAATTTTATTTCAACTGTAACATTTGTTTACATAATATCACTTTGAAAAACAGAGCTTTAATTAAACAGATTGCTAATTTAAAAAATATTTTTAACATTAAAATAGTCATTTATTATTATTTATTTTTAGTTATTTTGGTAATTCACAAAATTCCAAATGACACCTATTTGATATAGATCAAACATCATTGGACTCATTCCGACAATTCCATCTCATCAAATGTTCATTTTTATAAGTTTAAAATATTTTTATTTTTTAAGGTTTTAGAAAGTTTTATGAGAAATTTTGAATCATACCTAATTGATTGTGGAAGATGTTGCATTCAATATCCTTAATATCACATAAAGAAACTTTTTAGTATAAGTAAGATAATTGTTTCTAAGTTTTTTCTTTCATTTAGTTATATTATCAAATAACTCTAAATCTCATCTCATGTGACATTCATATCATTTTAATTTGATTATGTTACAATTCTTAAATTAAATTATTTTCATCTTTAAATTCTCCTCTCAAGTTGCCTTCATATTGCTTTAATTTGATTATATTGCATTTCCTAAATTTATCTAATTTAAACTTTAGTGTATATTTACTTATCATTATAAATGTTTAATTATGACAATAATTCGCACAATTCTCTATAAATCCTAATGAGGAGTAATCGAGACATAATAATTGCCATTATTATTTTTTCAAAGAGCCCTATCCAATTAAATATTTCTTTTTCAAATTTTTAAATAACTTATGTTTGATAGGTTTGAAATGCCTTACGAGATATTTTGATTGAACCTAATTTGATGGTGAATTATGAACACTCGATCTCCTCATACTTTGGGACATCACTTTCTTATATAATTGATCTTATCTTTTTAAATTATTTGTTTTGATTTGTTTATATTAATAAGTAACTCTGATTTTCATCTTGTGTGATGATTACATCTCATGGTTATTGTTATATTATAATATTTCAATTTATCTCACTTTAGCTTCCATATATATTTACATAAAACTAAAGTAACTATTTATTAATTCTTATGTTTAATTATACTGTGAATTTTTAATATTCCCAATTGAAGTTTGATTAAGGTCAAACAAACATAATTGGACTAGTCTCGATGAGCTCTGTCAAATTTTATATTCATTTTTTATTTCAAGCTATCTTATTTTTTAGATTTCCTTAATTTTTTTAGAAATGTTTCAATTTGAACCTGTTTATTGATTTATGATGTTATACTCAATCTTTGTGATCTCTTGGAATGGAATTTTTCTATACAATTTATTGCAATTATTAAAAATTTTACCTTTAATTTAGTCATATTATTTTGAAACTTTTCTTGTCCATTGTGACCCAATAATTAACATCGATTTGTTTATGTTACATTCAATTTCTCCACTTTTAGGTTTAATATACATTTTTCAAGCACTAACATAATAATTTATTATTTTTAATGTTTATATATTTGGTTAATTTGTTGTTATTCTAAATGAGGATCATTGTAGATGAAACAAATACTGCTAGACTTGTCTTGACTTGCTGTATGTAATTAAATACCCATTTTTATGTCATCAAACCATTTTAAGGTTTTGGTAAGTTTTATTGATTAATACCTAATTTGTTGATCAAGGAAGCTACATTCAAACTCTATAATATCTTGGAATACAAGTTTTTTATTAATTTATCTCATTTCTTAAAATATTTTGCTTTGATTTTGTCATGTTACTATGTCATTTGAATGTCAACTCGCCTGACCTTCGCATAGCTTTAATTTTGGAATATTTTATCGCTTTAATTAATATTATTTCAACTTTATATGTATTTATATAATATTAAAATAATTATTATTATTATTTAATTTTAATTATATTATAAATTTATCATAATTTTTTAGCACAACAAATCAAAATGAAACAAGTGTCATTTGACTTAACTCAAAGCATGCTACAAAATTAAATACTCATTTTTATGTTTTAACAAATTTTCTTTTCAGATTTTTTGCATGCTTTGCAAGGCATTTTGATACCAACCTTTTTTATAATAATCTCAATCATCTTAGTCTCTAAGATTTCAACTTTTTAGTACAATTTATTTTCTTCAAATATATTATTTTTATTTGGTTATATTACTATGTAACTTTATGTCTCCTCTCATTTGACTTTTACATCAGTTTGACTTGATTACAATCCATTACTTCTTTAGATCATATTTTATATTTAATATTTACCTATCTAGTAATAAATCTATAATTTATTATTATTTATTCTTATTTATTTTATAAGTTACTATAATTCCAAAAGATGGCATTTAAGACAAAATGAAGGTTGTTAAACTAGACTAAAAGAGCTCTACCTAATTAAATATTAGTTTTATATTTTGAAAAAAAATAATGGTAAGGTTTTGGCATGAATTATGAGATATTTGGATTCATACCTTATTTGATGCTTGAAAATGTTGCACTTAATCTCCATAATAAATTGAAATAGAAGTTTCTTATACAATTTATCTATTTTCTTTAAATTTTTCATTTTGATTTGGTTACATTACTATGGAACATTTATTCTCCTCTCATGTGGTCTTTAGATTGATTTGATTTGGTAACATTATGTTGCTTAAATTTATCTTATTTTATTTTAAATATTTTTTACCTTATTATTTAAAAAAATATTTATTAGGATTTAAGCTTATTTTATTTTATAATTCTAAATGATGATTGATCATGACGAAATGAATGTGGTTGCACTCATCTATTCTTCATCATCTTCATCTTCATCTTCTTCTTCTTCATTTTTCTACTTCTTCTACTTCTTCTTCTACTACTTCTTCTTCTTCTAGTTCTTCTCCTTTTCATATTAAACTTCTTTTCATCATTGATTCTTATTTGTTTCTTATTCTTCCTGATCACAATATATAATTTAATAAAAAAGGAAGTAAATTATTTAATTATTAATTTTAATTATTTATTAATATTTTTTAGGATCTTGATATGGTTTGGTTATGTTACTATATTACTTTAATTCTTCACTTGTGAGATATTCATATTGCTTTGATTTTGTTATATTATATTGATACATTTTGTTTCATTATAATTTTAACATTTCTTTTCATCATATTAAAACAATAATTTGTTATTATTTATGTTATATATTTTGTTACTTCATAGTAATTCCTCAAAAGGTTCGAAAAAGATGAAATAAGATTTGATGAACTTGTCTCAATGTGGTCTATCTAATTAAATATTTATTAATATAATAGAAAAATTATTTTTTCAATCTTTGGCGTGATTGATGAAACATTTTAATTTGTTCTTGATATGATGACTAAAGTTGCAATACTTAATCTCCATAATATTGTTGAATGTAACATTCTTGTACAATTTAATTAATTTAATCATGTTTTTCACTTTCATATAGTTATATTGTATTGAAACTCAAATTCTTATCTCATGTGACCTTTACATTGACATTATTTTGTTACAATACATTGATTTAATTTATCTCATTTCAACTTCATTATATATTTGCTTAATACTAAAATAATAATGTTTTATTATTTAGGGTTGCTTCAATTTTTAATTTGTGGCCCTTTCTAAAGAGGCATAATTAAGATGAAACAAGCATCGTATGTCCCATATCAATGTGCAATGTCTAATTAAATATTCATTTTAATATTCTCAATTTTTTTTCTATAATTTTTCCATATGTTATGAGGCATTCAATTTGTACATAATTTAATGGTAAAAACTATTATAGTTTATCTCCTTAGTATCTTAGAATGCAATTTTTCTAAATAAACTCATCTAATTTCTTGAATATGTTTTAATTTGATTTAGTTATATTAGTCTGTAACTCTAAATATTGTTTTGTCAAATTTCACATTACATTGATTTTAATGCATTAAACTTCTTCAATTTATCTCATTTCAACTTTCATGTAGGTTTTTTGAATAATAAAACAATGGTTTGTTATTTTTATCTTAATTAATTTTTTATCCAAAGATGAGATAAAGACATGTCAAAATTAATTATTCATTTTTATATTTAAGACAATTTTTTTTCTAAGATTTTAACTCTTCTTACGTAACGTTTCAATTTTTTTTTTTTTACAATCGATAACATTATGATCTCAATAGCATCTTAGAACTTAGTTGCCTCTTATAATTTATCTCATTTTCTCAATTATTTTGATTAATTCAATTATGTTATTATGATATACTAATTCTCTTCTCTATGACCTTTTATATATTTTAATTTTCTAACATTTTATTTCTTTAATTTATCACATTTCTAATATAATATATATTTATTTAATTTTTAAATAGTTGTTTAAATTTTAATTTAGGATAAATAATCTGGTAAGTCCTAGAAATTCCAAACAGAGTTTGATCGAAAAGATAGGAACAATTTATTATTGGTTACATTTTTTTACTTTGGTAAATTGCAATAATTCCCAAAATGGTTCAATTAAGATAAAATGAATATTGTTGTACTTGTCTCCACAAGTTTTATCAAATCAAATATTCATTTTAGATATTTTTAAATATTTTATTTCCAAAAGTTTTTGTATGTTTTACAAGATATGTTTATTCGCACCTAATTTGATGATCAAGCATGTTATACTTAATCTCCTAGGTATCACGGAATGTAACATTCCCATTTAATAAATCTACTTTATTCAAAGTTTTTCCTTTGATTTGCTTAAATTACTATGTAACTATAAAACCTCTCTCATGTCTCTTTACATCAATTTAATTTGGTTGACTAACATATTTCAATTTATCAAATTTTATGTTTAATATGTATTAACTTAATATTGAAATAATAATTTTAATTATTTATATTAATTCACTTTATTAATTCATAGTAATTCCACACGGGATTCGATTGAGGTCAAACAGACATCTTCAGACATATCCTAAGAGCTCTATCCAATTAAAAATTAATTTCAATGTTATAAAATATTTATTTTTTGTATTTTTTTCATTTTTTATAAGATACCTAGAAATATTAATTAGGAATTCAACTTTTTCATATAGTTTATCTTATTTCTTCAAATTCTTTGCTTTGATTTTGTCATAATACTATGTAACACTAAGTCTTTTCTTATGTTACCATTGCATCACTTAAATTTTGTTTTATTATATTGATTCAATTTTTGTAATTGTTAATTTTTAATATATTCACTATATATAAAATAATAATTTTTTATCTATGTTTGTTTAGCTTGGTAATAGGTAGTAATTCTAAATAAGATTTGATCTAATTGAAAGAAACATAATTCAACACATCTTAATGATCTCTATCAAACTAAATGTTCTTGTTTGTTTCTTTATATATTTTATTTTCTAATATTTTTTGAACCTTTTGAGACATTTTATTCATTGCAGATTTTTTGTTCGAAGATGGAACACATGGGCTTCTCGGCGTCTTGGTTGCAAAATTTCTACACAAGTTTTTTTTCAAACTTTTTACTTTATTTAGTTATATTACTTTTAAAATGTAATTCTCATATTATATGACATTTCATTTCTTCAATTTATTTTATTATAGGTTTATTATACATTTATTTAATATTAAAATATTAATGTGTTCTTTTTTATGCATATTTATTTATGCAAATCATTGTAATTTGAAACGAGGTCAAAGAAAAATGAAACAAATATTGTTGGACTGATCTCGATGAATTATATTAGATTAAACATTAAATTTTATATTTCTAAATATTTTATTTTATTAGTTTTTGACATGATTTACTAGACTTTTTTTTAATGCCTCATTTTATGATTTAGTATGTCACACTTAATCTCCTTAGTATTTGAGGATATAACTTTTTCATAGAATTTATCTCATTTTTTAAAATATTTTACTTTGATTCCTTTATATTGCTATGTAACTCTAAACCTCTTATTTATGAACATTGCATCACTTTATTTTATCTAAATTAAATTACTTCAATTTTTCTCATTTTAATTTTAATATGTATTTCTTATTGTAATTAATAGTAATTCAAAAAAAAATTCATATAGAAATGAAACAAAAACAGTTGGACTCCTCCCTATAACTCAATCAAATTATATATTTATTTGAATTTTTTAAATATTTTATTTTCAAGGGTTTAAGTAGGGTTTATGAATATTTTGATTCATAAGTCATTTGATGTTCAAAGTTATTATTCTTTATCTTTTTAATATCTTATAATGCAAATTTCTCAACAGAATTGATCTTATTTCTTTAAAAGCTTCCTTTCATTTAGTTATACTATTATGTAAATCTAAACAAATTTATTAAAACATTGAAATGACTTTCTTTTGATTATATTATATTCCATTTGTTTATCTTATTTAATCTTTAAGATCTATCAATTTAATTTTAAAATGATAATTTACTATTATTCCTTCTTTTGATTTTGTAATTCATAGTAATTCTAAGTGAGCTCTTATGAAGAACAAAGAAATGTCATAGCACTCAACAAGATTATCTCTATCAAATTATATACATATATCTATAACTTTAAATAATTTATTTTCT